>JAJOZX010002302.1:0-292500 GCA_023014485.1 Bathynomus jamesi
ATAATAAATTTATGTTTATTATGTTTATATGTTTGTTATATTTATATGTTGTTATTTCTCTTTCGAGTGATGTGTATTTTTCTTTTACAGAAATTTTTACAATTTTATGCGTAAATCAAATATCATAGACGTATATTGCAATATTGTCAGTGCAAAATGTCTGACGGTTATGTTCGACACCATGAAAGTGGTACATTGAAGAGAGAGAAACGCTTGAAAAGACAACAGGAAGATGAAAAGCTGAGTGGATCGTTATTAAAGTTTTTCGAGCCGTCGTCATCCACATCGTCAAATTCAGATATTCCGGAACAACGTCAACAGCAGTCAGATGTACAGTCAGGTGAACCACAACAGCAAGCAAACAACGAACAAGAAGAGCTCGACGTACATGCATTCATTCACGACCCAGCAAAATGGAAGATCTCGCCAGAATTAATAGAGCATTTTGTAAATAATCTACCAAATCAAAACTTGGATGACCTATCTCAATCTAAAAGAGCTTATGGGAACCAAAACCTATTCGCAATACGCGAATTTTTTGTTCGCAAACTTGTAAACAATGAATCTGTCAGAAGAGAATGGCTCATATATTCACCATCTACCGGAAAGGTTTTCTGCTATGTTTGCAAGTGTTTCAAAGCAGTAGTACGTTTGTTTGCTTTACAATTTACTTTACTGTGTTCCTGAGGATGTCATTAGACGAAAGCGCTTGAGCACGACTCTGTGTTTCCTTTCCTTCGTGGTTTTATTCATCATAAATATTTTTCACGTGTTACTTTCGCGAAATAATTTTCATATATATATACAGGGTGGCCCAAAAAAAATGGCACCAATTTTGAGAAGTGATATCTCAATAGCCATTTCAGCTAGGGACTTAAAAAAACAACCAAATGAAAGATAATTCTTTTTCTCTTTAAATACTTATTCTATGGCTTGATGGTTATAAGCCCATGTAATGCCCTAAATTGGCTTCCAAAAAAAATATTCAAAAAAAGTTGCGCATTTATATTTATTCCTTGATCCTAATTTTAAATTAAATTTTTCTATTCCAGACCCCTCAAGATGGGATTGAGAGAATCTGATAAGAACATTATACAAGCACTACGTGAAGAAAAAGGATATTCATTAAACAGAATCCTTTACGAATTTCCAAATAGAAATTGGAAAAAAAGAACTGTGGCACATTTTTTACAAAAACTTAAAGAAGCCGGCAGCATTCAACGGCGTCCTGGAAGTGGTTGACCAAAAAGTATTAGAACGCCAGAAAACATTGAAAAAGTAAATGAAATGGTTTTAAGTCAAGAGGAACAACCGGGAACAAGTAAAAGTGAACGTGAAGTTGCGAAAGAAACCGGGATTTCACGTTTATCAGTACAGCGAATATTCGAAAAGATCTTGGTTGAAAACATTTAAGAGGGTGAAGGTTACTGCTTTATCGGAGCCTGTGAAAAAAGACGTTTCCATCGATGTAAAATCTATTGCGAATATTTCGGTCAAATGAGTCTGTGAAAAAATTTGGTTTTCTGATGAGAAACGTTTTACGGTCGAAACACCACGAAATACCCAAAATGATCGGGTTCGTGCAGCAGTGGCGACAAAAACTCATGTTGACCCAAAACGACTTTTGCGTGAAAAAAAAACATTTCAGATTCGATAATGGTTTCCCTTGCAGCGTCATCTGAGAACAAAACATCCATCATTTTTATTCAGCGAGGCGTTAAAATTAACTCAATTTACTACTGTAATGACATTTTCTCTCCAATGTTGTCAGAGATCAAGGAGACGAGCACTGATTTTGTGTTCATGCAAGATGGAGCCCCATCTCATACAGCCAAGGAAACAATAACATTTCTCAATAATAATTGTCCTGGTTTTATCGAACCAAATAATTGGCCACCATGCAGCCCAGATCTAAACCCCATTGACTACTATGTGTGGTCTGCCTTAGAGGGAGAAGTCTACCATGGTCAGAAAATCGGTGATGTGAACCATCTTCGTGAACGAATTCAGGCTGCATGGGAAAATCTCTCACAAGTGACGATCTCAAAGGCAATTTCAAAATGGAGGGCGAGATTACAGGCTGTGGTTGACCATAATGGAGGGCAGATTGAGCCATTTATTGAAAATTAGGTTTAACTTAAAACCACAGAACTTCGTTTAAAGACCGTAAATTAGAAGATAATTAATTAGAAAAAAATAAAAGGAATAAATATAAATGCGCAACTTTTTTTTGTATATTTTTCTTATAAGCCAAGTTTTGGCATTACATGGGTTTATAACCATCAAGCTATTGAATAAGTATTTAAAGAGAAAAGAATTATCTTTCATTTGGTTGTTATTTAAAATCCCTAACTGCAATGGTTATTGAGATATCACTTCTGAAAATTGGTGCCATTTTTGGGGCCACCCTGTATATACTGTATATATACTACTTGGTGAAATATATTTTTTATGTAGGCATATCGTATTTGATCTCTTAAAATTATCTATATTATACTCAATTACAAATGAAAAATATGTAATCTCATTTAATAAAGCATCTATATTTGTCGAGTACTTTTTCTAATACCAATATATTGGAAAGATTTGTTGAAGTCCACGCAGTCCAGCCTTGGCCTACGAAACCCTTAATCCGGCCCTGCTTACAAGGAAAAATTTGTTCGAATTTTTAGTTTATTCACAACAAAAATTAAATGACTTATAATGACAAATTAATCATCAATATAATTCCCTTCTTTTTCTATAACCTCCCACCTGCAGAAAAGTTTTTTTTATGCCACGTTCGAAGAAATCCTTTGGTTTCGAGTTAAAAAAAAAAAAGCGATCACTTCATTTTCGATAGCTTCCCTGGATTGCAACTTTTGTCCATCTAGATTCTAGGTGGTGTTGCAGACTTCTGAATAAATGGTAATCTGAAGGTGCAATATCCGGAGAATAAGGTGGATGAAGCATTTTTTCCCAACCAAGTGCCTCCAATTGGGCAGTGGTGATTCGAGCAGTGTGAGGGCGCGCGTTATCCTGGTGGAATAGAACACCTCTACGATTAATTAATGCAGGACGTTTTTCTTGTAATGCCATCTTCAGTTGGAGTTGTTAGCAGTAGACTTCAGCTGTGATTGTTTGGTTATCTGGCAAAAGCTAAAAATGAATAATTCTTTGCATATCCCACCAAACGCATAACAAAATTTTCTTTGGATGGGGTCCATTCCTTGGCTAAGCCACTGATGTCGAAGCTTAATATTATTATAGAGGACCCATTTTTCGTCCCCAGTGACGATCCGATTCAAAAACGGTGCCTGCAGTTGCCGAGAATGCAGCGATGTGCAAATATCGATTCGATGTTGAAGATTCGCTTGTGACAAATCATACGGAACCCATTTTCCAACCTTCACTATTCCTAACAACTTCAAATGACGATGAATGGTCATAGGGCTAACGCCAAGTTGCAGGCCAAGTTCTGTTACAGTTACCGTTAGGTTTTCCTCCACTGTTGCTTTCAGCAACTCTTCATCTAACTCATTTGGTCGTCCTGTTCGTTGATAGTCTTTCAGACTGAAGTCTCCATTTCTGAACTTCTCAAACCATCTCCTTCCTATACATCCATTCGCTCACATCATCATTTCCATAAACTCTTTGAATGTTTCTTGCGGATTCACTAGCGTTAGATCCTTTATGGAACTCATACAGCATCACATGTCGAATATGCTCTTTCGTGGGCTCCATGTTTTTTCAATTACTGTAATATCGTAGGGGTGGCGTTGTAACTGTATGAAAAACACCAGAGAAAATATTCATTAGCCTAATCCTACACTCAGTGGCGGACCTACATTTTTGGGACCCTGAAGCTTGAACTGTTATGGGGGCCCCTTCGCAACCAGCAACAATAGGGCAACATCCAACAAGGTTCAAAGGGCCTTGCTGCCCTTGCAAGGACCTCGAGGCCCAAATGGCGGAGAACGGAGTGGTGCAGGCGCTGATCCAGGGGGGGGGGGGTCGAGGGGGTCCGGACCCCCCCCTGCTCACGGTGACCAACGATTTTTCGATTGCGTTTGTTTGCTCCTATATATGAAAAATAAGACCTGAAGACTTAAAATGGCTTAAGGTACATGTATCCCGGTTGCCACAAAATTAATTTCCTTAAAAAGAATAAAGAAAAAAAAGTTTATGTCCGATCCTGAGACATTTCAGACCTGGCCTGGGTGTGTGAACAAGCAGGATTTTGATAACGGGAATATACTTCAAATCCATCTAAAGCTATCTTCAAATATGAAAATTTCCTACCGAGGGGACGGCACCCCCCCTCGGGCACCCCCTCTGGCGCTCGCTTCGCTCGCGCGTCCTCGGCCTTCGGCCGAAGACATATCAGTAACGAGCCCCACCAAGACTGGACCCCCCTCTGCTTAAATTCCTGGATCCGCCCCTGTGGTGGGGTGGTGTCCTTGAAAATGGACCATACAGTGAGCCCCTTCCCACCAGCAACGAGGTCTGGGTAACCGCTATTATCTTCTTCAATGGGGTTGTTCTATGGCAAATCACCACAAATTTTTTGCCCATATGAAATGGGTATTAGAGCATATTCTAAGGTCAATATTAAGTACTTCAACCCATTGGCTTATGATTCTATCACTAAAATAGCCTTATTTTAATAACAAACACTTAAAAAAACTCCATCGATTTTGTTGAAAAATTCACTCATTAAAAAAAAAGTTGCTTCAGGGCCCCTCCTGGATTAGGGGCCCTGAAGCTTAAGCTTCATTAGTTTCATAGTAGATCCGCCACTGCCTACACTAGCCTAAGTCATTCTGTATTGTGATAAAACATGTGCGAACCTGTCGTCGCGTGTATTTTGCAACATTTCTAAAACTATTTCACATTATCTTGAGGTTATTCTATTATCTATCGCCCGTTTTCTAATCGAGAAGAATTTGTTACAACCTGATATATATATATATATATATATATATATATATATATATATATATATATATATATGGGATTGAACTCAGAATGGTTCCCTGAGGTTTTTTCATTATACACACAGACCGTGCATGGAACAAGGAACTCCTCTGAGAAAATTAAATCCACTATATCCCGAATAAGTACAGTAATGGTAAATGACAAACACTATAGTTTTTTTCTTTTTCATGATGTTAGCCCGACGTGGGCAATGGGTCACTCGCAAAGAGGCCCCAAAACTATAGCTTCCCTCACCAGCTATTTGCAAAGCAGATAGAATCCAGCTTTGGGACAGGGTCTAGCGATTACAGCTACACCTAGCCTACTTTTTCCAGAACCTCAATATAAGCAAAAGACTCATTGCATTCGCGTCGGATTGACTACATCAAAGAAAAAGTGGTAACTATTGTATTTTTAGCCAAAAACCAAAACTTAAACCTCAACTGGCAAAACTGAGCGTCCACTTTTCAAGGTACATAACATGTCCGTTTCATGATGGGATCATATATATATTAGTGATGTAGCGGGTCATTTTTTTCACATCCGCGGATGCGGATGCGGATGAGGATGTTTGATTTCAACATCCGCGGATGCGGATGCGGATGCGGATGTCTACATTTTCGTTATTTTTTAGGATATATTCGAGATTTGTTGTGTTTAACGTATATAATAAGTTATTATATATAGAGAGCTGTAGCTATAATGTAGTATAATTGATTAATTGTACAATAATTGCTGTACTTTTCTCTGAACATATAAAATAATATCAAGCATCTAACTAATATAGAAATCAATTAGTGAATTCGTCTGCAAATAAATTCGTTATATTTTGTTGAGTTTCAGCCACAATTAGAAACCATAATTGTGTTACCAGGATGCGGGACGTGAACCCAACTCAAATGCACCCCACCGACCTCTTTCCCCAACCTCCTCCACCCTTATAGAAAGAGATCTTTAATTAGCTTGATAACTATTTATATTAAGTTTAAAGTTTTATTAGGCATATTTATAAATGAGTAATTAAAATAAAGTAAACTAAGATGTTCATCGTTTAATGTTCAAACTTAATTATAGGAAGGTTATGCTTAAGGAACATTAATTTTTCTGCCTTTTCTGCTGCCAGTCTGTTTCTCTTTTCATCATATATTAATCCAGCACTGCTAAATAATCTCGCTTGGTACGTTTGTTGGAGGACAGGCTAAATGTTTCCTTGCAAGTTTACTCAAGTATGGATAGATATTCTGCGTATTTTTCCACCAACTAATAGGATTGTCACATGCAGCCAGGCGTTTTTCTTGGTGATAGCTCTCGATCATTTTTACTACATCTTTTGACATCGCGTAGGTCTCGTCATTGCTGCTTGACTCAAGAAACTGAGAGACAGATTCTGTGATAGATTTGCTTGTTGAAGGTGTTGGTTCTGTCACTGAAACTTTTATTCTTTTGGTGGGTGGCGAAGCGACAGATTCAAGAGATTGAAGCTCTTCAACTGCTTTGCCAAGTGATGATTTAACTCGTTCTAATGTACTAGGTGAAAATACTTAGCTTTGTAACGTGGATCTAAGTAGGTTGCAAGAGAGTAACTTCATACAAGAACAGCCTCTCGTCTTGTCGCTTGCATCACTTTTGCGCACAATGAACTAGTTCTATTAATATAGTAGAATTTGATAATTTCCGCTTATTAATGACGTTTTATCTCAACGGTCCACATCCGCACGACATCCGCAGTCCAAAGTGCGGATGCGGATGCGAGAAAATGTGCGGATGTTCCGCGGATGCGGATGCGGATGACCTACATCACTATATATATATATATATATATTATATATTATATATATATATATATAACTTTATATTAGTTTTCGATTACTATAGTAATATAGTGACTTTTTGTAATTTAACTTTTAACTGGGTAGGCGGCGCATGTCCAACTTACCCTGTATGCACGTAACGACACTGGATTTGAGAACCCCTGCCCAATGCAGTGTTATAAAGGAAATTTTAAGTGCTTTGCTTCACTCCCAGAAGGTTCTATCTTTAGTAACCGGAAATCTGCCTCCTTCAGCTATTAAGATTTAATCAATTGTTTCCCATAACTAACCTTCAGCGACTCCTTTAAGACACCTGTTTAAACGTAATACAAAACCAATAATGGTGTTTTGTATTCATTTTGTCACCGAATTTCATTTCAGACAATGGTAGATGTCGTATTCATCTTGTTTACTCGTTAAATATTTACATTAAATTTGTTTAACTACATAACAGCTTTAAATGCGTTGTAGAGACAATTGTTTTTACTAACTTCTTTACGGAGCCCATTTCAAATTTGCCGTGGTGGAAAAAAAAATATGAAAATCACTAATTCTTGATGATTAGGCGAAATTCTCATTCATGAAAAAACGATAATAATATTAAAGTCATCTTTAAAAGAGTTTGTGATATATCACGGTGAATGACTGATGCACAACGGAGATAAAATTGCTTCATCTTGTTTACATATTCATTTACCCTTCGCACACACAATTCAAAAGATCGTTCATGATTTATTCTCAAGTCAGTTTATAAAATAAATTCAAGAAAGGTGTGGAATATAATTTTTAAAACAAAAAACATCTTTATTCATGAATTATTCATGAATGTAAATGTTACAATGGTATTAACAAGTAAAATATACATAAACACTATATTTCATCACAGGTTCGAAGTCTTAAGTTATTTGTTTTAGTGCGGGGCTCATATTTTTTGAAGAGTAATTCTTATTATTATTGAATACAGTATAGGCTTTCTGTTAACATAAGAGTACAATACAACAATCATTATCAAGTATATTCTTTGCATGTCACATAATTACCCATATTCTTCAGAGGAAAAATTTTAATTTAATTTTTTAAGTTTACATTTGTAATATTCCTATAATAACGACTGGTTGGTTGGTTGATTGATTCTGTTTCACGTCCATCAACCACGAACGATCACTCACTAAAATGAACGGTGACGCCATCAATCGGAGAAACTAACCCTCCATCATTTGGAAACTATGGTCAAGCCAAATATACTTCGAACAGTGAGCTCAATATTTGATAATAAAAACCCACTCTAATAGACAGAGTTTATTTTCTTCGGGTGGATACAGAAAAACGAATGAACCAAAAACAAGAGGGAAAACAATCCAGGGACCATTAAGAAATTCGCACCTAGGTTAGATCCCGTTCTCCCGACACCGGAAGGGCATTTTATTAAAGGGTCCCGCTTATAAGTACATTCGCACAAATTAAAACTATCTTCTTGTTCTATACATACAGATTCTATTATTTTGACATAATTACTGCATTTATTATTGCATTTATTATTGCACTTATTATTACATTTACCTATATAACATTTACGTTTATAACATTTATTATTACTACCTTTACATTTATTATTACATTTATTTTATTACCTTTATTATTACATTTATTATTATTATTGCATTTACATTTATTTCCACATTTATTACTTTTATTATTACATTTACATTTATTACTATTACGTTTATTATCCCATTTACATTTTACCAAAAAAACGAATGAACCAAACGCGAGTAAGGAAACAATCCAGAAACCCTTAAGAAATTCACACTTGGTTAGATCCCGTTCACCCGACGCCGTAAAGGATTTTTTGACCATGAATCTCATTAGAGGGTCCAACTCATAAGTACCTTCGCACAAATTAAAATTATCCCCTTGTTCTATCCATACAGATTCTATTATTTTTCGTTTGACATAATTATTGCATTTATAAAGTAACTTATTTGATTCACAATCTATAGCATGATCATTTTGGCTGGCGTGATAAAAAATTGCATTATTAGTATTACAACTTCTGAAGGCATATTTATGTTCTTTAATACGGGTTTCAATATTTCTTCCAGTTTCTCCTACGTATACTAAATCACAACTTTTACAAGGAATGCTGTAGACACAGGCTTGGTCCTGTTTTGCAACGTTATTCCTAACCAATTTACTTTTTACAGTAGACGAATATTTGAACGCCAAAGCAAACTTAAAATCTTTCGTCAAAGGTTTTACTCTTTCTAAGCCGGCAATGTAAGACAAACTCACATATTGTTTTTTTGGTTAAATGAAGGTTCCCGAGGGGCATAAAAAGATTTTCTGGCTTTAAAATACGCCTTTCTGATAAACCACTCAAGATATTTTAAATCCTTAAAAATGTTCCAAATCTTTGAATTTTCCGGGTCCAACAAATGTGGGTTACAAATCCTGAGTGTTCTTAGAAACATGGAAGAAATAATTGAGCTTTTAACCCCTTCATCATGATATGAAAAATAATGAATGTACGAATTACAATGAGTAGGTTTTCTATAGACCGTGAAATTGGGCTTTCCGCTTTTGTTAATGACCAAAACATCTAGAAAAGGTAATTGCTTGTCGTTCTCCTATTCATATTTAAATTTAATAGAGGCAACAAGATTATTTAATGACTGAAAGAAAGTGTCAAAGTTGTTCCAGTGGTCAGGCCAAAATGAGAAAATATCATCTACATAACGAAACCAAATTAGATTCCTGGGACATCTTGTTTGCAACAATTCCGACTCATAATATTCCATGTATAATGCACTCGGTATTGGGGATAAAGGGGACCCCATTCCCATACCAAAATGTTGCAAATAAAATTCTTCACCGAAGGAGAAGGCATTATTGGTGACACAGAGTTTTATCAGTTCTAAAAATACAGATGTGGGCATGCCTAGTTCTACGTTACATGTTGGCAATTTTCCATCTAAAAAACTAAGTATATACATCATCAATGGGAACTTTCGTAAACAAGGACTCAACGTCAAAACTGATCATTCTTCCCCGCTTTTGTGCGAATGTACTTATAAGCGGAACCCTTTAATAAAAATGCCCTTCTGGTGTCGGGAGAACGGGATCTAACCTAGGTGCGAATTTCTTAATGGTCCCTGAACTGTTTTCTCTCTTGTTTTTGGTTCTTTCGTTTTTCTGTATCCACCCGAAGAGGATGCCAGTGGGCATTTTGACTTCACGTAGAAACGTTTTTTGAGCTCAATATTGTTCCATCATTGTTTTGGTTGGTTGGTTGGTTAGTTAGTTGGTTGATCCGTTTAACGCCCTTCGATCACCAGAGGGCACGGAGACTGCTGCAATCAGCTGGTTTTTTTAAAAGGTGGGGAGGGTTGTTCCATATTTTCAGTCGGACAAAAACTGATAAATTTCGTGGCAAAGATAATCTAATACTAGAAAACGGTTATCTTCTTCCACCTCCAGTTGAATAAGAGTGAATATCTATATCTCGAATTACACGATGTCTGCTAATCCAAGGTAAGCTAATCTATACTATAAAAAGAGAGCCCTCTCCGTCCGTCCGAATAATTGAATTCCTAATTACTGAGGGTTCAATTATTTGGTCAATAAAACAATTGAAAAGAACGGAGCAATGAAAATCTTAAGCTTCACATCCAAACCCATTGTATCAAGATTTGTGAAGCTTAAGATTTTCACGGCTGCGTTCTTTTGACCGAAAACTATTGACTTCCCAGTAATTGGAGGACCTGCGGACCCCCAATTACTGAGGCCGAAGGCCCCAGCACCGCAGATTTAGCTAAATGGGCCCATAGGGCCGACTTTTGCTAGTATTATTTAAACACGTGTACTGAATATGGTGTGGACTACTTTAATAATGTCTGATTTTTAATAGTTTTCATTTCTTGAAAGAAGCACGCGTAATAAGACCAGTATAATTTGTGTAATATAGCAACACTTCTTATTGCACGTTTTGGAATAAGAGTAATAGTTTTGAACAAGCGGTAGCTCGCTATCGCACGCGACCGTTGTACAACTTGGCCTTCCGGGAAGAAGTGGCTGAGCGACAAAAGTAAAAAAAACGCCATTACCCCCACCCCTCTTCCCCATTACCCCCACCCCTCTTCCCCATTACCCCCACCCCCTCTCCCCCATCCCCCCATCCCCACTCCCCCATTATCCCACCCCTTCCCCCACTACCCCCGGGCGGGTAGCCTGTGCACGGTTCCGAAGAAAGCGGACAGACACACACACACACACAGACACATAGACACATTTTAGCTCAATAGTATCATATATACTATAGGATGTGTTTTATGCACAGTTACCTCAATTAAATATGTATATATATAGGTAATTACATTACATTTGGTACTACAGTACTTTTGTAAAGAATAATGATAATTAGCTAACTTAAACCTATATTCTATTGGCTTTGGAATAGTTTCATTAAATTTTCGTTTCGCAACCTCCTGCTTTCCATAGCGCGTCATATCGTCGGGTCGCCATTTTGAATTTCATTTTTATAGGGATTGTACCGCTGTGGTTTTTCAACTAGATCTTTTGCAGTTTTGGTACTATTTTTTTATCTCCCCACCAAGTTTTAACATGGTTAATTGAATGACTGGTTAGGTCAACTATACGCCCTTGACGATTGGTTAGGTTTAGTCGTGATATTTTCGTTAGCCTTTTTTTTTCTTTTTTTTTTCCATCGGTACACCGCTAGAAATACCGTGAGCTTTATTTTGATATATAAAACATAAAAAAATTTGTCCTCGAAAGCAGGAGGTCACAAAACGAAAATTTACCGGCGATCTTTCGTTTCAGGTACGTAAAATCGAAAGATCGCCCAAAAGTTCTCTGAACTATGTTTAGAGGCCACAAATGAGCAAATAAAATGTAGAGATAACCAGCAGTTTTGGATCTTTTCCTTTATAGCACCCCTAATTTCTTTTCAATTTGTAACAATTTTGAAACAAGATTTTCGTTAAAATTAACGAAAATATCACGACTTAACCTTAGTCGTCAAGGGCGTACAGTTGACCTAACCGGGCATTCAGTAATTTTTCCATAGGTTTAATGAAAATATCACGACTTAACCTTAACTTTACCAACTAGTTAGGTTAACTCAGTGGTTCTCAACCTTTTCTATACCAACGCCCCTTTACCAATTATTAGACCTCTCAACGCCCCCCCACCAGGAAAATTCAATTCTTAAGTCTTGGAATGTTGAATACGGTCATGCAAATCTTCCCTGGAAATGAAACAACAGCTTAACATAACATGAAAGAATTTTATTCAAACAAACAAAAACGCAGTAACGTAAAATAAAAACAATGTGCCACACAAAAATAATACAAAAATACTAGTGAGAGCCTTGCGCTTGGTGTTTTCCAGCCAATTTCTTCACTGAAGTTTGGATAGAAGTCAGGTTCAACCTCAGTGCACCTGAGGCTGTTATATTAAGCCTGTTACGATATTTGGACTGCATGTAAAGGACATGGCTGAAACCCTGTTCCACTAAATATGAGGTAGGGAATGCCAAGAGAAGAAGACGAGTTCTTTTCCAAAGAACTGGATAACGTTGCCAATGTGTTGCCCACACACCACGCCAGCCAGAGGTGCGGAAGGTTACCTGGGCCTCATCGTCATTTTGTACATCAACAAGCTCCTCCTGGATCTCAATTTCAAATTTCGTAACATCTGATTTGAAGGGCTGTACCACCCAGTCAGGGACGTCAAGCTTTTGAAGATCGCTGAATCGGATTTCCATGTCAGCCTTCATCATCTTTAAGTGGTCGATGTAACGGAGTAGATGTTCATCAGTCAGTTTCTCGGACACCTGTGAATAAATTCAATAAAAGCACATTAAAAAACAAGTAGTTTTTAAATAAAGATTTCTGAAATTTATTAAAAAGTAAGTATTTAGTAAAATCAATTACCTTCATCAATTTGGGAAAATGAGCCAGCTGACGCCGTCCAATGCCTTCCTGGTATATGTTCAGCTTGGCGATGAAGCTGCAAATTACAGATTTGCAGTGAATCAGCGTCACTTCATTTCCTTGTAATTTAATGCTGATCTCATTCATTTTTTCAAAGATGTCTGCCAGGTAGAAAATATCGCATTGACTTAACAACACTTGTTCCTTGAGAGTTGCATCAGTATCCTCAAAAAACTCTAAAACTGTGCTGAACAACTCACACAAACGGGAAAGACAATTGCCTTTCGAGAGCCAGCGCACCTCGGTGTGAAGTAGCAGACGCTCAAAAATTTCATCATTGTCCCCACAGAGTTGTCTGAACACTCGGTCATTCAGTGCATTGGCCTTTATCTTGTTGATGGCCTTAACTGCCACACTCAGTGACTCGTGGAGAGGAGGGCTGATTTTTTTCGCCACTAGATTATGACGGTGCAGCACGCAATGGACTGTCAAAATGTGTGGAGCCCACTTTTTCAATAGAGTAGTGAAACCACGGTACCGTCCAACCATGGATGGAGCCCCATCGGTGGCACATGCAATGATGTTGGCAGCTGGAATAGAATTGCAACTTGTAATGAGTCTTTACTAATTATTGTTTTCTGTGTAACAAGTCTTTACTAATTATTGTTTTCTGTGTTTCAGATCTATGCTATGTTTATGTTGAATAAAGCCTCAAATTGGCCTTTACTTTATCTTTAGCCCGCTAACAAACGCGGCACCACAATTTATTCAACATTTCAATCAGCCATTCAGTCGGCCTTTCAGATACAGCAAGCAAATATTCATCCAGTAATCTTACTATATCATGGAGAAGGTGATTCGCCCGGATAAATTTATTACTTCTCCGAATTCTCCCCAAGCTGGGAAACTATGGAAATTATGGTCGCGCGGATTCAAATATTTCTTGAGTACTATCGCCGAACACAACCCCAATAAATTGGAGGTTCTATTCATACATATCGGCCCCGATGTCGCTGATATCATTCAAGACTGCTCTACTTATGAGGATGCCATGGCAGCCTTAGAGGCCACCTACGTCAAGAAGCCAAACGAGGTATGCGCTCGCCACCTGTTGTCCACCCGTCACCAAAAGCCCGAGGAAACCCTCGATGAGTACTTGCAAATTCTTCAACAACTAGCCAATGACTGCAACTTCAAATCGGTTTCCGCCGACGAAAACAGGAGTTCATCTGTGAGAGACGCTTTCATCCGAGGAATTAGAGATAGCGCCATCCGTACCCGCTTACTCGAAAATGACACACTCTCACTGGAAAAGGCTATCGTCCAGGCTCGAACATTAGATCAGGCCCAGAAAAACTCAGAATCGTACCTCACTCATTACGGTGCTGTTGCAGCCACTGGCTCTCGCCACGAACCGTCGCCGACTACTGACTCTGCCCGGCCTGCCTGCGTCCAAGAAGACGATCTCCCAAACTCTTCAGCCGCTACGAATTTCGACAACAAAGCCGCTCTGTGCTTCTTCTGCGGGTCTCGACGCCACCCACGAAGCAGGTGTCCAGCAAAGGATTCTATCTGTGCGAAATGTGAAAAGACCGGCCACTGGGCCAAAGTCTGCCGCTCAAGTACTTCCTCGGCACGTCAAAAACAGGATAAAACCACAGCGTCTCATTCAGCCGCAGCATTAGCGACCATTAGTACCACTCTATCGTGTAGCTCCTCCATGCCTACCAACTCAACAGTCGATATCCTCGTCAACGGCCGTTCGTGTCTCGCCTTGTTGGATACTGGCAGCTCGGACAACTTCATTCGTGAGGATCTAGCCAAACACTTAGAGCTGCCCATTCTTCCGCACTCGGGCGTCGTATCAATGGCTTCGCCTAATCTATCCGCAGCCATCTCAGGTCGATGTACAGTGAAGGTTACGATGGGAGACCGCGACTACGAAAAGCTCGAACTATCCGTCTTGTCGGATCTGTGCGCTGACATAATACTCGGTACCCCATTCTTAATCAGACACAAGGAATTGAACATCAATTTCGGAGGTCCGGAGCCAGCACTCCATATATGCGGCCTTACTCGATCAAGAATTTCAGCCCCACCACTATTCGGCAACTTAACTGCCGATTGTCGTCCCATCGCCACGAAGTCCAGACGATTTTGCTCTGAGGACAAAATTTTCATTGGGAAAGAAATCGAAAAGCTACTCAGGGATGAGATAATTGAACCCAGTAACTCACCCTGGCGTGCTCAAGTAGTCATCACATCTACCGAAACAAAAAAAAAACGCATGGTAATCGATTTCTCTCAAACCGTCAACCGATTTACCATGCTAGATGCATATCCTCTTCCGCGAATCGATGATATAGCCAACAAAGTCTCACAACACAAATACTACAGCGTAATTGATCTGTCAAGCGCATACTACCAGGTAGAAATCGATCCGTCTGAACGACCTTTCACAGCATTCGAGGCTGACGGAAATCTATACCAATTCAGAAGGATCCCTATGGGAGTAACTAACGGAGCCGCGGCCTTCCAGCGCGTCATGAACGAATTCATATCCTCGAACAACTTATCATCAACATACGCCTACCTCGACGATCTCACCATCTGCGGAACCACTTGGGAAGAGCACGATGAGAACCTTCGACATTTCTGGGAAGCCGCTAAACGAGTAAATCTGAGTCTAAACAAGGAAAAATGCAAGCTTTCGATGACATCAGTGCACCTGCTCGGATATTCTATCTCTCAT
Source organism: Bathynomus jamesi (assembly GCA_023014485.1). Lineage (NCBI taxonomy): Eukaryota > Metazoa > Arthropoda > Malacostraca > Isopoda > Cirolanidae > Bathynomus > Bathynomus jamesi. The sequence continues at coordinate 15,474 of JAJOZX010002302.1, forward strand.
GGCGTATTGCGGCCCGATCCCGAACGCCTCCGGCCACTACAAGAACTTCAAACTCCTCGCAACAAGTCGTCTCTACAACGCGTAATCGGACTATTCGCATACTATGCTAAATGGATTCAGAACTATTCCCTCAAGATCAAACCTCTGCTCAACGTTTCATCATTCCCATTAACTCGCGAGGAAGTATCAACGATCCAAACACTCAAAGATGATATCTCGAAAGCTGTCGTCGGTTCAATCGATGAAGAACTGCCGTTCACTGTGGAGACGGACGCTTCCTCTTCAGCAATCGGAGCCACCCTCACCCAGAACGGCCGCCCGGTGGCGTTCTTTTCTCGCGCTCTGAATAACACAGAACGTCGCCATCACATCGTTGAAAAGGAGGCATACGCTGTAATCGAATCCATTCGCAAGTGGAAGCACTTCTTAGCTTATCGACACTTTACTGTCGTCACCGACCAGCGGAGCGTATCTTTCATGTTCGATGGAAAAGCTACTGGTCGTATTAAGAACGATAAGATTCTCCGTTGGCGTGTAGAACTAGCCGGCTACTCATTCACAATAAAATACAGACCGGGCCCCGAGAACCGAGCCGCAGACGCATTGTCGCGATCCTTTTGCGCTGCTACTCCAAGAATATCCCTCGCCCAGCTGCATGTTAATCTGATACACCCAGGAGTCCGCCGAATGACTCATTTTGTGAGAGCTAGGAACCTACCATTCTCAGTGGATGACATCAAACGAGTTACGTCGGAATGCCAAACATGCGCTAAATGTAAGCCACAGTACTATAAACCAGAAGTTAGTCACTTAATACGGGCCATGTCCCCGTTTGACCGACTTAACATCGACTTTAAAGGCCCGCTTCCGAGCGCAACTTCGCGACCTTACATCCTAACAGTAATCGACGAGTATTCACGCTTTCCTTTTGCCTTCCCGTGCCGTGATACGAACACGTCAACCGTTATCGCCCGTCTCACCGAGTTATTTTCTACCTTCGGAACTCCCTCTTACATCCACACAGATCGAGGGACATCGTTTATGTCTTCGGAACTAAAACTGTTCCTAACTAAACATGGTATCGCGACTAGTCGCACAACGCCGTATCACCCCCAAGGAAACGGGCAATGCGAACGTTACAATGGAATCATCATGAACACCATCAAACTAGCCATAGAAGATCGCGGGTTGCCGATGTCGCAATGGGAGTCCGTCCTACCAGACGCGCTGCACTCGATTAGATCGCTGCTGTGTACGGCCACGAACGAAACTCCTCACGAGCGTCTATTCACGCACCCGCGGCGTACTTCTACCGGTTCTGCACTACCGACGTGGCTGTCTTCTCCGGGAACTGTACTCCTTCGCCAATTCATTCGCCGATCCAAGAACGACCCCCTCGTCGAGGAAGTTGAGTTAATTGAGGCAAACCCCAACTACGCGTTTATACGGCATCCGAATGGGAGAGAAGATACCGTATCCATCAGGGACCTGGCACCGGCGGGACGTAGCAATACGGATGACACGAATCACTATGAACCCCCCGTACCCAGTCCGCCAATCAATTCCACCCCGCTAACGGACGACTCAGAACCCGCTGAGATCCGCCGACACACGGTCCCAACAGCTCCCGTCGAAGCGACTCCAGTCGAAGTCGAGAGAGGCCCACCTGTGTCAGTAACCTCCGAGACGAGTCCCCCTCTGAGAAGAAGCACTCGAGTCAGATACCCAGCTCAACGCCTAAACTTGTAGACTCTTCTTTCTTCCAAAATATCTTGAACTTGTCGTTTTGTTTCTTACCGTGCAATGTATCACGTATTATAAAAGAAGAGAGGAATGTAATGAGTCTTTACTAATTATTGTTTTCTGTGTAACAAGTCTTTACTAATTATTGTTTTCTGTGTTTCAGATCTATGCTATGTTTATGTTGCATAAAGCCTCAAATTGGCCTTTACTTTATCTTTAGCCCGCTAACAAACGCGGCACCACACAACTCAAGTATTCTTCAACTGCATTAAATATGGTCTGCCCTTTAGTGTCGGTTTCCAAATACTTGGAGAACAAAAACTCTTCGGAAATTTCACCAGATGACAGATAACGAACATAGGTCATCAGCAAAACGTTATTATCTGAGACAGTTGTCTCGTCAGCCTGAAGAGTGAACGGATTTTCTCGCAGAATGGCACACAACTGCTCCTCACTATCCAATGCCATTTCATTGATTCTCCTTGACACAGTGTCATTGCTGAGGGGGATGGATTTTAGAACCTGCGAAGGGTCACATTCCATAACAGTGCAAATAGCTTCTTTAATAGCAGAAAGAATCAGCTTTTCTCCAACTGTGAATGGCATTCCACATTTGGCAATAAGGAGAGAGATATTATATGAGGCAACTAAGCCCTTCTCAGTTTGGTTTACGTTCTTTTTGAATATGCTACTGATTGTGCTTCTGGCATGTCTTTCTTTGAGGTCTTTAAAGAATGCAAGGTCTTTGTCAGTTTTATCAGGATGGATTTTAATTATGTACTCCTTCAGGCGTGAGGGTTTCATGGCCTCGTTAGAGAATACTTGCTCACACAGTAAACACATAGGAAGCCGTTGATTCGTAGGAGAAGGTACGAAGCCATAGCTGAGATATTCAACATTATACTGACGACACTTTTTCTTGCCTTGTGACATCGCGAAAACTGTAAAAACATTCAGAAATTTTATTTTTAGTTAAGTTAGCCGTTAGCGTAAGAAATGTTTTTATTTGTATGCATAAAATAAGTTTTATGGTAAACTAGCCTAAATTATACTTCTGCGAGCTGAATATTTTGCTATATCTTTAACAAAATGGAATCATGTTTGCTGTATTAATGTATTTAAATGCTTTTCCTAGCAAGGATGTTACTAACAACTATACTAGACTATATACTAGACAACTATACTAGACAACTATTTAAATGTCAGTTGACTAATAGAAGACGGCTTTAGTAAAATTACAAAAACACTTACCGAAAAAATGGCGTCTACTCACTTCCAATAATTCACAATAAATGACATAATTACTCAAGAGCCATCTATTGAGAGAATGTTGAACTTGACATAATGACAATTCTCCCAGTAGATGGCGCTTGAGAAATTACATCAGCTGAGTGGATTCCATATTTTTCGGTAAGTGCTTTTGCAATTTTGCTAAATTAAAAGGTTCTAGTAACCTTGTTTCAGCCACTTAATTTCATTCAAACATTCAAATTTAATGTAGATTCCAGAACTGTGTAGATGAAATTCATTGAAACACATGAACGCCCCCCATTAGCTGACTAACGCCCCCTTTTCAACTATTTCAACTAACCAGCTTCTAACGCCCCCCGACACCCAGTGAACGCCCCCTGGGGGGCGGTACCGCCCCCGTTGAGAACCACTGGGTTAACTGAATGCCCGGTTAGGTCAACTGTACGCCCTTAATGATTGGTTAAGTTAAGTCGTGGATATTTTCGTTAGTTTTAACGAAAATATTCTGTCAAAATTGTTATTGACTGAAAAGAAGAAATTAGGGGTGTTATAAAGAAAAATATCCAAAACTACTGATTATCCCGACATTTTATTTGCTTTATTTGTAGCCTCAATTTTACTTACCGAAAACAAAAAATTGCCAAATTACCATAATTTCATGTATTTTGGAGTCATTTTATCCCTCTCTTTAGATTTCAGTGCATCAGTTCTCATACTATTTTTTTGGCTGTGGCATTTTTTGTAAATTCATCGACTGAGTAGCTTTTCTTCGATTTCACAAAAAGAGTATGAAAATTTAGGGGCCAGTTCCGTATTGCCCCCTGCGCAAAATATGATTTTATTGAACATTAGGATTCTAAATTATTTTGATACAGTCTACTAAAAATTCAAAATAAAACGCAAAATAAGATTTTATTGAACATTAGGATTATAAATTATTTTGATGCGATTCGTTGCACGGGTAATACTAAGCCGTGCAACGATCGCACTGGTGGGGGATAAAATAGTTTGGCCGCAAAAAAAAAACATATAAAACCCTATGCCCATCAATTTGTGATGCGTGATCTTTACGGGGGCGGAGCCCCCGTACCCCGAGACCTAAATTATACAAATGATAATATAATATGTGCCCACCTTGCCTGGGTAGCCGGAGCCATAAGGACTAATGTAAAGGATAAAAAAGTTAAGTGCACTTTTTAAAATTTATTACAAACCAATATTTTCTCACCATATTGAATATTTTTATCAGAAGTATAAAACCATGGTTGTTTTTTACTAACAAAAAGCACCAATTTTTTAATAAAATATATATACGAAACTATTTTTTAATAAAAAAATGTGGGGGACAATATGGAACTGTAGCAAAATTTTTTATACAAACGTGTTTTGACTAGATAGAGATAGGTTTTGATTATGTCTTAAGAATACGATTTTACTTTTGTGAATCCTTTCCTAAACTTCATTATTATGTTGTGAACTAACATTGCAAACATATCGTCTGCTAGCATTGATTGGGATGTAGGCCTATATTAATATATAGGAAAATGTTTGTCTTATGTCCCATCTGTCTAATATATACCCCTTGTTATATGTGCGATGTAGAGGCGGTATTCCAACCCATATTCTGAGCTACTAGTTGAGATGTTACTTCAGTGAAAGATTTTTAAAACTGTTTTTATTTAGCATGACATGGCGTAGCCTAGATGTACCTTGGGACGACCATCCGAACGAAATTTCTTTCGTCCTATTCAGCGATAGTCGAGTATTAATTATCACCGCCGACTGCAATATTTTATCTTATAGCTTCATTATTATGATATTTTTACATTTTAGTGAATTAAGCCCATACAGTACACATTGTAGTAAATACGATACTTAAACACGAATGTATGTAGAGTGCTCGACTGAAAAACATACACGTTATGCCGATGTAATTCTATGATTTTCGCCGACATTCAGCAGTCAGCACATATACCCTAGTGGTTAATATTCGTTTTTTGACCCAGTCACACCCAGCTATAACAGCAATATATATTGAATAACCAATCAAAACTGAATAAGAAAATATATATATTATCTTGTGCAAATTTGTATAAAATGTACTTTTTTAAAAAAAATATTTTCTACTTTCTAATATGTATGTATATAAATTTTGGTGGGTTTGTTTATTTTGGCTACCTTTTTTGGACTTTTTTGGAGATTTTTCTTGGCTTTTTTTGGCTACTTGGCTTTTTTTGGCTACTTTTTCTTGCTTTTGCCTACTTCTTTGTTTTTTGTTAGTGTGGTGATTTTTGTTCTACTGTTATGACGTGTCAATCTTGTGAACTTGATTTTGAAGACCTAATCCGCCTTGTTGGCCTCGATGAAGATAAAAGTTTAGATGTTTTTTCCAATCACGGCATAATTCTGACATCCGTGATTTGCCTTAAATGTAAAATTGCCTGTATTTTAAGACAAGACTCGAAGGTGTTTAGGTGCCGTAAAAAAAATCCAAAAAAATAAGCGTGAGTGTGGATTTACTATTTCTATCTTTAAGGGTACATGGCTGGAACATTGCAACTTCTCGGTGAATAAAAACCTCCGGTTCATAAATATTTATTTGCGAAAATATTTTTCACAATGTTAGGCTGAGAAAGTTATAAAACTAGGCAGTGAGTCCATTGTTAACTGGAAATCTTGTTAGGTTAAGTTAGGTTAGGTTGTGTTTAGCATGAATGCAAACTTTTCTGGTCAATTTTGAGGTGTTTTGCACGAATCTGCCATCCGTTTCCTGTGCAAATGCGTAGTTTTCGAGATGACGATATCTCGAAAACTATGCATTTGCACAGGAAACGGATGGCAGATTCGTGCAGAGCACCTCCAAATTGACCAGAAACGTTTGCTCTCATTATAAAAAGAGACTGGGTCAAAAAACGAATAATTACTAATCTAGTATAATATGCAATAAGTTTGAAGTGGCAACATATACTCTGCTGTGCTCCAAGTTTTTTTGACAAACTGTTAAAGAATTTATTTTTGATTCTGTAGATTTTTCTTTATAGGGATTATTAAAGTATAAATAACACTATTTCTAAACTTTAAGCTTAATTTAACGTAGTATTTAGATAGATCTTGAGGTTCATTCAGTGCAAGCCCAACATTTTAGTTGATTAGCCTAGCCCCCTATTAGCCATTTCATCCAGGGAATAGCCTAACTGGTAAATATGGATATTACGGCCTCCACCCAATTTTGATGCCAAAATATATTTTCCTAGTAGTGTATGATGTGCTTTGTTCAAATCTGGCCTTCATTTTATGTGGAAATGAACCAATCAAAAGTTATGAGACTTCAAAGTTTTAACATATTTTAGTTCATTTCCCCATAAAATGAAGGCCAGATTTTAATATTGCACATCAAATACTACTAGAAAAATGCATTCCAGTGTCCAAATTGCTAGAGAACCTACCTAACGTAACCTAACCAACCTACGCAAGTTAAGAGATGGAGATATCCGAGCCTCACCTAACCATGTATCTCTAAATTGAGATATCGAAAATGCACATCATCGCTAGTGATGTAAGTCGTTTTTTATTGTCATTTTTTTTGTCATTTTTTTTGTTTAAAACGAAGATAGTCTGTTTTTTTTGTTTTTTATTGTTTTAAACTTATTCCATATTTTTCTTCCTTTAATCTAATAAGTATATTAGTATTAGCTATAATTTACTATACTACCATGCTTATACGGTTATACCTAGTATATATAGTCATCATTTAGAAAAACTGAATCACACAAAAAGTATATAATAGAAATAAAAAGTGAGGGTTTGTTTTTCCTATGTATATATATTTTTTAACTAGAACATGAAACATTCTTCCTCGTTTCAAACAATATACATAATTGTGATTGGCAAGAGTACCAGTATATATATTCCAGATAGAAAAAAAAATATTCACCTTTTTGTTAACCTAATGTTGTTTAACCTTCATTTCCATGGAAGAATCATCACTAGATTGGGTAGAGCATATATGCTAGTTTCAATATCACAGGTACTGGTATAATATACATAATAAAAAATACATAATACTGGTATAAAACAATATAGTATATAATTGTGATTGGCAAGAATACCAGTGTATATGTATATATATATATATATATATATTAGGGTGCATTAAATGCCCCATGATTTTCAAAAAGTTGTTGGATTTTAATGTCTATTCCCTCAAATGTTACACTTGTTGGTAGAAGTATGTATGCAAAACATAAATCAAATCGGAGGTGGTCCTGGGTGGCCACCGGCCACTTTTATATATTTAGTAGTGATGCACCGAATATTCGGTATTACTTATAATACTAATATACAAATATTCGGTATTACTATACTTACATTGATTGAAAGTTGAAAATGTATAAAACACAACGCCAATGTCACTACTACAACTTTGCTCGTTTCCGCAAATTTGGCCTCGCTTTGCGGTCACATTCAACCACTTGAAGAAGATTTTGGAAGTGGTCTTCTCCTCTTGCAGCTGAGACAAAATCAGTTGTGAGCTTTACTGCTCTCTCCGCAGGGTCATTCACAACATTTAACCCATCCACAATGGACTTGGCTGCCTTGAAGTGGTCATTGTTCTGCCACTTGTCAACATCCTCTGTTAGGAAGGTCATATCCAGGTGAAGAAGGTTCACTGTAAACCACGAGTCCTCGTTCATAAGATCAGCCAGGGTTGTCGCTTCTGTAATTTTTGGAAATGACGGTTTGCCATATCCAGAACTGTAGCGGTGTTTTGGAGTGCTTGGCATTTCATCTGGTTGTATGGCCAGTAACACATCTGCAAGGGCACGACGCTCCTTTTGAGGTACTGTATTGCTGAACAGTGCCAAAACAACCAGTTCTGGGGTTAAATACCACAAATGTCTATCAAAGGCTTTCACAGCGCTGACTGAAATGATTGAGTTGACAGCTTTATAGTTGAGCAGAGTCTTGTATAAGCACAAATCAAACCATGGGGCATTTGAAGCAGACTGACATATGAGCCACCAATCACAATAAATATAAACAACAAAAACAACAAACTCCTTCAGTTTTTCCTGTTGATGTTGTGTTGTTACAGTTCCTCGAGGTAGTACAGAAATTTGCTCTTCAAGTAGGCATATTTTGATGGAATAAAGAATCTTTGACATCCACCACCTTGCTTTATGCATGGCCCCAGGTCTGTGAAGTGTTCCTTGTTTTGTGACATCATCATCGAGGACTACCTGGCAGAGTTGTGCCATTTCCTTGTAGTCTTCCCTACAGTATGAAGCGCTTGTGCGGATTGTGCTTAAAACCTTGTTTTTGCAGGATAAAAGCAGTTGTTGTGCATCGTCATTGTACATTGAAATGTCAATTTTGGTTAAACTTTCATCCTTTGCATGCGATATGCGTTCCCAATTCTTCTGGAATCTTTGGAACAAAGATGCTTCTGGAGACTTTGATGTCTCAATTTTGAGAGTGTCAAACACATGATCCAGGATTACCTCTCCAACATGATGGCGACATGCACACCACAGAAGAGCACGGTCCAGTTTTGATTGAATGGTAACACAGGCAGCTGTAACGTGTCCAGTGTTTGATGCTGTTGTGTCAAAACATAAGTTGACAACTGACTGACTGCACTTCCATGAATGTAGAAACGTGTAAGTGTGCTCGGCAATGATGTCACCTGATGACATATCACTTCCACGAGGATATCTAGCCACTCCCAGTAGCTTTACATCAGTGGCATTCCCAACCAACACTGGCAATCTTTCTTCCTTGCCATTCTTGTTTGTGAGCGTATGCATCTGCTTGCCATCCCAGTGAAGTGTTGCAGCTGTTGGGGCGATCCAATTTTCTCGAATATCTTTGGCGATAGCACTTGTTATTGATCGTCGAGCCTTATCAGCAGTTGAATACGACTTGGCCACACGACGTGGATCACCTCCTGCTGCCTCTTGAATTACAGCTTCGGTGAGCACAGCCTGTTGAACAGGAGTTATGTTTAGTCGAGTAGCAACAGACACGACTGAAGGCCTTTTCAGAATATCATGAGGAATAAAGGCAGACGTACCTGCATATGTTGATCTGTGGTGACTACGCTTCCTTTGAAGCTCTGGAATCGCCTCTTCTTCAGTTTCTTCCAAGCTATCTGCAGAGGCACTATCATCAGAGCATACAGAACTTTTCATCTCTTGTACACTGGATGATTCATGACGTTCTCGTCTTGAAGCTTCCGCTAAGATGCGTTTTTCTTTTCTACGATCTTTATCAGCTTTCTTCTTGTCAACACTACCAAATGAGGCTACTCTGTCAGATTTCATTGACTCTAAAAATGCTCTATCTTCCTCATTCTTAATGTTTGTCATTGCATCTTTTGTCCATACACCAAAGGTCTTATCAAGACGTTCATTCATGGATTGCAACTTAGCCAAAGTGTTTGGAGATTCTCTGCGAGAAACAGGTATTTGACGCAATTTGTTATTGTCATTAAGAAGATCAAGTATTAGTTTGCAGCATTGATGGTCTGAAAGCATAGGAATATTTGCTTTAGTGTAGAATGTTTTCAGCTGGATAAGGACTATGCTGGCAGATTTCCATTTGAGTGGCTGTGTTTGTTTGCCTTCACATATTTCTTTCTGGATGTGCCACATCACGCATCGAAGAACCTGCCGGCAAGTTGGGAGGCGGACTCCTGTCAATGTACCATCTCCTTCTGTAAGAGCATTGCCAAGACCAAAAATGGCACTTGCTAATCTGGTCTTCTTAGCTTCCATTGTTTCTGAAAGACAATAAAGGATATTATTAGACTATAAGTGAAGTTTCGTTTATGGTACATGTTTTATGTAAATCACCCCTTTAGGGTGCATCAAACGCACTTAGGTTCTTGGATTTTAATGTCTATTCTCTCAAATGTTATGTAAATCACCCCTTAGCAACTCTATATTAAAAGAAACAATGTAAGTAGTCAACTGGTTGGTAAATAAAAAAAATAGATATTTTTACATAGCGCGGCCCCCGAAAATTGCCATGAAAATATAAAAGTGACCGGTGGCCACCCAGGACCACCTCCGATTTAATTAATTTTTGGCGTACACACTTCTAGCAACAAGTGTAACATTTGAGAGAATAGACATTAAAATCCAAGAACCTAAGGGCGTTTGATGCACCCTAATATATATATATATACCAAATAGAAAAATAAAAATATTCATCTCTTTCTTTAACCTTTGTGTTAACCTAATGCTGTTTAACTTTCATTATCTGATTCTATTTCCATTGAAGAATCATTATCACTAGATTGATTAGAGCATATAGTTTCAATATCACAGGTACTGGTACTTATTGCAGATTTGGATGTTGACGAAGCCAATGTAGCACCATGTTTTACTTCACTTTCTTAGAATTTTGCATTTTGGGATATAAATACTAGCTTTGCTGCTCTGTCTGTGCTTAATCGGTTTCTTTTGGCTGTATGGATATTACTGTATGTGCTAAATGATCTCGGAGGTAATGAAAGGGCGAAATAGAGGTGTATGAGTTTGTGTAGGTATATATGTGAGTATGCTTGCGTATGTATCTGGAATTCTGGATGTATGCGTGTGTATGGGGGTATATAATAGATATAAATATGTGTATATAAGTATTTATGTATATATTGGTATATATGTATATGGGTGTATGTGTATGTATATATATGGATGGTCTCGGGGGGAAAATGTCATCGCGGGTCTAAAGGATAGTTAAGTGGGAGATTCAAAATCCGAGGCATGGATGGGAGAGTCCTGGAAAGGTTGGACAATGGGCAGTCAGCTCCCAGCTAGTGTTCTCGCAAGTTTAACGGATCTCAAGATACGAGACTTTCAGTGCAAGAAGGAGGCCAGTTTTTTTCTGTAAATATGCTGAAAAGGACATTCTATACTGGTACCATATGGCCTATTTTATTATTTATTTATTTATTTTTTTATAATATATATCATTGCAAAAGTATACCTTATAATTAAATTGGCAATATCTATATTAATTATTAAAAAAAACAAAAAAAAACAATAAAAAACAAAAAAAAAAACAAAAAAACAACATGGACATAAAAAAAAACATTTTTTAACATCACTAAATTCATCGCTGGCATTTATTTTTCTTATCAGTTACTCATTTCTGGCATCGAAATCTCCACCTTGATTCATCGTAGGAACACTTAGATCCACACTCTCTGCATGTAAAATATGACTGTAACACACCATGTTTAACAAAAAATTTTATAGCAGAATTATCACTATTGTTAATTTCTATAATAACATCTTTGAAATACATCTCACATCCTTCACACGCCATATTGGAAAATCAACTAATGAAGAAAACGGAAAATACTATACCTCATTTTTTTGTTTTTTTCCACCCAAATAGATATACTTATGATGATGTCGTTCAAAAAATAGTTACAAAAATAATTTCTTTAAAAGCCTATAACATTATAAATACGCAATTGCACAAATAATAACATATACCATTAGACTCCTAAAATTATGCTGAAACGTTTGATAATAGCCAGTATTGTCAACTTGGTGGAGGCCGTAATATCCATATTTACCGCCTAACTTAGACCTGAAAGCTTTTAAAGTTATTATTGGGTGTTTCACCAACAGTGACCTTAAGAAAACTTTAATGTTTCATAACTTTGTTTTGGTTCATTTGCATAAGATATGGTCATATTTGAATAGAACACACCAAAATACATTAGAAAAATATAGGTACTTGTAGGTTATCTCCCCACTACCAATTTTGACAGAATATTTTCGTTAAAACTAATAAAAATATCATGACAACCTAACAATTAATTATACTGTATAACAGTGAAAAAAAAATGGAACTGAGATCGTCATTTTTATGGTTAATTATATGCATAAATTGCGAAAATAACACTCATTTATTTGTATCACCCACCAATTTTATGAAAATTACCCTATTTCATTGTATCATTTTGAGAACCACTGGTTCTCTGAACGTATCTTTTAAATTTTGTTCAGTCATGCATATGCTGTGGTGATGGTGTTTGGCTCTGTGTTTCCACTTTGATTTTATGAAAAATTTCAGTACTTACGTATTAATGGGGGGCTACCACATATTGATGATTGGTTAGATTAAGTTGGGTAAATGTTTACTATAATACCACGACCAATTTTTTTGCAAAATATATTTTTTAGAAATTTTTTGGTGTGTTCTGTTCAGATCTGCTATTCATTTATTGTGGAAATGACCCAATTAAAAGTTACGAGACATTGAAGTTTACTAAGTAAATATAGGGAATTTTGGGCATAAGCATGGGTCATTTCCACAACAAATAAATAGCAAATCAGAACAAAACACAAAAAACTACTAAAAAATATATTTTGCCAAAAACCCAACCTAACCTAACCTTACCACAAAACATTAGGACTGATCAATTTGTGATGCGTGATCTTTACGGGGGCTCTGCCCCCGTACCTCTGAGACCTAAATTATACAAATGATTATTATTAAGTTCCTGAACATAAAAATACCGTCATTGTAAAGCATTTGAACTGCTTTACAGGTATATCTGAATAAAAATATTAAGTTTGAATGGGCGTTAAAATGAGAGAATAATGCCATAATTGATAAATCATCCAATCCTTTGTCTTCATCTAGGGCACATGACGAATCAAGTTCTCAAAGTCAAAATCACACGAATGGCACATCATAATTCTATCATAAACACCACTAAACTGAGTCCAATTTGAAAAAAAAAAAATAGCCAGAACAAAACCCAACCAACTAATTAAGTCGCAGAGTAGCAAAAAAATAGCCCAATCAGGAAAAAAAATTTATGAAAAAAGTACATTATAGCCTTCACATGCCATATCTAAATTTATTTAAAGGAAAATGGCGTCAGTCACTAGACTAGATGAAAATCAAAACAAATGAATGTCGTTATTGTAAACGTGCATTTGATGTGATGTCACGTCAAATTGATATTGTTAATTAAAATTTCAGAAGCAAATATCTTTGTAAATACGAATTTCCTCAAATAAAGACACGTACACCATTTTTCTTAGTAAATTATGATGTACTACTGGAAATATTTCATTTTACTTGGGGTGCAGGTGGTGTTATAGTGAACATTAACCTTAAGTTGTAATATTTTTGATAGTTGAAAATTTCTAATACATCATATTTTTTAAATAGGTAGCAATATTTTTAAAAATATTTACAATGATTTATATTTCAAATATTTACAATTTGATTAATACATGTTACATATTAGAAACAACATTTAATGGATCATGATCATGTACCAACTGTAAGCCTAAAAAAAATTTTTTTTCAGAAAATTGTATAAAAAAATATTTTAAAAAATATGATGTATTAGAAATTTTCAACCAACGAAAATATTACAACTTAACCTAACCAATCATCAATATGTGGTGGCCCCCCTATTAATATGTAAGTACCAAAATTTCTTTCATTAATCATTTAAAACAAAATTGTCAGCCATATTTTATCATAAATCGGTGCTATAAGTGAGTATTATTGAATAACAGCCATCAAATTATGTATATTTCACTGACAATATCTATATTGTGTAAAATTGCAAATTGATCTATCATTTTCTTATTTTATAAGTTTTTATTGATGTTATGCTACAATGCCTAGAGAGTGCAAAAATTTGCCAGACAGTTTTTGTTATATTTGTGGGACATTAACATTAAAACAGTATAAAAGTATAAAAGGAAGTTGATTTCTCATGTGAAAAAGCTTTATGAATTATACTTTTGCAAAATATATTTTTTAGAAATTTTTTGGTGTGTTCTGTTCAGATCTGCTATTCATTTATTGTGGAAATGACCCAATTAAAAGTTACGAGACATTGAAGTTTACTAAGTAAATATAGGGAATTTTGGGCATAAGCATAAGCATGGTTCAAAGGCACCAGTCCTGGTCTGGGATTTGGTGTCCCAATGGTATGGAAAGAGCTGCTGGACCATTCAACTGATTACTATTTCTGCTTAATGAACATCACAGGTTTGAATCTTTTATTTTTCTAAATATACGTCAAATTTGATGTTTTTAGCACATTTTAGCATATCCTGCTCTGCATAATGTATTACACAATTATGCTATCTTAAGTAGTCAACAATGTCTATTGTCTCACATTACAGGTTGCAACAGAAAAGGGGAAAAGGCTATAGTCTACCCAAATCTTTGTTTTGCTATGCGTCCTGTGGAACATTCTATAGATATAACCATCCCTCATCCTCCAGCTGAAATGCTGACCAATAACACAGACTCTGACAAATCAGAATCAGATGGCGAATGCTATGAAGCTCAAGTCGAGTCCAAGAAAGAACAACATCTCATCACACAGCCTGAACTCAATGATTTGGTCCATGATTTAATATTTAACAAGCAACAAAGTGAACTGCTGCTCTCACGTCTACAAGAATGGAATCTGCTGGTGGGAGATGTATGAATTACAGCATTCCAAAAGCGCTCCTTGGATTTGTAAGACTATTTCACAATGAAGAACAATCTTTGTTATTGCATTGATATACATGGTTTGTTCGATGCTCTGGATTTGTGCTATGAACCGAATCAGTGGAGATTGTTCATTGATGCATCTCTGCACAGTGTTAAGGGTGTACTGCTACACAATGGGAACACAATGCCTTCTGTTCCAATCACTCATTCAGTTGTCTTGAGAGAAACGTATGACAATGTTGCTTTTATTCTGGACTGTATAAAATACAATGAACATGAATGACTTATCTGCGCAGATTTGAAGGTTGTGGCTATTCTCAATGGATTGCAAACTGGCTATATGAAATACATGTGTTTCCTATGCAAGTGGGATAGCCAAGCAAGGTCTGAACACTACACACGCTCAGTATGGCCGCTGCAAGACAATTCCTCACCTGGATCTCTCAATGTTATTCACGAACCATTAGTACAAAAGGAAAAGGTTATCTTGCCACCACTTCACATAAAACTAGGGCTGATGAAACAATTTGCAAAGGCATTGAAACAGGATAAGCCTGCCTTCAAATATCTAAAGGAAAAATTCCCAAAAATAAGTGATGCCAAGATTAAAGAAGGCATATCCGTTGGCCCTCAAATTCACCAGCTCATGCTGATGAACACTTTGAAGCAGTAATGGATGAGGTTGAGTTGGCAGCCTGGTGTGCATTCAAAAATGTGTGCAGCGGTCTACTAGGAAAGACTAAATACGACAGCTATGCTGCACTTGTGGATCAACTTATGAACTCATACCAACATCTCGGATGTAAGATGTCATTGAAAATTAATTTTTTGTATTCACATCTCTCATTCTTTCCGGAAAATGCATCTGCTGTTAGCGACAAACACGGAAAGATTCCACCAGGATATAGCCACAATGGAGAGCCAATACAAAGGGAAGTGGAGTCCTGCTATGCTGGCCAATTTTTGCTGGAATTTAAAGCATGACCAACTAGAAGCATCACACAAACGCCAGCATAAATACAAATAATGAGTTGAAAACAGTATAATACGAGAGTTTTATGTTAATTTTGTGCATATATATGTTGAAGTATAGCAATAATTAAACTGTTCCATATGATAAAGCCTATCTGTTTATCAATATATTCTTATTTTTTGGTATGAAGATTTTAAGCAGTCATTACAAAAAAACGTGATGATAGAAAAAAACTATTTTCAGATTTGGAATCAGCACACTCAAAATATTAAGACTGACCAAATGTTATTCCTGTTTTTTTTTTTAACCAAAAATTTGTTGTACAGTGTTATCAAGGGCGTACAGTTGATCTATTATTAATTACCATATAACATCGTTTGTTTCTGGAATAGTATTTACTATTTACTAATAGATCAACTGTACACCCTTGATAATTGGTTAGGTTGTCGTGATATTTTCGTTAGTTTTAATGAAAATATTCTGTCAAAATTGGTGAGGGGGAGATAACCTATAAGTACCAAAATATATTTTGGATATTAATTTCAGTGTTGGTGAAACATTTTGTAAATATTGGATTTTACTCCATCTGGTTTTATAATGAGAGCAAACTTTTCTGGTCAATTTTGAGGTGCTTTGCACGAATCTGCCATTGGTTTCCTGTGCAAATGCGTAGTTTTTGAAATATTGTAGCATAAATATATAGGATATGTTCATGTTACAAGATCTTGTAAATGACACATTACCACAGGAAATGTGCAAAACACCTCAAAATTAACCAGAAAAGTTTGCTCTCATTATGAAACTATACGTACTGGGAGTAAAAATGAAAAACTAATAACCTAACCTAATCTAAACTTATTTCGGAGGAGGATATAGTTTGGCTATAGCAGTTAGGAAGTTATGTAGTCTGGTAGCACAGACCCTGATTTTACTGGAACCCTGCATTGTTTGTTATAAAGCAAATTTTTACATTTTTAAAGCTTATACCACCCCATTCAAGAATCCATTGGGTGTACACCTGACCCCCGCTTGGCTTTTTCAATATGGCCACCATTTTCCAAGATGGCCGGTGAAACTGAAAAATTCTATATCCTGGTCAATACCATACTTGATGGATTTTGATGATCTTAGTGTCATTTCTAGGGGTTTTTAGGATGATGAGTCGATCTGGAGGGGTTGCAGATACTTTGGGAGTCATTTTGACCCACATTCGTCAATACTCAAGGTCATTGGAGGTCAAACGCCCCCTGAAATAAGGAATATCCCATATCCTGGGCAGTTGTGGAGATATTTTGCATAATTTTGGTGATCTTAACTGTCGTTTTTATGGTTTTGGGTGAGACTGAGTAGTTCTATAGGGTTTAAAATGAAATCAGGGATTATTTACCCCCATGGTAAGGTGAATTCCAATATGTCTAATTATCCTCTTATTTTTTTCAGGTTGTTGAGATTATTGCTGATGGTGCTGCCCATCTGGTGGTTTGATGACATCTTGGTTGTGCTGATTCCAAAATTGTTTTTTGACTGCTGAATATGGAGAATATACCAGATGAGCATTGTTTAGTTTTCATTTGCTGAGGATAAATTATTTCCATGAGATTTGTACTCTGAAGAATGGGTAAACAAAATTCTTATTTTTCAGGTTCTACAAAAGCTGCAGATGAATGTTTCTTCAAGGATTTCCTGGAGGTCAGAAAGGTCTTTCAAATTGTGGGAGGATTCAGAAAATCACAGAGAGCAGCAACATCAGAGGGCAGTGACTGCCCTGCTAGTGGCACAGTTGCTACATTTATCCAAACCTTCAAATTAAAGTATGGCTACCGAAACATCTTTCTCATACATCTGTAGTACTAGCTTTTGATCGCTACTATGATCTCTCTCTGAAATCAAGCACTCAGGCAATGAGAAGCAAGAGCAGCAGAGTTCACAAGCTGGACCTCAACACCCCATTGCCTACAAGAGACGCTGTTCTCACGTGCACCACAAACAAGGAGCAACTAAACAGGCTGTTCCGTGAGCAAATCCTTACCGACAGTGAGTATCTCGCAACTGTAACCCAAGACCATGAGCTAGTGCTTGCAGGATGGCAGACCATACCAACTTCCATTGTGTGAGGCAGGAGTCGAGCAGCATTGGAGCTCTCATCATCTCATGAAGAGGCTGATGTGATAACAACACAACACGCTATCGCACAAGCTGAGAAAGATTCTGATGCCCGCATCTCCATCATTTGTGATGACACAGATGTGTTTGTCATGCTGACTCACTTCTATGAATTTAAGAAACTAGGCTGTCCCATGATTATGGAGTCTCCAGTGCATGGCAGAAAATCAGTGGACATCCAAGCAACTGTAACCCAGCACAAAGACATCATCCCACAAATCCTCAAACTACACCACGCTTCAAGTGGTTGTGACACTTTGTAGTAATACATGGTATCGGCAAAGCCACTGCCATTGCCACAGCCAAGAAGGGTCGGAAGCTAGACATTATAAGGTGGAGTGTGTTTTTATGAAAATCAATATTTCAAAAATCAGGGGTGCTAGATAGTTGTCAAATGTCTAAAAATGAACATTGGTAGTGGTTTTGGGTGGTTGCAAGTGATACTGCATCAGCAACCATACCCTATATGTACCACATCCATATGCAACTGTAAAAAACCCTGTATTTTGCCTATTTTGGGTTCTATAATAGGTGGAAACACAATCTAAAAACTGTTTCTTATGATTTTTTTTGATGTTGAGACTGATAAAATTATTTCCAAAAGTGTAAAACAGAGTTTTAACTCATTTTCATGAAAAAGTAATGCATATTGACCATATATTACAAATTTACACTATAAAATTTCATCAAATAAATGTAGAATCTAAACAAATTCTTGCTTTGTATTAAACTTTTTTATCAGTTTATGGGATTTTATACATTGCCTGATCATGCCATCTCTTCTATTGAACCCAGTGACAGCTGCAGATGCCTCAGTCACAAGCTTCATATGGCGTTCTACCACTTGATTGTGGCATGGCTGTTTGAATTTCAAAGATTTTTTCTAATGTTCGCAAGTTCAGTTGATGTAAGATGGGTAACTATTGGAGTCTCTGCTGTCAAATTATCAAGGTTACTCATCTTGTCATACGATTTAGCATTTTCATTGATTATAGGCACCTTAAATTTCCTGACAGTGTGGTCTCTTGTATAACTCAAACTGTCATAATCATCATCATTCACATCATCCTCAACTTCCAAATCTCCACTGGTGAAATCCATTTTGACTCTGATGTCCTGGGTTGTTTTCTCTACTTCACCCCTCAGTGCCAGGATCTTATTTACTGCAGTGTTTCTTCTCTCCCTGTCCTCATCACCAAGCATTGATATTATAATGTTTTCGAGGTGAGCAAAAACAGCATTCGTTTTTAGGGCAATGTCTTTTACTTTCTTATTAGGAAACTTGGAGATTCTGCTCAGCATTGAAAAGAAGTTTCTTGAACCATCGGTCACTGAGTGATTCGTCTTGATTTCAAACCAGCTGGGGAAATACACTTTTAAACAGAACTCAGCAACAGTTATCAATACTGAACTCGGCTTTTTCTGTGAAACATAGAATCTGAGTATTCTACAGCCTAATGTCAGCCATCTTGAGTGATTTAATGGCCCAACTTCTAAAAGCTCAAGGTCCTTTTCAATAGTCCCTAGCATGACTGCCATGCATATTCTATAAGCATAGTATTGGTCACGACTGAGATCATCAATTACATCATTGGGCAATATAGCAAAGAAAAACTATCAGGGCTCTTCGTAGTCCCATCAAGCTCCATGAAAACATGATGATGAGGTAGCTCGTTACAATGTAAGAGGCGTATGATCCTTTGCAGTGGTCTTCCAATAAGCTCTTCAAAGACTCTGATCGCCCCTGAATTATGTCCAGTTATCACTGCAGTTCCATCTGACTCCATGACTTGCAGGTTGTTTTCCAGATCAGTGTCCTTCACTGCTTCATAGAGACTTAGTGCAATTGATACACCGTTCCCATTCTCTGGGGTAACATGTGTCAGATAATGTCCTCCTGAAACATTTTAAACAAAATTTAAGGAAATAATAAATATATTTGAGATCAGTAGATTACCAGGTATGACCAATGAACATATATAACTATCGCATAGTTCTTACTCCTTAATGTTACTAAGACCAAATTTATGCTATTCACTAAAAATTTAAAACATACCATACAGAAAACAGTGGCTTACCCGGTTCTCCGACTATAACATAGTACTCTTCTACTTTGGTTTGTTGATAATGTCACCCCTCTAACTCTGTAATTGTCACAGTACCATCCTGTCAGCCATCAACATAAATGCTGTCCACTAAACCAAAGAATACTACTTCCTCAGCTCTGATCTGTTCACGGTACTTACACCGTTGCCTTCGTAGTTTACTCCTGTATTAATGAAAATTGTTTACAAATTTATAAGGCTGGAGGTAGCACTGATAAACAGGAATATGTACAACAGGAAACAATGAAGAGTGATGGGCTAAATACACTGACTTTTATGCCTGAGCCCAATATATTTGAAATTTATTTTTCCCTGTTACAATGTATAATATGTATAATTAAATAAAATTACTTTACTTAGTAGTAGTAGTAATTGTAATTTTGTTAAAAAAGCTTAGGAAATGTGGATGAAAATGTAATCCTGATAATTTTGAAATCTTACCTTCAATGACGTTAGTGTTGTCATCATCAGTGATAATGCCAAAATCTTTTAAAACTGCTGATGCTACCGCTGTACCTGCTCTGTTGGAAATTGAATACCTGCAAGATTGTATTTTGAAGTTGAGAAAAATGATATCCATTTTAAGTCTACTGAAATGACATGGCACATACAACTAAGTACAGTTATTAAAGAACAATCACAATTCACAAGTGCTAATTTACCTATCAACAGCTCTGCACAGGTTCTCCAGATCTTGGTAATTACAATGACAGGAACCAGCAGGCTGTGGATCATCTTGAGAGTCTTCTGATGGAGTTTCGCTTGAGCTACCAGTATTGTCTGGACTGTCTGGTTGAGGTTGTGATGCACTTGCCTCTTCTTTCTGGCTTCGTTCACTCAACAATTAGTATGACTAGATTTACTATGCCAATATATATATATATATATATATAAACATCAAAGGTTTAATTAATATGGTTCAAGTCATGATGTACTCTCTGACTAACCATAATTCCGCTCATTGTTCATCAATTATTCTTCTCCTGTATCTAACATCTGCCTCTGTGAGCTTTTCCTCAAATCTTGAACAGTATCCTAGCCTCACAGATTTTTTATCCTCATAGAAGGAGAAATCATCCTGAGTCATCCTCAGCTTAAACTACTCCTCCAATTTTCGTCATTGAGGAAGATCCTCAGAAAAAATATCAAATAAACAATCAAGGTCTTTGACAAACAATTCTAGTTTTGCCAAATAGGTTGAACCTCTCTTTGTGACAGAGTATCGATGAAACCTGTTGATGCATTTTCGAAGTTGAAATATTAAAAAGTCAATATTATTTTCTTAATTAGAAATTAAAAATTGTGGTCACAAATTGCTTAAATATTTTTTAGTTTAGAAATTTTGGCTGAAATACATAGGTAAATTAATTCACAGGTTTACAGCACATCACAACAAAATTATATTTAAAATAAAAAATTTACTATTGGCTAAGAAGACACACTTGTAATTAATTTAGTACTACCCAGGATAGAAAGTTATGATGACTTACCATGAAAAGTATGCTGCTAGTTTGTCCACCTTCATCTCAATGGTGCACAAGGATAGTAAACATTACACCAAATCCATTGTTTCCTCAACTCATCTGCAACTTTGGTAAATTTATAGTATTACACCCGTCTCCCTTTGGAGGTGAAATTTATGTTTTTCCTATGGTTTTTGATGTGGTTTGAACGAATCTGACCTTCAAAACCATCAGAAATGACTCGTTTTTTAGATACCCCCCCCTCCCCCCAGCTGGGTTGGGGGGAATCATAGAAAACGAGTCATTTCCGACGGTTTTGAAGGTCAGATTCATTCAAAACACATCAAAAACCATAGAAAAAACAAATTTCACCTTCAAAATTGACCTAACCTAACCTATCCTAACCTAACCTAACCTAACTAAACCTAACTTCACTACACTTCACTACTGTTGGTAGAACACCGTGAGCATGCAGAAACTCAAATTTTCGTAGAAAGCGACAATACAGCGGTAATAATCGAACGAGCACGTGTCACACAAAGCCATTCTGGTAACAAAGTGATTCAAATTCGAAATGGATGGAGCGCAGTGATTGGGCAGACATGTAATGGTCAGCCGCGCATGCACACCAAATGAATGTACGAACACACTAGATACACACCAAAAAAAATTTATATCTCGAAAATGAAGCATTTACGATGGAAATGCTATAGAAGAAAAGTGTCTTAGAATTAAAAAATCTACCTAATGAATATATAATAATTGCTGGACATTAGACGGGTGTAATACTATAATAATACCGCAACTTTTGTGATGTTTTCCTTGGTTTTCCAGTTTGGCTCCTTAAGTAGACACTGAACAACTTGTCCAGCGGTAGGTAATTTTCCATTAGGAAAACTGTCAATGGATAGAAAACTATGGCCACTGTGTAAGACTTTTGTTGTCTGGCTTCTAGGTTTCATAAGTAACTAAAAATCTTGAAGATGTTAAACTAGTGTTAATTGAATAGGTTATAAAAATTCTGAAAAATGGAAGTAAATATAAAGTAGGTTGGAGAAAAACAGCTACTGATTTTAATTTAACTCTCAAAAAAATATGTTTATACATCAATGTACACTTTTGAAAATAATTTTCTCAGCATCAAAAAATCATAAGATGCACTTTTTAGATTGTGCTTCTAGCTATTATAGAGCCCCAAATAAGCAAAATAAAGGGGTTTTTTGAGTCACAGGTGGGTGTGGCACATATAGAGTGTGGTTGCTGATGCAATATCACCAGTAACCACCAAAAACCACCACCAATGCTCATTTTTAGACATTTGACAACTATTTAACACCCCTGATTTTTTAAACTAAACAATCACTTCACCCTACTAGACAAGCTGGGGTCCCTTGATGCATGCTTTGACCATATTGAGAAAGAGGCAACAGCGTTCATTGTTGCATGCTATGGAAATAAGAAATCCTCATCTCTTACTGAGTGTCATCAGCGAGTATGGGCTCAGAAGACAGGGAAATCGGGAACTGCTGCACCCAAACTATGTTCTCTACCACCAACAACTGAAGCTTTCCATCAAAATGTGCTCAGAGCCCACTACACTGTGGCGAACTGGATCGATACACTAAAGTGTGACCCATCACCACTTGATCCTGTGCATTATGGGTGGGAGAGAGATGAAACAGAGTTCTCATCCCAAAACCAGTTGGTGAAGGAGTGTGCTTAGCACCAGATGAAGTTCTGAAGCTAATCAGATATGGGTGTGACTCTCAATCAGCATGCAGGGGGAGTTGCTGTGGCTGCATGGGACGAGGAATCCCTTGCACAATGTTCTGTGCATGTGGCAGTGGCTTGGATTGCAACAATCCATTGATCCAAAACGCAAATGAAGAGCAGACTAATGATCCTGACGATCCTGACACAACCATGTCTTTTGATATTTGCCCCCAATAAATGGTTACCTAATGTGAATAACTGCATCAAAATTGTCAATGCCAATCCCTCAGCTAGGTGTGAGCTTTGTTTTGCTTACAAGGTCATATCTTGTAGCTTTGCAACCTTCCACAGAATGCATGTGCCCTGCACTTCAGCATAAATTGTGGTTTATATCCGAATATGCATATCCATATAATGTGGGTTATGTCATTTAAGCATTATGATCTGGTTTTATCTGCAGAAAAGATGTTAAGTGCTCAGCAGTTAGCTAGATTGTAGAAATTGTCACTGAAATAAAGCAAATACAGTGATGTCAACTGTGCCAATTTTTTTGAAAATTGGCACACTTATAGATCTCTGTGAGGAAAACAGAATGATGCTTGTTTCAACACACTAGGTCATATGGTTCCAGAGATATGGCCCTTCGAATTTTGTAAAAAAAAAAAGGTCATTTTCCAAGGTCATACCATATTTCAACTTGAAATATCTGTTCCTATTGCACTTACAAAGACCATTTAAACACTATTTTAAAGCTTTTAAGCAGATCTACAACTTTGTTTCTATTCATATTTTACCTCAATGGTAAAAAAAAAGTTGATCTTATTTTTGACCTTTGACCTTGTGTAGGTCATTTGATGTCACAACCGATTTTTTTCTCTCTCCACCCAATTTTGGGTACACATGTCTACCTTAACCTAAAACAAGATTTTTAGTGTTGATTAAGTTAGTATAGATGCTACAGCCATTTCAGTGGACCATACCCACCTCCATTTTGACCAAGTACCTTTTTCCACCAAACTTTGGAGCACTGTATCTTTGGAACTGTTTGAGCTAGTGTGTTGAGAAAAATACCATTAGATTTTTCTTACTGAGATATATAATGTGTGCTAATTTTAAAAAAAATTGGTAATTATCTAACCTAACCTAACCCAGTTATTTGGTCGAATAAGTATCCAGCCCTATTATAAAATTTAATTTTTTTGTATATTTCAGAGAATTATATAATATAGGTAATTTAAATTACATAATTAATTAATTTATATGGACATTCAAAAGTGTGAAAAACTTCGAACCTGCTATCCTGTTTAAAGGTAAAGCTATGTTTGTATATAAGTACCTTATACTAGGCTGTAAGTACTACCCTATAGATAAGTTCAGTTTTAAGAGTTAGATGAGTTTTAATAGAACTACTTAACTTTGTGTATTTATTCATTGTGTACAACAGTATGTACCCATGTGAAAATAAGCTTATTTAAACCTTGGAGCAAGGATTTTTTTGGTATCTGTATTTATTCCAATCTAAATCAAACTCCACATTTTTCTTGTTGTACACCTCTGAAAATAAGATCAGTAGGTCCCAAATTTTATTTGTGCCATCTAAGCAAAAATAGCTTTTAACAGGGTTGGATACAATGAATAATTATAATTATTTTTAATTAATTGATCCTAATTTCCATTAATTGTAATTGTAATTTATTCAAAATAAAATAAAAATAAAGGTAATTGTAATTGATTTTTGAGCTATAACTGATATAATTGATCAATTAATGTCAATTGTTAAAAATTATACCCCTAGATCTGGCAGTCATACATC
The DNA here is from genome assembly GCA_023014485.1 of Bathynomus jamesi. NCBI lineage: Eukaryota > Metazoa > Arthropoda > Malacostraca > Isopoda > Cirolanidae > Bathynomus > Bathynomus jamesi. Next base: position 40,194 of record JAJOZX010002302.1, read on the forward strand.
ATCCAATGAAAATAAACCTTTGATAGTTTATTTAGTTGTACTTAGATATAGATATATATTTTTATAGATATATATTTATTTTAGATATATAGAATAAATAGTTATATTTGTGTAATTGTAATTGATTCAGACAAAATTAATTGTAGTAATTGCAATTGATCTTGAAATTGTGAAGTATAATACTAACTGTAATTAATTTGAAGAAAAATAAAAAAAAATTGTAATTGTTTCCATTTTGTGTAATTGAACCCAACCCTGGCTTTTAAGCTACATTTTTTTTTTTTTTCTTTTTAGATAAACATGAATTTCAGCAGTTTGAATATGGGCAGGTTCTGTTGTGACCCATTTAAAAAACACAAAGGAAAAGTGAAAAAAGGTATTCATTAGGGTGCATCAGCCTATAAGGGATGAAATTTTGAACTTCGGATATTGATTTGGCCCTATGATATTATAGTTACAATCCCCAACAAACCTTCAGTGTCCACGTTTCAAGCTGTTCTGACAATATTTAGTGGGTCCACCTCGAAGATGAAAATTTGACAATTGTGGAATTTTATGGTTTGACTAGAAAATCTTATGTGTAAGCGTTGTAGATTTTGTTTGAAAAAAAAATTGTAAATATAGTTAGTTTTAGGCAAGTTTTAGCCTCAATTCATAAAATTATCTGTCTTTTTAGACTTTTTTTTGTATTATTCTGAGAATCATGAAGTGAGTTACCAGGATGCGGGACGAGGACCCAACTTGCCAAGCATCCCACCGACCACCTCCACCTATTAAAAATGGTATTTCATGATAAAATACTTGTAAAAATTGATTTATTGCTTATTGATATCTTAATTCTTCTTCTTTGTCCTTTTTTCTTCTAAAACAGATGATAAAGAAGCTTGTCTCTTTCTCAGATTAGGAGTGGCTTTTCTGTCAGCTTCTACAACTTGGAGAACATTTTGAAGATGTTCTTCAGTCCTTGCAGCCTCATAAAAGTCACTGCATAGTTTTACTGCCCTCTCAGAGCCATCATTTATGACATTTATAGCCAAAAGTTTTTCTTTGGAAGATATAAATGATGCTGTTGTTTTCCATTCAACAATCTCAACCATTAAAAAATCATAGTCTAACTGTAGTGAAGAGAATATGAACCATGAGTTTTTGTCAACCAAGTCAGCTAGTGTGGTTTCTGATCGTAGATTGGTAGGGAAATTAGACTTTCCAAAACTAGATCCATGTCTACCTTCTGGAACCACTGTCTCAATCTTGTGTGGTTTATAGGAAAGTAGATGGTTTGTTATAGCACGAAGTTCATTTTTTGGAACCAAATCGCTGAATAATACAAGAGGAATCATCTCTGATGAAAGGTACCAGAGATGACGTTTCAAAGATGTTAGAGCACTTTTTGCTATTTGCTTGTTTACTTCCTCGTATCTAAGAAGCTTTTTGTAAAGCTGCAAATCGTGCCATGGTGCATCAAAAACTGAAGAGCAGGTCATCCACCATGGGTAGTAAATCAGTGAAATGAAGGTTGCAAAGTCTCTTAGTTTCAGAATTTGTTGCTTGTTTGTGATTGTTACTGAGATATTATCTTCTAGTAATGCAATTTTTAGAGCATATATTGCTTTACTCATCCATCTGGCTCTATGTATAGCACCAGGTCGCTGAAGGGTTATATCCTTATCACTAGGTCCTGCATTTAAGTATAACACAACTAAGTCAGAAAATTGTTTGTAGTCATATCGTGTATGTTGCTTTTCTATATTACTTATTTGAATTGCATAATCAGTCCATTCCTGAAGAATCTCCTGGACAGCTTTGGAGTACTGATTGAAGTCAATTTTTTTCAATTTTTCATCCTTGAAAATCCACTGAAACTTTTCTCGAAATCTGTTAAAGACATTAATTTCTGGTCCACTTGAAGTTTCTACTTTCATGTCCTGAAACACATGACTCATAATAACTTCACCAACATGATGCCTGCATGCAGACCATAATAAAGGCCGTCAAATCTCTTGTTGGATAGTTATGCATGCAGCGCTCACATGTCCCGTGTTGGTTGCTGTAGTGTCGAAAACCAAGTTCACTATTGAATCGGAGCAGTTCCACAATTTCAGTAGCTTCATAACTTCTTCAGTCAAGTTTTTCCCAGATTGGCCACTGCCACCAGCACTAGGATGATATGATGGAATACCAAGTAGTTTGAGATCCATTGAATTTCCAACTGATACGGCTAATCATTCTTCTGTAACATATTTATCCTGCAGAGTAGAAATTATTTTCGAATCCCAATGAAGAGAGGCCAATTTAGGAGGATTCCAGGATTTTTTAATGGAACTTGAAATTTTTTGGGCTACTTCGCATCTTGCTCTATCAGCTGTAGCATATGAAGTTGCCACTGCCTTAGTGTTACCACCACATTCTTCAACAAAAGCTTTTGTGAATGCAGCCTGTTGTGCCAGAGTCATTCTGAATTGACTCATAATTGGGGATGAAAAATGGGTGCTTTATCACAATGTTAAGCATCATCAGCAGTGGGTTAGTGCTGGGGAATCTGCTACACCACAGCCAAGAGGACATCTACACCCCAGGAAGGTTTTGCTGTGCATTTGGTGGGATATTCAAGGAGTGGTTTATTTTAAACTGTTGCAGCCTAATCAAACCATTACAGCTGAAGTCTACTGTCAGCAACTTCAAAGATTGAGTGCTGCAGTGCACATAAAACAACCTCCTTTGGCCAATTGCAAGGGTGTTGTGTTCCAACAGGACAACATGCATACTGCTTGAGAATCACCACTGCCAAAATTGAACAGCTTGGTTAGGAAAAAATTTCACATCCTCCATATTCACCAGACCTTGCACCATCAGATTACCACCTATTCAGAAATCTTCAAAACTGTCTTGATGGGAAAGAACTTGAAAGTTTCAAGGTTATCTCCGAGTTTTTTGCTTCTAAACCAAAGGAATTTTATCAACATGGAATTGAAATGCTTGTAGAAAGGTGGCAGTCATAGAAAGTGAAGGAAAATATATAATTGATTAAAATTTATTTTGATGGAGTTTTATTTTCATTTGGAAATAAAGGTAAAAAAAATTATATCACTTATGGGATGACCTGATACATATATGTAAATCACAAATTCAGTAGCTAAGTTGTTGCTTTCAGTTACTGAGCAGCTGTGCAAGGGAAAAAAAGGTGTATACTCTATAGAATAATAGGACATGAATAAAGCAGGCAAAAGGAAGAAACTAATATCTTGTTATATCTATAGTGGTGGGATAGTAAAAATTGCATTAGTTAAAAAAAAAAGACATCATCCTCTTCATCACACACACACACACACACACACACACACACACACACACACACACACACACACACACACACACACTCACACACTTATCAATAAATGCAATGTTATTGGTCCCATTCTTTTTGGGCAGTATTGTAACTATTTTTTTCTTAAGTTTAACTTGCTTTTAACTAAAAAAAATTATTTTATTTTTTCAGAAATCATTTAATCATGAATTCTTTAATCTTCAGCAACTAAGTATGAAGGCTGATTAATTTAAAAGATGTGCTTCTTCAGGTCTTCAACCAACAACAAAGTAGTTGTAGAAATTAACTATTATTTTTTCATTTTATGAAAATTTTTCAAAGCCTATTACTATGTTTAAAATTGCCAAGAAAATTACATTAAAGTAGGCCAATGAATTTAAGAATAGAGAGAGAATGGGCAGTGCTTCCTCCAAATTTAAGAAGTATTTGCAACATGGTGATGAATTTGCTGCAATGCAGGTTAGTAGTATAACACTTGAACTATAAATGCAAAATTTAATGTTCAATGTATATCCTAGAGCAGCAATTACCAACCTGTGGTACATTAAGCTCTCTTGAGATTGTATGCAAGAGGGTTGTAAGTAAATGGCTTGCCAGTTACTTTTGTGATAATGTTTCCAAAAATAATAGTTTTAGATGAATGATCCCACAACCTTTCTGACTGCAGGTTTGTGTACTATCCAATGTGGTGTCCAAGAAGATTTCAGTTATATACTGATAACATGCAAAGCCAAAATCCAGATTTTGATTCAGTAAAAATGTCAATAAATGTCATTAGAAGAGTTATAACGTTTTACATAAAGCTCAAAATTTAAGATTGAACATTACAGTCTCTTCCCTATGGTTTTGGTTAGGTGATACCACCTTCCTTCCTTCCTTAATGGTGGTACTTAGAGAATCATGGTAGTAAAAAGTGGTATGTTGACCTAAAAGGGTGAGGAACCCTTGCTGTAGAGCCTCATTTCATTTTGGAGCTTAGAGTAAATATAGGAACCTTAGATGTCAGATGTTAATGATGATGACAAAATTATATTATAATGAAAATTACAATAGAGATTTTCATAAAATAAGTTAGAGAACAGCTTATCTATTAGTTCTAAAGAACCTAAATTTTTGTACATAACTAACTGTTTTTATCTAATTATTCTTAACTCTGTGTTTGACACTACCAAATTTGTAAAATCATAGGCTATATGTTGTTTAATATTTAGGCAGAAGTAGTTATTAATTTAGAATCTAGAGTAGTTATTAAGTAGGCTATTTTTCTCATATATACTGCATAATTTCAAAAGTAATCATAAGTTATCCATCCAAATGTCACAAAACATTATTTCTCTCTGTACTTCATCTGATTTCCTAAGTAGTATGGCATCATCAGCATACCATATAGCTTAGTTTTGCTATCAAGTACAATAAGAACCAGTCCTAATTCCGTAGCTTATTGTTGAAAGTTTGAAAATCACTTAATAATAGTGAGCCTGCTGTGTTCCATATGATTAAGAGAGGAAAATCAGCTTAAGATAATAGTTAATTGATAGGAGAGAGAGGAAATCAGAAATAGCTAGAAAGTAGAGTAAAATGAGGCTGGGAAGTTTTATATTGGCTACCTAAAAGGCTTTTGGTAGGAAAAATGTCTGAGTTTAGTGCGAGAGGTTTGCACAAAGGTAGATCCTATATGAGTTCTAACACAGACACACACTACATCACAGATGGTAGGTGCTTGTTTGACATGATAATACCTAAGGCTTATTCTTTGAAAACAGAGCAATTGAAATTGGTAAATTTTGCATGATTAGTGTAAACTGGATTGACCAAATGAAAAATGATAATGCTCCTGAAATGTTTATTGAATAGCTATGTGAAAAGAAGACATTGCTTTATTGAAAAGTGGAGGAAGACCCTTAAGAAGAAAATGGAAGGTTGTACTCCAGAATGAGTCAAGTTTTCATGGAGTGATGAATGTAACACAAGAATTTGAGTGATTTCTGAAAGGAACCCTTATTCTACCTGAAGTATTAACAAAGGTTCATTTTCATTTATTTTATGAAAGGTAGCACCAGATCTGAGACTGAAGTAATACTTTATTCCTGGTGATAGATGTGTTTTATGCATTGGTATAGTCATTGAGGTGGGGTGGAATTAGAATCCCCTTCCAAGGACCCAAGGAGTATAACAAAATAATGGCAAACATTTATTCATGGTCCATTGCAATGATGACCAATTACTTTTAGAATTAATTTTAAATTACTTAATTAGGAACTAGATGAAGTGATATAAATTCAGAAGTGCACATAGTTTGTATGCACATGTTTTGCACTTGATATTTACAAGGTGAACTTTGAAGACACTAGTTTGCATACTGTGTACAAGTACAGAGTATAGCAGAAACTACTTGGTTGACATTGGAAACATTGTGTTAGCCCTTTTAAGAGCTAAACATTACTCAACATCCACCAAGATATTCATGTCAGCACAGAAAATATACCATCCCACTTAGCAAAAGAACCACATTGGCTCAGTTTCCACTTGGAGTAATTGTGCTCTATAAGATACCGTATGCTGTGTGGATGTTTACAAATTGTTTGCTGTTTAAATGTACAGTATGTATTTATGTTTAGATGTTTACAAATCTAGATTTCTGTACTGCATCTGAGATGTAATATATTATGTACAGTTACAGTTGCGCTCATTATTTGTAGGACACTCTTCAGCATGACTCCAGATTCCTGGGATCTTGGGAGCATTGCTCCAGTAAATTTGACCATGAGAAAAAGTAAATTTGGGTTTGGGTTTTGTTCATCCGCTAGACGTTATGCAATTTATTTGCGTATACGTTCTTGTACAAACCAATTTTTTTAAATTACAAATTTAGTTATTTTAAGTTTAGTTGGTAATTCCATATTTAACAATTATTTTTATTTTTTGTTAAGCTTCAATGTTTTGATAATTAAAATTTTATTAAAACGTATATTTTTTTAATATAAAATTATCAGGATTGGACTATGTTCCATTGATCTCAGCCAGGTTTGATAAATTGGCCAGATAATTACTTGTGCGGTTTTAAGTAATCCACCATGACTCTAGAATTGAAAAGTTTAGTTAAGTTTAAACTTACTTTTACTTACCTACTTTTACTTACTCTTCCTTACTTTTACTAAGTTTAAAGCACTTACTTTTACTTACTTTCATTGTACTATATTTACTTACTTTCAAGAGTAACCTATCTAGTGGTGTAAGGGAAAAAAAAGTAAATTCAGAGCTGTGCTCCAGTAAATTTTTTCAAATCTGGAGTCATGCACTCTTGAGAACAGATAGCAACACCTGGCATATATTTGTTGTGTGTACTACAAATGGTTGTAACATTTTATGAATGAATCTGGGGTTTAGCACTGATTGGTTGGTTGACTCATTGCCAAATGTCTTTAGAGCATAATTATTTCCATTCATCACTGGTTTACATATTACTAAGGAAATATAAATGAATAATTAAAAATAAATTCAAGAAGGGGAAATATATTAACAATGAAGTGAATAAAAAATGGTCTTGTAAAAACTAAAAAAAAAACCTTTGAATGTGATGATCATGTTCATGGTATTGGCAAGCCTGTCATCCTAAACAAACTGAAGTTTCAGTGTATAAAAACAGCCACTGGTAGGAATTATTGCACCCTGAGCAAATTTCAAATTGATTCATTTATTTATTTATTTACATTTAACATAGATTCAGATATTATTTTGTGTTATAACAAAGACACAGCAAAAACTTGATGTATATAAATACATATATAGGTGCTTTATGAATGAAAAAACAATGTTTTGATACATATTAAATTTTAATAACATTATAACATTACCAGAGTGATGGGTATCTGTAGGTTTCATATACTGGTCAAAAAAAGAAACGCAATTTTTGAGATTTATTAATAAACATGAGGACTCAGTATATAGTAAATGATTCTTTAACATAACAAACAGTCAATAATGCGTATGGCCACCCCTAGCCACAATGCAGGCTTGGAGTCTGGCCCTCATCGACCTCAACAGTCTCTGCAGGAAAGCAACAGGGATGGCCCTCCACTCTTCAATAATTGCATTGGTCAGTTCCCTGATGTTCTGTGGCTGATGCTGACGTCTGCGAACTCGCCATTCAAGTTCATCCCATGCGTGCTCTATCGGTGACATGTCTGGGCTGAAGGCTGGCCATGGTAAGGTCTGCACCTGTTGTCCCTGCAGGTACGCCTGCACTATCCTGGCTGCATGAGGTCTGGCATTGTCCTGTTGCAGGAGCACCAATTCTGGATGTTGCCTCATGAATGGAAGAACATGTGGGTGAAGAATCTCATCCCTGTAGCGCTGGGCAGTCAGAGCTGATAGGCCCACGATAGGTCATGGTGCTGATAGGCCCATTGCAGGCGTCGTTGCCTTCTTGCATCAGTGAGAAAAGGACCTCTGTAAGGCCTGCGGGATCGGAGTCCTGCATTACGGAGTCGGTTTCTGACGGTCTGGTCACTAATTCTGTTGTTGTGGATATCAGGTGTCTCTCTGGCTGTCTGACGAGCATTCCGCTGCTGATGACGCAGGTGCTGCAGTACAATGTGGCGATCCTGGCGTTGGGTCATCACACGAGGTCGCCCATGTCTTGGCAGGTCCTGAACACTTCCTGTGGCATTGTACCATCTAACAAGCCTAGAGATTGTGCTGGGATGCACATGCATTCGTTGTGCAACTTGGACAGCAGACATGCCTGCATCCAACATGCCCAAGGCACGACCTCTGTTGACCTCTGAGAGTCGTGGCATGCCTCAATCGCGGGAAAAAGTTTGGTTTTCTCAACGGGCAGTGTGTATTCTGTGAAGTCAAAGAAAAAATGCATGCCTTCATAAAGAATACATTCAATTTAATCTCTGTTTATTGTTTGTAACAAAATGGCGTCTTAGCCGGGATTAGTCAGGTTTAAAAACATGCACTAAGTGGCTTTAAAAGATTTGAACAAACATTTAACCATAATCTTGAAACTGTGATAATACCACTAACAACTTAAATTTTACACCATATGCAAGCTAATTGCGTTTCTTTTTTTGACCAGTATATGTCACTGCTTAGAATATCTTCCAATTGGCAAATGAACAGCAGAATGGATACCACTGGTATGGCATTGTTATATCCGGAGCAAATGCTATTTCTAGATCAGTGACACTGATATAGTAATAAACAGTCACTGAGAGAAATATTATTTAGAAATGAAGAATGTTTTATATTGAGGCAGCATCATAAATGCATATAATTGTTTTGTATTAATAAGTTCCATGTTACAGCTTAAGTGTTGAACCACTGCAGCCGTGACTCTTGGCAGTCTCTCACCTCAAAAGAGAGAATTACAGAAAATAAAACTATTGCAGTGATTCATATCAATAAACATAAAGCCATTTAAACAATGATATTTGACAATTTTGCAAAGGTGTTACACATTCATAATTAACATTGTATTTAAGAGATATTTTATACATGAACACAACAAATTTAATATCTTGTCCAACCACCATTGTTGTCTATGACTTCCTGTAGTTGATGTGGTACAGAAGCACTATGATTATATACCAGAAGTTGATTCCTCAGCACCTCCCACTCACTAAATGTGTGTTGTAAAAGCTGGTCCATTGTTTGTTCCTCTGCTGGTTCTCACACATTTACAATATTGGCCCAAATATTCTCAATGGGATTCATATCACAACCCTTACTTGGCCAATCCAGAAGGTTGATATTTCTTTGCTCAGAGAACCAGCATGTGACAATCTGTGGTGTGTGAATTGGGGACCTGTCTTGCATAAAAATGATTCACTCAAGAAATGGCAGAGCATATGCATGCACAGAAGGAAGCATCATAACCTCTTCAAAAATTTATGTATACTGGTCTGCAGTAAACCTCCCTTCTATTTTGGTGAGCTCTCCTACACCATACAGATTAATCCATCCCCACATGTTACAGGTAACATGACCACTACATGCTTCTTCATAGATGTGCTCTCAGTGGCAGCCCAAGGGGGGTTCATGGGGGAAACCTTTCCCTGAGTGCTGGCTTGTGGGGGGTGCTGAAAATGGATTATGCAATCCATCCAATCCAAATCCATACCAAAAGAGAAACCATAAATGAACTTCATTTCCAAGATGTCATTGATGCATCTGTGGCCTTGAAAGCCAGGAGAATTGTTTTGAAATAAAACAGGATTCATAAATATATATATATATATTTAGGAGAAATCCAATGACAAGGAGAAATGTAAATGCCATGAAAAGTCTTCTTTAATGCAACGTTTCGAGCAATACGCTCATCTTCAGGCTGTTTAATAACAATGTGAAATTAAAATCAATATTGAATGAAAAACAAAACAGAAAATTTCTATAACCTATTCATGAAGACAAATTTTAAAGACTGAGAAAAGAGGGTTAAATTCTAAGTTATACAGATTTACATATAAAAATTAAGAAGCTATTTTTAAATACATATAGTAAATGTGAAATTAATACACTGGAAAAATTAACAATAGTACACTGGAATAATGAAACTAACTACCTTACACTGCAGTTTCCGAGGCTAACTGAATTGAACAGAGGCAATACGGGAAAACAAGAGATGGCGAGGGCGATTGGGGAAGGGGGGATTATAAGGAATTGGGGAAGGAGGAGGGATCATAGCAAATTGAGAGGGACGGCAGATGAGTCAACATTTAGACTCGGGGACAATGTTTTGATGAAAAGCGATTCCAAAATTCTTAGTGAGTTGGGACAAGTATTACAACCAAGAATTTTAAAATTGTCTAAAGTGACATCAATTTTACATTCTATGCTGTGTTCGCGAATCCTAGAAACTACTTTAGTTTTTAAAATTTTACCTGTTCGGCCACTTATTCCCATATGCGAATAAAATCTAGCCCTGAGAGAGCGAACAGTGCTGCCAATGTAATTCCCAAGGAGACACCTAGGGCAGGTAAATAAATATACAACACCGCTACGCAACGAGTCAGGGGTTCGATCCTTCGCTGAGAAAAAGCTACCTAAAGACGTTTTATTAATAAATATGATGCGGAAATCAGTATGATAAAAAAATTTCTTTAACAATTTTGTAAATTTAAGCTTAAATTCCTTATTCAAAGGACCCATTTCAGGTACCAAGAAATATTTTATATCCTTCGGCACTGTAATACATGGAAGTTGAGGGCTATAAACACTATTTAAGAACGATCTAATTAGTTTGTCTACATATTGAACAGGAAAACTATTATTAGTAAAGTATGATCTTAGATTATTAAATTCATCATTAAGTAAGGTAAAACTAGAGGTCAAATTCGATAGCAGTCTTTGATAATGCGGTACAAGCGCAACAATTCTTTAACTTCCTAAATTCTTTGCACCCCAATATAACGTATACAATGGAAACTGAGCAAAATGGCTCCCTCCCCTTCTTAGATCTTTTAATTTCGAAAAACGGTGATTCTATTACTACATCAGTTTACAGGAAACCCACTTTCACTGGTTTGGGCATGAATTTTTTTAGTTTTACTGATTTCAACTATAAGATGTCTTGTATTAAAACTCTCCTGTTCAGAGGATATAATTTGACCTCTAGTTTTACCTTACTTAATGATGAATTTAATAATCTAAGATCATACTTTACTAATAATAGTTTTCCTGTTCAATATGTAGACAAACTAATTAGATCGTTCTTAAATAGTGTTTATAGCCCTCAACTTCCATGTATTACAGTGCCGAAGGATATAAAATATTTCTTGGTACCTGAAATGGGTCCTTTGAATAAGGAATTTAAGCTTAAATTTACAAAATTGTTAAAGAAATTTTTTTATCATACTGATTTCCGCATCATATTTATTAATAAAACGTCTTTAGGTAGCTTTTTCTCAGCGAAGGATCGAACCCCTGACTCGTTGCGTAGCGGTGTTGTATATTTATTTACCTGCCCTAGGTGTCTCCTTGGGAATTACATTGGCAGCACTGTTCGCTCTCTCAGGGCTAGATTTTATTCGCATATGGGAATAAGTGGCCGAACAGGTAAAATTTTAAAAACTAAAGAAGTTTCTAGGATTCGCGAACACAGCATAGAATGTAAAATTGATGTCACTTTAGACAATTTTAAAATTCTTGGTTGTAATACTTGTCCCAACTCACTAAGAATTTTGGAATCGCTTTTCATCAAAACATTGTCCCCGAGTCTAAATATTGACTCATCTGCCGTCCCTCTCAATTTGCTATGATCCCTCCTCCTTCCCCAATTCCTTATAATCCCCCCTTCCCCAATCGCACTCGCCATCTCTTGTTTTCCCGTATTGCCTCTGTTCAATTCAGTTAGCCTCGGAAACTGCAGTGTAAGGTAGTTAGTTTCATTATTCCAGTGTACTATTGTTAATTTTTCCAGTGTATTAATTTCACATTTACTATATGTATTTAAAAATAGCTTCTTAATTTTTATATGTAAATCTGTAAAACTTAGAATTTAACCCTCTTTTCTCAGTCTTTAAAATTTGTCTTCATGAATAGGTTATAGAAATTTTCTGTTTTGTTTTTCATTCAATATTGATTTTAATTTCACATTGTTATTAAACAGCCTGAAGATGAGCGTATTGCTCGAAACGTTGCATTAAAGAAGACTTTTCATGGCATTTACATTTCTCCTTGTCATTGGATTTCTCCTAAATATTAAATTGAAGCTCTGTAGAAGCAACCCGCATGATTATATATATATATATATATATATTAGGGTGGTCCACAAAATGGAAGTATTTTAAATTCTTCCTCCCAGGGTTTCATTAGGTTCCTTTTCCCAAAAAACTTCTCTGAGCAAAATTTGGGTTCAATCGGTTAATATTTAGAGGTGGCTCAACTACCCCCAGAAGTCCACATTCATGGCTTCTGGGTCCCCCCCATATATATGGGTATTATCCGCTTGTTGGCGGGGGTATCATGGCTGACCAGGCCACTCATTGTTGCCCAGCTAAGATTGTCTCCTTGTCATTGGATTTCTCCTAAATATTAAATTGAAGCTCTGTAGAAGCAACCCGCATGATTATATATATATATATATATATATTAGGGTGGTCCACAAAATGGAAGTATTTTAAATTCTTCCTCCCAGGGTTTCATTAGGTTCCTTTTCCCAAAAAACTTCTCTGAGCAAAATTTGGGTTCAATCGGTTAATATTTAGAGGTGGCTCAACTACCCCCAGAAGTCCACATTCATGGCTTCTGGGTCCCCCCCATATATATGGGTATTATCCGCTTGTTGGCGGGGGTATCATGGCTGACCAGGCCACTCATTGTTGCCCAGCTAAGATTGTGGACTTGTTAGAATCAGGAAACCTCTTTTGGTGCTCATCCACCACACTTAAGAGAAACTGGAGTTGATCTCCTTTCGTCAGAGTTCCGCTGAAGGTCTGAATGAGAGCTACTGCCCTTTCAGCATGATCATTAACTACTTTGATGTTTCCTATGATTCTTTTAGCTTCTTGGAAGTTTTCATTCTCCTCCCAGGTGCTGGGGTCATCATCAAGAAAACTAATATTGATCGGTAGGGCCTTAAGAAGCTTTAATGAGTTCTTTGTGGCAAGAGTTTCTAATTTCAGTGTTGCTTTGCATTCCTTGAGTCTTCTTCTCTTTGAGAAGTCTAATGACCCCTCCTTTTCCCTCATACACTGGACCATGATTCCCTTGGTGTCTGGTGCAACAGTTTGATCGAAGAGAGCAAGGGCCACCAGCTCTTCTGATAAGTACCATAGGTGGTTTTCAAATTTCTTGAGAGCTGCTTTGGCCACTTTCTGGTCATGATAGTCCTTTAACTTTTGGATAAGATCCAGATCATTCTTCGGAGCTTGTGATGGAATAGGAGCAGTGATCCAGCTTTTTAAGTAGATTAGGACTCCAAAAAGGGTAAGGGTTTTCAGGTCCTTCTTCTCTCGAGGAGTCAGGGTGATTTGATTTCGAAAAAGCCACATTTCGATGGCATAGATAACTTTAGCCATCCACCTTGCATAGTGCGTGCCAGCAGGACGTTTGAATGTGTAACTTTCAATTTTTTCACCAAGAAAGATCAAAGAAAGTTCCAAAAACTCTTTATAGTCATCTCGAAAATTTCCAGTGGCCAGATGTTCTTTGGCAAAGGCAATTATTTCATTTCTGAAAGGATCAACTTGCTCCTTTATCTCATCATCATCCTGTGATGTAGAGAAGGTTTTTAAATCAATGTAGTCCCACATAGATTGGAACCTTTTGAACAAAAGTGGCTCAGGGGCAGAAGATGAACCATGGACTGCTTCAAACACTCCTCCATACATGACTTCCATGCAATGATGCCTACAGGCAAAATAAAAGAGTGGTCGACCAAGTTTCTGTTCCAGAAGAACGCATGCTCCCCTGTTTGTTCCTGTATTTGATGTTGTAGTATCTGATAACATTCCGATTATTGACTTATCTATGTTCCATTCGGAAAGAAGATTATACACTGCAGCTGATTGAGCTTCCCCTGTTCCACTTGGTAGTTTGGGAACACCAAGCAGTTTTGAATCACCTGATTCAACTGAAGAGACAAGGACTGGGAGTCTGTCTACCTTTTCATTCTTGGCAAGTAGATTAGGGATCAACTTCCCATCCCAGTGGACAATCGAAATACTTGGACTAAAGCTAGCTTTAATGGCATGGGTTATTTGCCTTCGATGCCTCTCTCAGTGCCTTTTGATTGAAGAACGAGAGATGTTCACCTCTGAAAGATCTTGACCAAGGCTAGATGCAGTTTCAGCTAATACAAAGGTGGCCCTCCTGTCACTGATGCCAGTCCTGTCCAGAGCAGCAGCCAATTCAGGAGATATGATATTCTTTGCTGCCTTTTTCTTTGGTGGAGTTGGTCCGCTGGTAGATGGGGGATTAATAAGGTAATCTTCATCTTCTCTTTCTGACTCACATAAAGACTCAGAAGAAGAACTTCCCTGATCTAGCATAACTTCCTGTGAAGCAGCATATTTTTCTTCTTCAGCTTTCCGCTTCCTATTTACCAATTTCATTTGCTTCTCAGCAGCTCTCTTTTCTGCCTTGTCAGTCACCATATCTGCAGAGACCATTGATCCCACTCGTCCCGCTTTCTTTTGTTGGATCAAGAACTGCCAGTCTTCTTCATTTTTGATTAAGGTAAAGGCATCAGCATGGGTGACATCAAATAGGTTCTCCATTTCTTCCTGAAAGGTTTTCTCTTTTTCTAACTGAGAGTTGCTTTTCCTCCCAGCATTCTTCTTAATCGCTTTCCACTCCAAGTGTAGAGCCTGAATTTTGTGAAGAATGTGGTCTTTCCTTTGAGTAGGGATTCAGGCTCTCTCCCAGAAGAGACGCAATTCTTCAAAAACAGTTTCTGAACTAGGTTTGATCTCCTTCTTCAAGACTTGATGATGGTGGAGGAACATGCGGAGGACCTGGCCACGGGAAGGCAGCTTGGCTCCAGTGATTGTTTCCTCTGACTTTTTCATTAAGTAAAATGTATGTTTATTTGACATTGCAAAACCTGTAAATTTAATAAATCTATCTGAAAGAAAAATAATCATTAGTTAATGTATCTGTAAATAATGTTTCTTTTAATTATTCACTATATTAATAAAGGGCATAATGGTATACAAAAAACAGCTTTGAGCCACCCCTAAAAGTTATTCGATTTGCCTTAAATTTTACATGAAATATTTTTTAGCTAAAAGGAACCAGATTATAGCCTGGGAGGAAAGAAAATTGAACTTTGATTTTTTACCCCATTCTGTGGACCACCCTAATATATATATATATATAATATATATATATATATACAGTATATATATATATATATATATATATATATATTTTTTTAAGTTCAGGAAGAACCGATTCGCCTCTATTTAAAAGGGCATATCTCGGCGGAAAAACAAAGAAAAAGTGAGAGGAAAGACAGAGGAAAAAGAAAGGGTAGAGGGGACAGTCGAAGTGGAAAAAGACCAAAGGATGACAAGTACTGCAGGGTCGAGCCCCATCATCCTTGGGTGCTAGGGCCGGGAGGGCGCACGTGAAACCTCCAGGAACAAGCACGTACAAACGAGCACAAAGAGCACTCAAGAGTACGAGCTTAGAACCCCCTTGCGGGGATATATATATATATATACATACATATATATATATATATATATACATATATATATATATATTAGGGTGTCTCTTATTTTCGAAGTGTTGATTTTTTTAGGTTGCGCCCCCTCAACCAGTTCCATTGGTTGAAAAAACATCACATATAAAACTTTTTTGGATTGAAGAATTTTTAGAGGTCGCCCCCGCTTATTAAAGTTCATAAAATATAGCTATTATTTATGCAATTAATATTTGAAATTACTAGCAGTTGTCAAGTATACTAAACATATGTTTTTAATTAATTAATCATCATATTTATGATGAATTCAATTAAATGAATATATTAGAGATAATTGTCAAGTTTGTAGCTGAAAATATTGCTTGATAAGACAAGATCAACCTGTTTAAACATGTTTCACCAAGAATGCTCCAGATTATGTTGCAATTGTTTATTTGTCATCATTCAGATTACAACATAAACCAACATTTCGCCTTCGAAATAAGAACCGAGCTCATCATGCTAAAGAACTTAAGGAGCATTTCCATGGAGAATGTTCTATGACAGTCCACTGGGATGGCAAGATGATGGAGGACCTCACCTCGCACAAGCACATTGATCGTCTCCCAGTACTTGTGTCAGGACCTGGTGTTGAACAGCTGCTTGGTGTCCCCAAAATCCCAAACTCAACTGGAGAAGCACAAGCTGAAGCCGTCTTTAACTGCCTGAATGAATGGGGAATTACAGAGAGAGTAAAAGCAATTTGTTTCGATACAACAGCTTCAAACACAGGTCAATATAGTGGAGCCTGTGCTCTCATCGAAGCAAAATTGGGACATGATGTTTTGTACTTGCCTTGTAAACACCATGTTTTAGATTTATTGTTGGGAGCTGCATTTGAAGCAACATTGGGATCTACATCAACTGGTCCAGAGATATTGATCTTTAAGCATTTTCATGACAATTGGACTTCTGTTGATCAAAGCCAGTTCCAAACAGGTCTACAGATCTACAGAAGCTAAGGCTAACAAAGACCCTAAGATCCACTCTAAGGCTAGCCCGAGAGAAAGGAAAGAGTAGGGGGTTAAGAGAAGAGAAGAGAATAAGGGGTTAAGTAAGGAGCAACACCTATCACTTGTGGGTTAACATTCATTCAGAAAAAGAGGAAAAGTGTCTCACCATCATCATCCGCCGGCCACTGCTGACAAGTCAGAAAAATAGTCGGAGAGAATAGGAGAGGGGTGAAAGATGAAAAGAAGTAAAATAAGAACGCTTACAAACCATGCAAACACAGTCTTAACTCACTGTCATACCATGCAAACTACAAACATGCAAGGAAAGAGTTAGACATGCAAGTAAAAAAAAAAAAAAAAAAAAAAGTAGGTAAAGTTAAACAAAAAGTGGGTTAGTTTACGCTACAAGCTACATCTACATTCGTGTTAGTCTAATTTTTTTTTTTTTTTTTTTTATTGCTGGCATCACACGCTGGCATGTCACAAGCTGGCATTCATCGTCAACAGACTCATCCTCGAGCACCACCACCAGAGCTCCTGTTGTTAACTTTCTTTTTTAATGTTAAACAACGCTAATATTTTTAAAATGTCTGTCAAGACGGTTCTTAAACATATTAACGCTGGTAGAATGAACGACTGACGCGGGAAGATTATTCCATTTATCAATTACTTTAAACGTAAAGAAGTTTTTAGCGATATTAGTAATGAAACGTCTGCCACGCAACTTAAATCCGTTATTGCGAGTATTACTATTATCGAAAGTGAACAATTTATCAAAATTTACGTTATTGACGTTATTGACGACTTTGAAAACTTCAATAAGCTCCCCCTTAATCTTCTAGTTGCGAGTGAATACAAGTCTAACTCTTTAATCATATCTTCATAAGGCTTATTGCGCAATGACGGAATAAGTTTCGTGGCACGACGCTGAACCCTTTCTAACCTATCAATATCCTCACGCAAGTACGGGCACCAAAACTGAACTGCATATTCCAAATGAGGCCTGACTAGGGACTTGTAAAGGGGCAATATAATATCCTTTGATTTAAATTCGAAATTATGCGCTATGAAGCCTAACATCCTATTAGCTTTTGCGCAAGACTCCAGGCACTGGTTCCTAACCTTTAAATCTTTAGTTACGCGTACGCCTAAATCTACTTCCTCGTCAACGCTCACTAACTCCCTATCATCCATCGTGTATGCGTAATTATTGTTGCGAGAACCTATATGCAAAACTTTACATTTATCTACGTTAAATTGCATCTGCCACTTATCCGTCCACTCCATAATCCTATTTACATCGTCTTGGATCCTATTTCTATCATCCTCGTTAACAACCTTACCGCCTATTTTAGTATCGTCCGCGAATTTTGAAACGTTACTAGTCAATCCTACATCTATGTCGTTAATGTAAATTACGAATAACAATGGGCCTAACACTGAACTCTGTGGGACACCGCTACCTACATCTAACCACCCCGATTCACTACCATTAACTACGACCCTCTGTCTCCTAGCACGAAGCCATTCTTCTAACCAGTTAGCTACCTGACCGCGTATACCGTGCGCTAGGGTGACACTTATTTTCGAAAGTTTGAATTTTTATCGGGACGGGCGCGTTTCTGGTTCCATTTTGTCAAAAAATATCGTGTGTAAAATATTTTTGAAATAAAACAATATTTAGAACTGCCTCAATACGGTCAAAGTTTGTATATTTTCTCGAAAAGTAGAAATTTTAGATCATGATGTTCTATGCCTCTAGCAAATAAAATATCACTTCTAGTTTGTTCAAGCTACTAATCTTGACCTAAAACATATAACTGGACTTCATACTTTCAACTCTAGGTCCCCCTCAACTCGAGTATTAGCCCCTCAAGGTGGGGGGGGTATCATGGGCGCCCATCTCCCTCTCATTGTTGCCTACTTTGCAGAGGTCACGGTGGACTTGCGGGCGGTTGGGAAGTCACAGCGGTGCTTCTCGACCACTTGTAAGAGGAACTGCCTTTGGTCTTCACTCTTGGTAAGGGCCAGGTTGAAAGACTGCATCAACGCCACCCCGCGCTCCGCGAAGTCATTGACAACTTGAAGGGCCTGGACTCGGCGGGATGCGGCGATGAAGGCTGGGTCCGTCCGCCACTCCTCCGGATCCTTGAGCAGGAAGGCGGTGCTGATGTCCAGAACCTTGAAGAACTCCTTTGATGTAGTCGTTGTGAACTTGGCCAATGTATTGTTGGCGATTGAGGCGGTGGACAGGTCCACATTGATACGCCGCGGGGGATCCTCCGATCCTTCCTCTTCTTCCATCGCTTTAATCATCTCCCGCTTTGTCGCCAAGTCGATACCCTCGTCGAAGATGGCCAGGGTGACGAGGCGCTCGCTCAAGTACCATAGGTGCCTGGCGAAGACTGTCGCCGTCGCCTTGGCCACAGCTGAGTCCGGATAATAGACGAGGGCCTTCAGCAGCGCGAGGTCCGCGGCTGGGGCCGTTGCCGGGAGCGGCGCTTTGTACCAGGCCGTCACGTAGATGGACACGGCGAAGATGGTGAATCGCCGGATTCCAGCCGCTTCGCCTGACGACATCTGAAACTGTTCCCGGAACAGGAACAGTTTGATGGCATAGATGACTTTTGCCATCCAGCGCGCGCGATGGAAGGCGCCGGGACGAGCGAACCGGGCACCCCGCTTGTTCGGACCGCCCAGCACAATTACAGAGAGCTCCAGAAGTTCCCTGTAGTCATCACGTGGATGTTGACCGTCGAGGAGGCGGCTGAATTCGATCAGCAGGTCGTCGCGGGCGTCCTTCAGGTGCTGCGGCATGGTTCCATCCTCGAAGGGCTTCGCTTTGGTTTGATCGATGAAGTCCCACTGGGCGGCGAATCGTTTGAACAGGAGGATGTCAGGACCAGTAGAGGGACCGAGGCACGCCGTGAATGCCTTCTCGCACACCAGTTCGTGGATGTGGTGGCGGCAAGCCAAATGAAGCACTGTCTTCTCGAGTTTCTGCTCAATGATATAGCAAGCTCCTCCTGAGAGTCCTGTGTTTGAGGCGGTGGTGTCAAAAGAGAGGGCACAGATCCGTCCCTTGATGTCCCAATCCTCGAGGGCAGAGAGGACGGCTTCCGCCATGGCGCGGCCGGTGCCGTCGGGGAGGCTGGGCACAGCCAGAAGCTTGTCGACGTTCTCCCCAGACACCAGAACTGGAAGGCGATCTTCAGCAGGGCCTCCGTCAGCCGCTGGTACGATTTTCCCGTCCCAGTGAACGGTCAGCGGCACAGTAGGATGGAAGGCTGCCTTCATTTCCACTGCTGCCATAGCACGGAACTTTGCTCGGTCGCGGCGGGAGGATTCGCGGTTCAAGACCAGATCCTCAGGGTCGTGGCCCAAGCTTCTCGCAGCTGCCGACAGCAAAAAAACACCTCGGTCGGTAAGTTTCGTCCGATCCATCGCTGCGGAGAGATCAGGGGTGATCATCTTTTTCGACGCGCGGAATCGCTTGGGTGGTAAAGGGGTCGTAGATGCTTCTGCATTCGACGTGGACGGGCCCGGGAGAGAGAGCTCTTCCTCTTCTTCTCGGCGACGACGCCGTGTCGGTGACCGAGTCGGGCTGCTTGCACCTGAGCTGGAGCTCGATGCCAGTTCGACGAGTTCTTCTCGGCTCTCTCTGTTCGCCCTTTCATCATCTTGCCGGCGGCTCCTTTCCGCTTCCTGTCTCCTCGCACGCTCCTCCTCAGTGTGCAGCGTCATGTCACGTGTGGAGGAGATGCGGCCGCGCCGCACCTCGGCCCTTTGTCCCGTCAGGAACTCCCTGTCCTCTTCGATTGTGATCATCGACATCGCCTGTCGTGTGCGATGTCGAAGAGGCAGTCAAGGGATGAGAGGAACTCGGCCTCGTTCCTGATTTGGGTCACAGTGCGCCGTTTCGAGTTCTTGTTCAGAGCCCGCCACTTCTCGTACATTCGGAGAACCTTGTCCCTTGCGCGTTGGTCTTTCTGCGTAGGAATACGGGACCGCTCCCAGAATTCCTTGACTGCGGTCACTGTCTCAGCGGCTGCTTCCTTGATCGGCTTCTTGACGTCAAGGTGAAGGTGGAAAAAGTACTGAAGCGCCTGCTTTCCCGTAGGCAGCATGCTTCCTGTGATGCTGTGGTCCACGGTCCCCAGGAGATAGACTGCTGTTTTAGATCTTGTTGCCGAAGCCATCACGTCGTTTCAGAACTCACTGAAAAAGAGAATGAAACACTGTTAGTGTTGGCAAAACTCGTCCCAACCCATTTTCTACTTAGAATAACATGTTCTTTCGCCTGTATCAATATTTGGATAAACTCGTGTTACACCCTGTATAATACCTCATTTTAGTCTTCTGTACACCAGTGCGGAAGACTAAACCAACGACTCTGACCGTCCGTCTGTCTGTCTGTTATCATTTTTCAACTCAGAAACTACAGCAGCTATCGAAACGAAAACTGACATGATAACAGAACGCCATGAGTACTTTTCGACAAAAAGTATAAACTTTGACCTCGTTGAGGCAGTTCTAATTATTATTTTATTTCAAACATATTTTACACAATGTTTTTAGACGGAATGACACCAGAAATGCGCCCGTCCTGATAGAAATTCTCAAAAAATGAAAAACACCCCAAATAAGTGGCACCCTACCGTGCGCTTTAACCTTCGCAATTAGTCTCCTATGTGTCATATTCAGACACGATTACTAAAGAAGCAATTATCCAGTCTAAAACTGAACTAATTCAGTTTGCTAGATCCCAGGCACCTATGCTACGGGATGACTATCAAGAACTTTTGGATCTGTCCATCATCTTTCTTGGAGGTGTCCCCAATAAAGGCATCAAGTTTCGTGCACCAGGTGCCATGCATCGAGCTCGCTGGATGTCCAAAGCGCTCTATTCTATCAAGATGTGGCTTTTTCGAAACCAGTTCAAGATGACTGAGACTGAAGAACGAGGAATTCGAGATCTTTCCCTTTTTTCTGTTCTCATCTATATGAAGGCTTGGACAACATCCTCACTCCCTATTGAAACCCCATTTAATGACTGGCTCCTTATGAGGTCATTGATTAATTATCCTAACAAAAAGATTTCTGATGCAACTAAAAAAAAGCTCTCTAACCACTTATGGTACCTGTCTGAAGAAGCAGTTGGTCTTGCTTTCTTTGATGAGCGAATTACTACAGATGTAAAGAAACGCATGGTAAAGGCATTAGAAGATGAGTCCACTGATAGACCACCCAAGCGTCCTCGGATTCCTGAATCGACCTTCTGCTCTGGTGAAGGACTACACCAACTTGTTACAAGAAATACTAGAGAATTCTTTACTAAGCTGAATTTGCCAGAAGGATTTCTGAACAAGGCACCCAGCACTTGGACATCCAACTGTGAATATTTAAGGGCCAGAGCTATTGTTGCAGCTCTATCTGTTGTAAATGACCGGGCAGAACGTGCAGTAGCTTTAGTTCAAGAGCTGAATAAGAAATTGACAGTGGGGGAAGAGCAGCTCCAGTTCCTGCTCCAAATTGTTGCAAAACACCGCCAGAGTCACCCAGTTCCATCAAAAACTGTTCTTCTCAAAAAATAACCATCAATGAGGTCGCACCTTAAAATACACCATATTGTATAATCATTGTACATTAAATAAATGTTGTATAAGGAAATAATGCTAATTAAAGTAATTAAAGTATGTAAATAGCACTGGCATTTAGAATTTATCTCTATATAATAAACTAATGGGTGTTTTTTTGTAGCAATGCTTCATTGCTGATTGTATATAAAAAAAGAGCCAGGAAGGATTTTGGATAGGAGAAAAAGGATTGGGATAAAGAAGGATTGAGGACCAAAGGATGGATTATAACAACATCAAGGATAGGTTAGAAAAGGATCAATGATAAATAAGAAGGCCTATACTTATAAAAACGAATCAAACTAAAAAAAGAATGAAGGAATTATGTGTATAATGAGCATAATCATATGTCAGGAGCTATTATGCCATGGTCACCATTTTTATTAGCCGGGGGCGACCCCTAAATATGAGCCAATTTGTGTCAAACTTTCAAGTTTTAGGCTTTATGCTAAATGGAACTATTTTAGGGGGCACAGATAAAATAATTCAACATTTCAATTTTTGACTACCCAATAAGAGACACCCTAATATATATATATATATATATATCAATACTTAAGCTGTAACATGGAACTTATTAATACAAAACAATTATATGCATTTATGATACTGCCTCAATACAAAACATTCTTCATTTCTAAATAATATTTCTAGTGACTGTTTATTACGCTAGCAATGTTGCTGATCGAGAAATAGTATTTGCTCCAGATATAACAATGGCCATACCAATGGTATCCATTCAGCTGTTGTCCATTTGCCAATTGGAAGATATTTTAAGCAGTGATGTATGAAACCCACAGATACCCATCAATCTGGTAATATTATAATGTTATTAAAATTTAATATGCATCAAAACATTGTTTTCATTCATAAAGCGCCTATATATGTATTTATATACAGCATTTTTGCTGTGTCTTTGTTATAACACAAAATAATATCTGAATCTATGTTAAATATAAATAAATAAATAAATGAATCAATTTGAAATTTGCTCAGGGTGCAATAATTCCTACAAATGGATGTTTTTATACATTGAAACTTCAGTTCATTTAGGATGACAGGCTTGCCAATACCATGAACACTGTCATCATATTCAAAGGTTTTTTTTAGTTTTTACAAGACCATTTTTTATTCACTTCATTGTTAACATATATCCCCTTCTTGAATTTATATTCAATTATTCATTTGTTTCCTTAGTAATATGTAAACCAGAGTGATGAATGGAAATAATTATGTTCTAAAGACATTTGGCAATGAGGAGTCAACCAACCAATCAGCGCTAAACCCCAGATTCATTCATAAAATGTTACAACCATTTGTAGTACACACAACAAATATATGTCAGGTGTCGCTATCTGTTCTCAAGAGTGTCCTCTGGATAATGAGTGCAACTGTACATATCATATTTGGTTTTGCATGCTTTTAATAAATACATAGTACATTGCAAAATGACAGGAATTAAAAATTTAAATCAATACACAACAAAGTATTATTTGTCCAGCATATGCATGTATATAGCCTCTTCTTTTAATCCATATGCTGATTTAAAATGAGTGTATTCATCACTGTGTTGTAGATAGCTATATAATTAAAAATTTGTTGAATAGTATTTCATGTGTAAAGCTCCCCCCATCAAAAATTTCTGGCTCTGCCATTGGTTTTATGTATAGGTCTATTTGGTGTAATTGGATTGTGTGGGTCCAGTCCTGAGATCAGGAATCCCATTGGCTTTTTGATGATGAAATTTTATAAGAGGCTTTTTAATTATTTCCCATTTTTGCTTGGTTTATCATATTATGCAAAAGTATAGAATAATTTATTATATATAGGTTAGTCGAGTGATCAAAACAATTATAGTAGTTTTGAAGTAAAAAATTCCTTGCTTATAAATAGTACTTTGTATGGTTGAAACTGTAGCAGTACCTACAGAAGCATTTCATTTTAATAGATCTTTGTTTATTACCAGGCCTTGGGGGCTTTCTTCCATTGTAGGTGAGCCAATGTTATTTATATTAGCTAGTCCATAGCAAAACCCAAATTAGTGCAGTTTAGCCCTGATCTCTAAGGTAGTTTTCAATTGACATTACTTTCTAATTCTTTTCTTGTTTACTTTCTTTTTAAAGGTATACCAAAACTCTCCAGATTTAAGAGAAAATTTAGATCCAAGTGCTAGTTATGGAGAGAGTCATAATCACAACACACCACTTCATTATGCTGCTAAACATGGAATGAAACATTTAGTTAGGTATGGTCAATTAAGCAAAGTAAATTTGTACTTAAATGTTTATAGGACAAAATCTGAAGGCTTCTGAGGCTTACTAGTCTTTTTCTCTTTTACTTAATATATAAGCCAACATGTAAAGAATAAAATCTTTACAGCATGAAAGGGTTAAACAAATTATTTTCACTGTAAAACATTTTTTCTTACCATCACCTACTTAGAGCATTTTTATCGGACCATGGAGGAAACCCCAATAAAAAGAATGGAGATGATGAAAGTTCCATTCATTGTGTATGCAGAGTAGGACAAGCAAAAAGCCCATCTGCTGAAGAAAGGAGAACAATGTGTATGTCTGTTATGCTGACATGGAGAGGGCCTTTGATGCAGGATGGAGAGAAGGAGAGGCCACAGTTAAATGCACAAGATAAAGTAAATAAGTTTGTATGTGAATTTGGTATGTTTAGCAGTGACTTCATTATAAAATACATTATAGGATATTGCAACTCCAAGGCTCATTCAGATGACTATGTAAAACTCTAGTTGACAATAAGGACAAGTTATCTATCCTTTTAGTGCACTCTGGTAACCTCACATAACCACCTTGTACCTTAGAGAAGGTCATCTTTCTGTATGGGATTTTGAAGAATGGTTTTTGTTTTACCTTTTGTATGGAACTATAGTGTATATTTTTAAATCATCCAAACTGGTTTAACTAAATTAGTTGCCACTAATACATTAGTTTACAGTTGCAGGCCCCCATACCAAATCCAACAAAATATCTTTAAGTAAATAAACTATGAGCATATACTTTGAGGATAGTCTAATAAAATAAAGGCAGTCACATAATATATGGACAAAGTAACAAGAGCACCTGTAGTTACAGTGAGAAGGTGAGGGAGACTCCCATCATTGTAGGATTATTTAGATCTGACAGGAGCTTCTGATCTTGGGGTAACCATAATCAACTTAGAGCAGTTGCTCAAACACTTTATCCCAAACTTAAATCACAAGGACTCCAGACCATGAACCCTGATAAAGAGAAGGTTACACCATCAAATGAAGAGTCAGGGTTCTGAATACACTGAGTATATCATCACTTCATCAGTAGCACAGCAGTTCCCCAGTATTACATTGTGGGATCACAAATATAATGAATTTACAAAACAACTTATCCTAATTAGGTATTAGGTTTCATTTTATGCAACTTTGACTACAAATCAAAATATATACAGTAATTGTACCATTATATAAATTACTCTTAAGACCTCATTTCAGGGTTGGCACCCAAAAACCCAACCCAAAACCCACTGGAATTTTCAGTGGGTTTTGGGGTTTTTGTTCTGAGATGTTTATTTTAAAATAATTGAAGTTTTTCTGATTGCTACATTGTTCAATTGTAGCTAATTAAAATGATTTGGCATGTTGATTATTTCAAGTAAGCTGAATTATAAAACTTCTTAAATTATGCAATGTGTAAATAAAGATTATGAAAAATTGAAAAGTTATTAAAAAGGATTTGCACCCATTGTGAACACTATGGGCAATTATTGGATCATTTGGCACATTGCTCCAACCATCTTGAATTAAAGTTACAGTAGAATTGACTAAGTCTTTTTTCATTGAATCCAGTACCTATTCATTATTCACTTTGATTAGTGAGTCATCAGATAATTTTTTTCTGCTTGGAGGACAATAGCCTGGTCTTAAATTGTGGACCCATTTAATAAATTCTTTATTCTCTACAACTACAAATGGAATATTTGCTGGAAAGAAAAATCTGGCCATTTGCAAATCTAGTTGTTCTTTTTGATCTACAGTTGTTCTAACCACATATGGCATTATCTGATCTTGTGTTTTCTTGGCTGGAGTAGAATGAAAAAAATGGTATGGAAGATTCAGAAGCAGTTGAAGTGAATGAAGTCTCACTACTGTGAATTGTAGCGTCATCATGAACCAGGCTTTCATATGATTTGTTTGAAGAGGGTCTACTCTCAAAACTGCCATGTCTATGTGTAGGAGGAAGAGTTGCTGATGTAGCTGTATTTGTAAGCTCATCCGATTCATCATCACGAGCCTGTACCCATTTTTTAATGCATCGATCTAAATGATGTTTCACACGTTCTATTTTTTTTGAAAATACACATCTGCAGTATTTGCACCAAACTCTATTTGGTTGGTCACTCAACATTTCTACTTCATCCCATTCAGCAGCTTTAAGTCTGCCACCAGTATGTGCGGGTCTAACTTTCTCTAGATGATCTACAGATCTACAGAAGCTAAGGCTAACAAAGACCCTAAGATCCACTCTAAGGCTAGCCCGAGAGAAAGGAAAGAGTAGGGGGTTAAGAGAAGAGAAGAAGGGGTTAAATAAGGAGCAACACCTATCATTCGTGGGTTAACATTCATTCAGAAAAAGAGGAAAAAGGTCTCACCATCATCATCCGCCGGCCACTGCCGACAAGTCAGAAAAATAGTCGGAGAAAATAGGAGAGGGGTGAAAGATGAAAAGAAGTAAAATAAGAATGCTTACAAACCATGCAAACACAGTCTTAACTCACTGTCATACCATGCAAACTACAAACATGCAAGTAAAGAGAGTTACAGACATGCAAGAAAGGAGGAAAAAAAAAAAAAAAAAGTAGGTACAGTTAAACAAAAAGTGGGTTAGTTTACGCTACGAGCTACATCTACGTTCGTGTTAGTCTAATTTTTTTTTTTTTTTTTTTAATTTTTTAATAATTAATTGCTGGCATCACACGCTGGCATGTCACAAGCTGGCATTCATCGTCAACAGACTCATCCTCGAGCACCACCACCAGAGCTTCTGTTGCGAACTTTGTTGTTTTTTAAATTAAACAACGTTAATACCTTTAAAATGTCTGTCAAGACGGTTCTTAAACATATTAACGCTGGTAGAATGAACGACTGACGCGGGAAGATTATTCCATTTATCAATTACTTTAAACGTAAAGAAGTTTTTAGCGATATTAGTAATAAAACGCCTGCCACTTAACTTAAATCCGTTATTGCGAGTATTACTATTATCGAAAGTGAACAATTTGTCAAAATTTACGTATCGATGTTATTAACGATTTTGAAAACTTCAATAAGCTCCCCCCTTAATCTCCTAGTTTCGAGTGAATACAGGTCTAACTCATTAATCCTATCTTCATAAGGCTTATTGTGCAATGACGGAATAAGTTTCGTGGCACGACGCTGAACCCTTTCTAACCTATCAATATATCCTCACGCAAGTACGGGCACCAAAACTGAACTGCATATTCTAAATGAGGCCTGACTAGGGATTTGTAAAGGGGCAATATAATATCCTTCGATTTAAATTCGAAATTACGCGCTATGAAGCCTAACATCCTATTAGCTTTTGCGCAAGACTCCAGGCACTGGTTCCTAACCTTTAAATCCTTAGATACGCGTACGCCTAAATCTACTTCCTCATCAACGCTTGCTAACTCCCTATCATCCATCGTATACGCGTAATTATTGTTGCGAGAACCTATATGCAAAACTTTACATTTGTCTACGTTAAATTGCATCTGCCACTTATCTGTCCACTCCATAATCCTATTTACATCGTCTTGAATCCTATTTCTATCGTCCTCGTTAACAACCTTACCGCCTATTTTAGTATCATCCACGAATTTTGACACGTTACTAGTCAATCCTACATCTATGTCGTTAATGTAAATTACGAATAGCAATGGGCCTAACACTGAACCCTGTGGGACACCGCTACCTACATCTAACCACCCTGATTCACTACCATTAACTACGACCCTCTGTCTCCTCGCACGAAGCCATTCTTCTAACCAGTTAGCTACCTGACCGTGTATACCGTGTGCTTTAACCTTCGCAATTAGTCTCCTATGCGGAACTGTATCGAACGCCTTTTTAAAATCTAAATAAATAACGTCAGCTGCTCTATGCCTATCGTATTCGCGCACTATTTCGTTATAAAATTCTAACAAATTAGTTAAACAAGACCTATGGCGTCGAAACCCATGCTGACTACTATTAATCAAATCTCTACTTTCTAAGTGATCGATAATACGATCCCTAACTATGGATTCCAAAAGTTTACCTACAATTGACGTTAAGCTAATGGGCCTATAATTGCTAGCTACCGCGCGGTCGCCTTTTTTAAAAATAGGCGTGACATTAGCTAATTTAAAGTCTTCAGGAATAATCCCCGTTTCGAGTGACTGATTAAAGATCTTCATTAAGGGGCCTACGATAACGTCTTTCAAATCTTTCAAATGTCTGGGATAAAAAGCGTCAGGGCCTGGAGCCTTGCTAACTTTTAGCCTATTGATATAATGCGCAATCTCAGCCTCGTAAACAGTTATTTCATCCAAAATAGTCTCGCTACTAAATGGAACGATATCATCCACGTCGGGGACATTATTTACATCTTCTACGGTAAAAACTGTCGCAAAAAAGTTATTGAAAATACCCGCCATCGCCTGAGTGTCAGAAGCCAAAGCGCCATTAACATCCACTAGAGGGCCTATGTTATTTTTTACCGGCTTACGATTATTAACGTATTCAAAAAACTTTTTTGGATTATGTTTACTATCCGCAGCTATAAGTATCTCTAAATTACGCTTGGCATTCCTAACTGATCTTTTAACCTGACGTCTAAGCTCGATATATCTATTAAAGTTAGCTACCTGGCCATTACGCTTACTAAGTCTATACGCTCTATTACGCTCGTTTATAAACTCTCCTATTTCCCTACTCCACCACTTCGGTCTACCACGATTACTAGCGCGCTTGGGCCTACGAGGAATAAACTCCCTTTCAATATTCCCTTTCACATACTCAGTTTTTTGAGTGATACTTTCTTTGCAATAATTGCATAGTACTCTAGTAGGCTGATCACTTAATAAAGTCACCTCGTCCCATTCGCTAGCTTTAGATCTTCCACCTCTATAACTCTTTGGCATCTTAAAAATTTAAATTTGAGTTAGATCTAAATAAAGCGGAAATCTGCTGTTAAGAAATAAAGGAAAGATCTAAAATTAAAATGGAGAAAATGTCATTATTATATCTCATATCTGAACTTTCTGTGAAATAAAGATGTCTTTTTAATATATATTGTAGATTAGATAGATAAATTAATAAAATAATAGATATATTAGGCACTACATAATTATCAAACCTTTCTAAAAAAAAATTTCAACCCATCAAAAACCCCAAAAACCCAGTTGGGTTGTTTTTTTGTGTGAAAAACCCAGGTTTTTGCCAACCCTACCTCATTTTGAGTATGCAGTTCAGTTTTAGTCTCTGTACATGTGTAAGGATATAGAAAGGATAGAGAGGGTACAGTGTGGAGCCACAAAATTAATTCCTTCCATTAGAAATAAACCCTACAAAGATAGATTATGGGAATTAGATCTATACTATATTCTCTCAAAATGTGACACTTTAGAGGTAAACTACTGTAATTCAAGTTTTCAAAATACAAGCAGTCCTCATTATATGGAAGGGTTACGTTCCTGAAAAGTTGTCCATAAACCAAATTTCCGTATATAACAGACCCTATTTTCCCATTAAATCCCATTATATAATGGGAGATTCTTATCTACAGAAGATTTTTCCAACCCAAAACTGCATAATAAACATAATTTTTTACCTTTTTAAACACATTTAAATAGAAGAAAATATTTTAATATATTTTTATAAATTATATTGTACTGGAGGAAATAAACTGCATAAATAGTCATATTCACCTCCCAAAACTGCTGATCAGTGCTTGGTGGTAGTGTTGAGTCATGGAAAGGAAGTCAGAAGGTGGTTGATGAAGGGGCAGCACCTTCCTCTTCCACATCATCATCAAATGCTTCCTCTTGAAGCTGAACGAGCAGTGGAGGGTTGTCAGCTTCACTGTCTGACCCATCATCTTGGTGCATGGTTGTTGTGGGTGGAGATGGTGATGTTTTTGGTTGGAAATTTTTATTCCCTATAATTTTTATTCCACCATTTTCTTTGGATTTGACCATGTACTTTTGTAATCTAGCCATAAAAATCATCTAATCTTGCATTTTTTTGCTTGTAGAACATTTAATATAGTCTGTATCATTGCTCAGCAGTGAAATTTAATTTTTAACTTTTCCACAAAAATTTCCATAACTGCAGAACTTTTGTCTATATAACAGACCTTGGTATTAAAATAAAATTTCTGTAAGTGTGAAATTCCGTATAAAGGGGTTCCGTAAAATGAGGACTACCTGTACTAAATGATTTTGACAGTGCAGATCATGAAAAATTTTTTTTTTTAATTAGATGTTGCAAACTTGACAAGAAATAATGGATTAAAATTAACAGTGAAAAATTTCAAACAAATATTGTGGAGAACACTGTCACTTATAAAATCATCAAAAAATAAAATAGCTTACAAGCGGCAGTCATCTCAAGTACATCCATGAGCTTGTTTAAAAATTGCCTAGATAGATACTTCAGAACTCTGAATTTAAAGTGACTGTAATACAGGGTGGTCCAAAGTCCCTATCTATTTTGTTGAAATAATGATATTTCTCATCTATTTTCTATGGGCTATAGATGATGATGGATGTACAAGAACATGTGATGGGAGTAATACTTCATATCCAAGGGAAGAAATGCAAAGAAATTCAAGAAAAATTTGAAAGATTTCACAAAGTCTCATACAGACTGAGCATACCAAAAACGACTGTTCTAAGGATTTTAAAGTCAACATTAAAGAAGAAAACTTACCATATTCAAGTGCTACATGAGTTACATGAAGATGAACCCAAGATGAACTGCCATGTGCACAAAATTGATTGAAAAAATGTAAATAAAAACCTTCTTAAACCACATTCTCTTCAGCAATGAGGTGACATTCCACACATACAGAAAGGTGGTCATAATTGCCATATCTGGGCTAGTGAAAAACCAACCAAGTTCTACGAATGAGAGACAGATTCTCCGAAAGATAACATCTGGTTGGGTATGACAAGATCGAAGATTTACAAACCTTTTTTCTTTGCAGAAGCTACAGTAACAGGGCCAATTTATGTTGACATGCTTCAGCAGTTTCTTGAACCCCAGCTTTATTCAGATGGCATTCTCGACACTGTTGTTGTTCAACAAGATGGAGCAATATGTTGCTATGCAAACATTATTCAGGTGTACCTTGATGAGCTCTTACCAAATTGCTGAACTGGATGTAGTGGAAACAGACCTTGGGCAGCACAATCTCAGGATTTAACACGATTAGACTTTTGTGTGGAACTTTATAAAGTCTGAGGTTTACAAAACAAGAGGTAGACCTGCAGGATCTACAAACCCACATCATCATGACAGTCACTAAAATAACTCCAGAGATGCTTGAGAATGTGTTTCACACTGTAGTGGACAGATTTGAGATTTGCAGAGACACTGATGGTGCTCACATTGAATCTTAAACCTAAGCTTGATAAATAAATATACATCTAATTGTTACT
The DNA here is from genome assembly GCA_023014485.1 of Bathynomus jamesi. Lineage (NCBI taxonomy): Eukaryota > Metazoa > Arthropoda > Malacostraca > Isopoda > Cirolanidae > Bathynomus > Bathynomus jamesi. Next base: position 72,009 of record JAJOZX010002302.1, read on the forward strand.
ACATGTTTATCCTAAAATACTATTATTTCAGGAAAATAGATAGTGACTTTTGAACCACCCTGTATATGAACTACATTAAACTAGAGATCTGTGCCACTGATGGCAGATGGAGATGATGAGGATGATCACAATGAAATAAATGATGACAACGACAACAACAAAATATGCCAGCTGATTGATGATGACTTTTCCTCTTTAAAAAAAAAAAAAGTGCATCATGAAGATTAGAATTTCATGCTTGTCCTTACTTAAACTTTTCTTTTTGAATAATTGGGTACATGACACAAGTATAAGCATGGATGTGTGGGTGTTATATACAATTTTTCCTTTCATTATCCTTTTTCAAATTCTTATACTACTACCAAAACTTTTTTCTGCTAGTTATGTGGCAGGAGAGAAAGCTTTGCCTGTCCTATAGTTTACCGACACTTCTATTCCAGTGTGAATACTTCACATTTTAATAAGTGTAAACACAGTATGAAAGTTCATTTCCTTTCTAAGCCACTCTTCCTTGTCATCTTTTTCTCACCAAATTTCCATTTCCTGGAGATAACCACAAAACATGGAATGAAGTGTTTAGTTAGGTATAGTAAATCAAGCAAACTGATTTGTACCTAAATGTTTATAGGACAAAATCTGAAGGCTTCTAAAGCATATTAGTCTTTCTTTTTTATTTAATATACAGAGTGTCCCATAAGTCCGGCATCATAGGAAAAATAATTAAAAAAAGGCAAAACAAAAGCTTTTATTTACAGAATGTGATCAATATGTCCATCATTGTTTTCAATACACAAATTCAGACATGATACCCAGTCAGCAAGCACATGGTGAATGATGTCAGGCGTAATGGTGTTACATGCCCTAATAATGTGCTGCCGCAAATGTTCAACACTCCTAATTTTCTCTGCGTATACCAGCGCTTTCAAGTGGCCCCAGAGATAAAAATCTAGTGGCGTGATATCCGGGCTTCTAGCTGGCCATTCCACAGGCCCTCGACGTCCTATCCAATGACCAGGGAATTGTTGATACAGGTATTCCCTTACTTGGGTGCTGTAATGTGCAAGAGCGCCATCTTGCTGGAACCATGTTGGGAAATTTCCTTCTTTGTTCAAGACACTGGGAAATGTTTCTTCCTTGAGCATATGTAGGTAGGTGCCTCCAGTGACATGTTCATCAAAAAAGAGGGGGGCCAATGATGTGATCCTTCCAAATGCCACACCATACCATCACTCGAGATGCACCTTGTTCCTTTGAAGAGGTATACCAGTGAGGGTTGTTTTGAGACCAGTAGTGGGTGTTCTGTCGATTTACCTCACCATTTCCATAAAAAACAGCCTCATCACTGAACAGAATGGTGGACGGGAAATTGGCATCCCAAGCATATGAATTATGGTTTGTAGAAATAGAAAAGTATGAATTTCTCCTATGATGCCGGACTTATGGGACACCCTGTATAAACCAACATGAAGAAGAATGAAATTTTTAATGCAATGCTGTGCACCAAGTGGAATGTGGTTTTAGAATTAAAAGAAGGTATAGCAGTACATAAAAGTATTGTAGGATGACTGTTAAATTATTTGGCAGTGAAAGCAGGACACGATGAAGTAGCTTCATTGGTCTGTAGTTCTTTAATACAAAGGAGAAGAAATATACAAGGCTCCATAACAATAATTGTTTACAGACTTAATGCACTTTTTTGAGTTCTGAAATATGTTTACTCCAAAATAAACACAGAAACAAATTGATAGTTTTTATTTTTCAAAATAGTATCCATAAAAAGAAAAAAACATATTTCATAAAGTAGTTTCTGATGAATAGCTACAGTATTAATTGCTGAGGCTATGCAATGCCACAGAATAGTAGTTTTTATCATATGAACTGTTCAAGATAATTCTAACTTGAAATTATTTTGTTTTTATTTTAAAGAAAGGGAACACTGCTCTTCACTATGCAGCGGCATCAGGATTGAGAAAGTGTGTTGAGCTATTGGTATTTCAAGGAGCAGGTCTTTTCATTGAGAACAAGGACAAAATGACACCTTGCGATATGGCAGTGAAAGCAGGACACCATGAAGTGGCCTCATTTCTGGAGACTAGAATGGTTTTTGTATGTTAATTAATTACTTTATTTTCTATTCATTTCAAGACTACATTTTGTAGCAACATGGTTTATTTCATATTTCTGGTAGTTTGTCTGGAATCATCATTTAGTGAAATTATTAGACATTGATTCACGTAGTAAGATTTAATACTTTTTTATGGGATGTACTTCTCTAAGCAGATTCCTTAATAATGTGAACATTATTTCTCATATGCGACTGTAAGACCTATTTTCAGTTAATAAAATGTGGTTAGTGTCAAGTACATAATTTTAAATTAGCAAGGCTAAATAAAACCTTTAACCCTAAAAGGATGACCACTACATTTTGATAATGTTTCAAATACATGCACTCATAACTTAACCCAACAAACAATTCCAGCGTTAAAGGGTTAAGCCTCCCTATAAGATTGAACCATATTACCCATAGTGATTTAAATTGTCGCCCAATACATCAGTTGTTACAGTAGCAAACTGAGTAGTCAGGCTCTGGTTCACTCTCAGCCATTGGCATTGGGTGGGGTTGAGCCAGCCACTTAACCTTGTTTCTGCTCTGGCTCTGGTGACTCTTTTGGCACTCACTCCCACATAGTGGGGAAATGAACATCCTAGATTTAAATTGTAGAATGTATTTATTATTGCTCAACAATTTGTGTGTGTGCTCCATCATGTTAATGAAATTTACTTTTAATAGCCGACTTTCTCTCTATAAAAAGATGTTAAGTTTATGCTCTCAATGAATGAAAGAACTTGGTAAATGGAGCCACTTTTATAATCAAAAGAATATTAAATCTTAATTTTGCATTAAAATCATTATTAAGAATATGTATAATGTGCTAAAGTGTGTTTACAGTTTCACTTATTATAGGAACTTATTATAGGAAGTAAATTTAACAACTGGTAGTTGACATCCATGACAAACTATTTAAAACCTCACCCCACAATATCATTTAAACCAGATTAGTAAAGTTAAGCAACATTAGGTCTGGAGAGTTCTTGGATAGGGTTCCATCCTCTGCATCCAGATTATGTAGCGACCCGTGGCTGGGATCCCATGTAAAGCTGTGGGTTCCCTCTGTCATATGACCATAGATGTTGCGAAGGAGGTTAAACAACCCCATCAAAAAAATACTAAATAAATAGCCTTATTAGCAACAAAATAAAAAGTAAAGTACAGTATTAACAGTTCTAACAAAAGGTGCCTATTTAATTGAATAATAAATGCATTAGCAAATAATGATGAATATATTGGGCTTACAAACACATTGAAGACTACCTTATAAAGTATAGTATATACAGTAATACCATCCTTGTATGCCATTTCTTTCTAGCAAATTTCGGTGTCGTAATTTTTAGTCCCAGAAACTATCTGCCATCTTCAAATGAAATGTGTTCTACCATGCATTAGATATACTGTTTTAAAATCATTAATGATCAAGTTACCTTCAAGCACCATGCATGTATGAAGTTCTCTTAGACCCTAGTTAAGTATGAACATTGATTTGAATAGAAAATATCAATATTTATGATTTAAGTATTTCATTAGAATGAATACTAAGCAAATCAGATAAGGTTTTGTTTAAATCTGTAAATGATGAGGGAATTCTATTGGACTCATTTCCTATTGTGCTTTAAAGTTCAGTAAAATTTATTAAACATCATTTCTAGAGTTGAACTATAATTTGTACCCCTCTCAATCATAACTTTAATTATCACTGAACATACTACACAGTAAGGGCTCCCAGTAGCTCGGTAGTTTCGATGTCGGACTCTGGGCAGTGAGGCTCTAGGTTCGCTCTGTTTCTTGTACCTGGGTTAGGTTGGGCCGGCCACTTACCCTGTTAATGCTCGGGCTCGGGTGACTTTTGGGACACACGCCCCCACACTGGTCGGGAAATGAGTTCGGATGCTGCCTGTTGTTGTCGCCTTTTACAGTAATAGCTGAAACCGAAAATGAAACGTGTTATGGAAATGAAAATTTCAGAAGTTAAACTTTTGTAATTGTTACCGTTGCTACAAAGAAAAGAAAGATGTGAAAAGTACATCTTTTTATTTTAATTTTTCATCTTCCTAAAATTTTAAATGTAGAAAAGAAATACAATGAATGAAAAGTAAAATGAGTTTTCATTCGAGTTTACATTCTCAAAGGCGGACACTTCTGACACCGTAAACGAAGTGGAACTTCAGACGGCTCTTCTCGAGACTGAGAGTGATGAAGGTGATAGTGATGTCTATGCCGGTCTTAGAGCGCAGGACCTTCAGGAAGCCAAAGATCAGCTGTTGGTGGAAACGGCGGATATGCTTCATATTCCTTTGTTTACGGCTGAAGCCCTTCTCAGAGATAATGGTAATCATTTGTAGATTGTCTTACCATCTGACACATTTCTTACTGTGTGTCACATCTCGCATACCACTTCCCTTATGTCCCTTCTTTCTTACAAAATTTACGATGCTTATCATTTATTTTTTTATTGTCCATACAGTTGATCCCTTCCCTTCAATACAATTGGTCCCTTGCCTCGTACTATTTGCATACTGTCTCCCATACCATTTGTCATACACTTCACATATTCTTTGTCACATGCCTTACGTACATTCTGAAATTTATGCTAATTTTGAAACAAAAATTCTATTTCCTCCAGAAAGTATGTACTTATTTTTCAAATAATATGCGGTAATGATTAGTGTTGTTTAGTTTCAATCAGTATTGTTTAGACTTTGACTCGTAAATTGCTACTTATTAGGCCAATGATCCACTGAAATATATAAATAAAATAAATATAGCATTGCAACCGCACCTATAATCAAATATAAAATCCTTAAGTACTATAATGCATTCGCTTCATATTACAGTTCATTTGTAAGTAAGCCTTCGAGTGTACAGTAGTTTGCAAGAGGGGGTCAGAAAATGGGCTGGGCTCTCATGCGTGTAAACTTTAGTTTTAGAATTATAAAGCAAGTTTGCCACAATTCTGCATCAATGCAGAACTCGCAAGACCCATACCAGATAGGTCTCATTGTATGAAATTCATTCTCTGGTATCAAATGTTGTAAGTTTTCTCTTGTTCATTGAGATAACTTCTGTATTTTACCCATATGATTCAGTACGAGTGAAAGGTATTTCTTTTACGACTATCGTCGCTGTTTATAGTGGTTTGTCGTTAAATTCATTGATCCATTGTCCACATGGTGTTTGTATACTGAAGTTTGAGGATATGATGGTACCGTAGTAGAGTTAATTTCTTGGAAGTCCTCTTGTCGGCAGATTCACCCAAGTGAATTACAAATGCTCCTAACATAAATCAGCATGTTATCATCATTTTGTACGAGTCCCAGATTTACATATTGGATTGATTACGCTATTTAATCGAGTGTCTGCCATTGACAGAATGGTCCAAAACTTTACTATTGGAGAAATGGATGTCGAACGCTATCCAGTGTTGTGAGATAGCAGGCATCGCTCCTCCAAATTCTGCTCTCCAAATTTTCGCCCCCTCCCCCCCAGTAGGGGAAGCGAACTCTCCCCCGCTCTCCACGATCATCACACCACCCCCTCCACATGCTCTACCAGAATCCTTCGACGACAGTGATAATGGAGAGAAGATGATCCTGGTAAGTTCACACGTCATTGATTATCAGTAGGCGATGTACACGATTAGTCATTATAGATCACTACCAGTTACCTCTACAGGGTGTCCATAAAGTTACGCATCATAGGAACATAAGCAATGTCTATTTGTCTCCCCATCAGGCCAAATATGTTGAGGAACATTCAAAGAAACCTGCTTTTTCGTTTACAAACATATTTGGAGATTGGTGGGAATCATTTCGAACAAATAAATAAACAGAATAAAATGTATTTTCCTATGAAGCGTGACTTCATGGACACCCTGTAGAAAAATACTGATTGATTACTGGGAGGGTAATAATAATAATTACAAACTAAACCTAAAGTTTGAGAAATGTCTTAAAAATTCTGACATTTCTTTGTTTTAACTTGAAGTTTTGTGCACAGCATTCATTTAATGTACTCAGTCTCAACTTATTTTAACGTAATGTAATCCGACGGAATGTGATCGTACGTAACTTCGACACGCCTAACAAGAAGTCAGAACTTCTTTTCAACCCAAAACTAACTTTTTCTAATAACCTTATTTTTTGCCTTTGCACGTTAGGCATTTACGTTTGGTTAAGTTAGATTAAATATAAAAACGAAAAACAAAACAATGTCTAGCGTTAGCTGACCTGCAAGAACTTTATTTTTTTAAAGTCGAAACCAACTTTGGAAGATCGCGTATCATTTCGCATTCTTGTCTGAATTTGAGGATTTTAAGCAATTTTCTCTTCGTAGGTGTATGTTTTGATGACTCTGAAGCCTAAATCGATAAAGATAAAAAAAAAAAAAAGCTTAAAAAGAATGGGAGAACATGAAGGGAGCTTTAGAAATAATAAATTTTCAAATTCCCAAATTTACTTTATATTAAATAAATTATATTGACTCTCTTTATTATTTTTTTTAAGTGCGAAATATGCTTTGAAGAAATGTCCCCATGGGAGCTGGGGGAGGAGGGTCCTTCTTGTGGCCACCGATTTTGTTCCACCTGTTGGGAATCTTACCTTACTCTTAAGATTGAGGAAGGTGGTGCGCACCACATTTTATGCCCGGCAGTTGATTGCAACATCCTCGTTGATGTCGACTTCATCGAGAAAATAGTCAGTCCGGGTGTGGCAAGAAAGTATCTTCAGTTTGACATAGAGGTTAATTGATTTTGTTTTAAAAGGCTTTTGTTTGCATTATATTTGTTTCTATTGGAACGACTCATATATAAATATTGAGGCATAAAATGAGATTAAATTTTTATTTATAACAAACTACTTAATCAATGGTTATTAATAATTAAAAGGTTTGGTTATTACTAGGCTTTCGTTGAACGTAATAAGACAATCAAATGGTGTCCCTTGCCCGGCTGTGGAAGAGCTGTGAGGTATCCTGAAGCAGAGCTCAATGTCCAGCCATTTCATTTCCCCAATACGAACCCTCCACCTAAAACTTCTCACGCTGTCGACTGCGGAAATGGACACTTCTTTTGCTGGTACACATTATCTAACACAAACGAAATTAATAACAAACCGACAATGGCATTTCGTTGTTATCACTTAATTTTACGCGCAAAAGTTAAACGATAATCGCCAAATGTAATTGCCCTGATATACAGTTAACCCAAAAATCTGTTTGGTATACAATGGTCAATTAAATTTTTAATACTTGCTATGTACAAAAAAGTAATAAATTTTACTTCTCTACGATAATAAAAAATTTAATTATTTCTATTTGTTCGTGACATCAAACTTCAGTTAATTTGACATTATAAATAGGAACAGTAAATAAACTGCTACCAACAAATTAAATTTTTATATTGAGCAAACCCTTCTTTCTTACAAAATTGAAAGTTTCACAACCAACAATTCTTATATGTATATACAGGGTGGGCCGTAAGTTTCCATACATAGGAAAATTTAAATACGTGCGTCGGTATTTGGATCAGCAGTTTCCGGATGCTTGGATTGGTCGGCGTGGTCCTGTGGAGTGGCCTCCCAGATCCCCAGATCTCACCCCCTTGATTTCTATCTTTGGGGGCACTTGAAGGCCATGGTGTATCAGGAAAAGATACGAGACATAAATCATCTAAAGGAACGTATCACCAACGCCATTACAAGCATAACGTCAACTGTGCTAATGCGTGTTCATCAACAGTGGGGAACACGTATTGAAATGTGTGTTCAAAACAATGGCAACCATGTAGAGCATATTATATAAATAAAAATGGTTGTCCATAAAAAAATGTTTATTTTTCCTATGTATGGAAACTTACGGCCCACCCTGTATATATATATATATTCCTCTAATTTACTTAAATATCTAAAATAAAAAATTCTCATAAAGTCAGTTAAATAAATACATATTAAATTCCTAATAAATTCTTTGTCAATAGAAATGAGGATCCTTATAAATAATTTTAACTTGCGCTATCTTAAAGGGAGTGTTTGGGTGAAGCTCACTCCCCATGTGGATGTGACCAGTGGTTCGATTGGCAAGGAAAGGTAGCGGAAGTAAGACCGGAAGAGCTAAAAATATCTTCTTGTGAAACGGAAGATGCGGCTAACTTCCTGTGGCTCGTAACCAACTCGAAACCTTGTCCAAATTGTAAGAGCCCAATACAAAAGAATGAGGGATGCAATCACATGAAATGCTCAAAGGTTAGTCGATAAATCACAGTACATTTAAACTTTAACATAGAAAGTAACATCTGTTCCAATACGATCACTTACTGTTGGTCTATTGAGTAGACAACGTATATTGAGTCAGTTTGGACACAATCGTGTAATTACAGTTCACCGTCTTTCATAATCGTTTCACATCGATGAAACCAACTAAATTCGAGGTTTGGTTTTTGCAATAGGTTTGGTATCAAAGTTTCCCGCGTACTTCGTTCTCAGAAACGTTAAAATTTTGTCTTCAAACTTTTATCAGTTACTAAAGGCAGATTAAAGTTTCTCGCATCAATTCTCCCCACCAGTGTAAATTCGTCTTCTGTTGGGTCTGTCTCGAAAGTTGGAAAAAACACTCGTCCGCAACGGGTGGTTATTTCAGATGCAACAGATACAGCGCTCAGGGTAAAGCCGATGAGAAGCTCGGTGCCTTAATATCGGAGGTAAATATAGAATTTAGAAACGTTTACACATTTTTTCACTGGCTATGGAACTGATTTAGTAACTAATATATGCAGAAACAGTTGTATGACACTGCAGTAGTCGCATTTATTGTGAAAATTCTGACTACCACAAAAAATAAGTGAAAACAATTAATTTCCAAGTATATGTGAAGAATCTGGATTTTCGATTCTTCAGATTTCCTTTCATTGTTGAAGTTGGAGTAGATTTTCATATTAAATTTACTTGACTTAAATATAATTTCTTACTATTTTTGAGCTCAAGTTCATCACACTGTTGTGAAGACTCTTTATCTTAGGTTTTCTATTAACTGCCCATTACTATAAAAAATATTTGCTTTATGTTATGTATTAGAATTGGTATGTCTTACCTTTTCTTTTTCACTTTAAGGCGAGTGTAAGAAATCAGGAGATGCAGGAACTGAGTAAATTCATCCATTACTACACGCGGTTTAAGAATCATCAGAACTCGTTGAAACTGGAAGAACCTCTTCTGAAGCTGGCCAAAACTAAAATGGAGTCTTTAGCAAATTCTCTTCCTACTAAAGAAAAATACAAAGGTCAGAATGGCTGAGTTTGTCCTTTGTAGTTTTTTCTTCCGTTTTATTTTCTTGGTTGGTCACTTCATAATGTTGTAGTTTTTACTGTTAGGTTATAGTTTTGCTTTGTTATTTATCTCTGGGTAACCTTCGAGAATTGAGGGACATTGTATGGGCGGCCTAGGTCGGGTTGATATTTTGTATTCAAAAGTGACACATTGTCGGGGTTTCGTATGGATCGCAGTAGTCACCCAGTAAAATATTTCGCGTATCCTAAGTCTCCTACCCCCGGCACAAATTTTTCGGTTTTTAGTTTCAATTTACCGAAATTTACATTTTTCAGTAAAAACTCGGATAAAAATTGTTTCAGCTGTGTTAAACTCGTGTTTCTCAAATTTTTTTATTCAAACTCAAAGAAAATGACATTTTTACGTGTTTTTGAGTATATCTTATATATTTAGATAAAAAATAAGTCACAAATTAATGAATTACATAACATTTTTGAGAAATTAAACAACAGAACTTGTCTTCTACGAGAAAAAGAAAAAAACATTACCGAATGAAGTGCTCTTTTGCGCGATGCATAAACTTAAGCTATTTTGAAAGTAACACTGCGTGTTTATTTATTCCACTGTCCTTTCCATTCAAATTTAGGCAATCTTTGCCGTGATTCCAGTAGATTAAGAATATATTTTTGGCGATTTTCGTAGCTAATTCGTACATAGATGCATTCGTGACTAGATTCACGGCGCTTTCTACTCCTTGGCTGTGACAAGGAAAGGCTGGTATTTTGAGTGGTTCTTGTTTTGCTAGCAAAAGTTCCTTATTGCTAAAGTTTCTCGGAAGTGGAGGCGGATAAATTACCTCTTTCTGACAGTCAATCATTTCAGTGTAGTCTGAAGAATCAAAATTAAGAGTTCGAGGTAGGTCAAAGTTTCTTGATCCAGAAAATGTAGTTCTTAAGAGAATGATTTTCTGGATTGCAACCTCTCTAACTTCTCTTCTTGAATCTGTTATCATCGATAGTAGAATATTTTTGGGGTTCGCAAAGTATGAGTTATTCTGAAACACCGGTTCAATGATCAATCTGTATTTCTCCTTCAAGTCGCGCAACAGATACCCTAAGTACCAAAAGTTAGATGATCTGTCAGATGCCAGTGGATGTGACCTAACCCAAAACCATCCTGGAGCATAAGATAGCATAATAATTTCTACTAGATCTTTGAGATCTTGGGTTGGATTTGGTGTTGACACATAGATTCCAAGAATTCTATTTGCTCTAGTTAACCAACGAGCATGATGAATTGTACCAGATCTTTCTAAGATGTTCATCGTTTAATGTTCAAACTTAATTATAGGAAGGTTATGCTTAAGGAACATTAATTTTTCTGCCTTTTCTGCTGCCAGTCTGTTTCTCTTTTCATCATATATTAATCCAGCACTGCTAAATAATCTCTCGCTTGGTACGTTTGTTGGAGGACAGGCTAAATGTTTCCTTGCAAGTTTACTCAAGTATGGATAGATATTCTGCGTATTTTTCCACCAACTAATAGGATTGTCACATGCAGCCAGGCGTTTTCTTGGTGATAGCTCTCGATCATTTTTACTACATCTTTTGACATCGCGTAGGTCTCGTCATTGCTGCTTGACTCAAGAATCTGAGAGACAGATTCTGTGATAGATTTGCTTGTTGAAGGTGTTGGTTCTGTCACTGAAACTTTTATTCTTTTGGTGGGTGGCGAAGCGACAGATTCAAGAGATTGAAGCTCTTCAACTGCTTTGCCAAGTGATGATTTAACTCGTTCTAGTGTACTAGGTGAAAATAACTTAGCTTTGTAACGTGGATCTAAGTAGGTTGCAAGAGAGTAACTTCATACAAGAACAGCCTCTCGTCTTGTCGCTTGCATCACTTTTGCGCACAATGAACTAGTTCTCTTAATATAGTAGAATTTGATAATTTCCGCTTATTAATGACATTTTATCTCAACGGTCCACATCCGCACGACATCCGCAGTCCAAAGTGCGGATCCGGGTGCGGATGCGAGAAAATATGCGGATGTTCCGCGGATGCGGATGCGGATGTGACCTACATCACTAATATATATATATATATATATATATATATATATATATATATATATATATATATAGCGAAATTTGGTTATAAGTTTCTCTATATTTGGCGAAATTTTGATCGTAATTGGTTGGCAACCTTGCGTATCGCCTCACATGTCATATTATTTATTAACAGTTTTTCGCTCCGGAGAGTTCACAAAACAAGTTAAGCTAACATGTTAGATAACATGTTTTTGACTTCTTCAAATGTTTACACTGGAGTAAATTTGTTAGTTAGGGTTAACATGTTGGCCGACAGGTTAACTAACTAACTAACTGACAAATTTACCCCAGTGTAAATGCGGCTTAAGAAACTTTGCTGCTGAAACCGCATTTACAGTTTGTCTGTCATTTTTTTCCAGAATTGCTTACATTGCTAACCGTTAGCGGCGCTGCAGTCACTGAGCGTACAAATCGCTGATTTGTGGGATTGAGACCTTGACACTCAGTTATTCAATTGTAATGGCGCTGTAAATATGGCCGCACCACTTTCGATTTGCCCCAAAGAAGAGCAGCGTACTGTCGTTCGTTTTTTATGGGCTGAGGGCGTAAAAGGTACTGAAATTCATAGAAGATTATCTGATCGAGTTTTGCCAAAGCGGAGTGTGTACGAATGGATAGAAATGTTAAAAAATGGCCGAACAAGTGTCGCTGACGCAGAACGTTCAGGGCGGCCGTTCACATCGACCACTAAGTCGACACTTGTTCGGCCATCCAAAATTGTAAGATCGTTAGTTTTTTTTCCTGGAGGAAGGAAGGGCTAAAGGCGAGGGGGGAGATCGCCCTCCACAAACCATGAGGCCTCTGAACCTTAAAGATAAAGAAAGTGAAAGAAAGAAGGAGATCGGAAATATAAAGAAGAGACAATACAAAATTAGAGTGAAGCATTCTATGAAAATAATCGCTGTTGCAAAAGAGTGCATATAGGAGGACATTGATATTCAAAAGTGAGCCATTTAATATATATTTTTCTTTAATTACCCCTACTGATGATGCTCAATAAAATAGTAATGTAAATATTATTGCGCTAATTTTATGCTTCACTGAATCTTACTGTCATCTTAAGGAATTGACTTTTTTGACCAAAAACAGATACCTTCCTGCATTATTTACAGGCAGAACGAATACATGATAATCGTTGACAATTCTGTCACACAAGTTGCCTGCCAATGTATTATAATCTCAGGTTCTGGAAGGTGATCGCCACCCCAAAATTATGCTCTGGATCTGCCCATGACACGGGTGGATAAAACTCCTGTACAGAGACAGCAATTGAGTGGGGGTGAAGAAACTGCGGAGCCGATGCAACACACCTAACTTCTTAGAAGCTGTTTTGGAAAGACAGCAAATGTGATCTTTTCAGGAAAGATCACGAGAAACGGAAATGTCAAGAATGTTAAGAGAAGAGGAAGGATTGAGTTGTGTATTGTTGAAGGTAAGGGGATAGTCGTGTGGAAGATTGTAACGAGTAGACAGATGGAGGAACTGAGTTTTTGAGGCATTGAAACCCACAAGGTTTTCTCTGCCCCAATAAAAAATACTGTAGTAGAAAGATCAGAAGTCAGGTGTACCATAGCCGTCCTACGCGAGGCATGGAGTGACTGCTGAGAGGAGGATCTACAGATCTACAGAAGCTAAGGCTAACAAAGACCCTAAGACCCACTCTAAGGTTAGCCCGAGAGAAAGAAGAGAGTAGGGGGGTTAAAAGAAGAGAATAAGGGGTTAAGTAAGTAGCAAAACCTATCATTCGTGGGTTAACATTCATTCAGAAAAGGAGAGAGAAAGACTCACCATCATCATCCGCCGGCCACTGCCGACAAGTCGGAAAAATAGTCGAAGAGAATAGGAAAGGGGTGAAAGATGAAAAGAAGTAAAATAAGAACGCTTACAAACCATGCAAACACAGTCTTAACCCAAACACTGTCATACCATGCAAACTACAGACATGCAAGTAAAGAGAGGATAAGAAAAGAGAAAACAAAAAAGTATGAGGAGTATAACAAAAAATGGGTTAGTTTACGCTACGAGCTACATCTAAGTTCACGTTGTTCTAATTTTTTTTTAAATATAATTTTATTGCTGGCATATCACAAGCTGGCATTAATCGTCAACAGAATCATCCTCGACCATTACCCTCAGAGCTCCTGTTGCTAATTGTTTTGAAATGAAATGAAAAGAAAAGGTTTATTGTCAAGTTTTCGTACCAAGAAGTCCATAACTTAGAGGATAAACGGCAGGACTCATGGATAACTTGGATAATCGGGTTGGTTGATTTTTTAATTCTTTGCATTAGACTGTATTGAACACGTCTTGTTACCTCCAGGAAGCTCTAGACATTGCGAGCAGCAAACATTTGCGAAGCTGAGCATCTTGGGGGTAATTCATGTAAGACTAAAAGACCTGTTGTACAGCAAATTTAGAGTTCTGCTAGAACCTTTTTTATAATTCACCCAGGGTTGTTGTCCGTATATATTACTGCAGAAAGTACGAAAGAGAGTGTCTTTAGCTTCACTACAGAACCGAAAGTTCCTTATGGTCATATTCGCTTTAGCACAAGGCTTCGAGATTGTTTTCTTATATCTGAGTCATCACTCAAGGAGCTGGTAATAGTTTGATCCAAATACTTAAACTTTGTACTTCCTCATTTACTTCACCTTTCATTTTAAACCTAATGTCCTGGCTGATTATAGCTTTTAGGATAAAATTGCATAATCTTAGTTTTTGTAACATTAAAAAGAATATCATGTTTCTGCAATTACACTTCGCAGACTTTTATAGCCGATCCAGACCTTTAACAGAGGGACTTATTAACACCATATTATCGGCATAATCTAAGTTATTTATCCTTGTGTTATCTATACAACATCCCATTGTTGCCTCATTAAGTGAAGCAATTTATTCATCAATATACACATTAAACAGCATAGGGGAGAGCAAGGAGCCTTGTCTCACCCGGCAAGAGGAGCCAAAACATTCGGATAGTACATTACCCATCTAATGGTAAAAGATTGGTTGGAATACCAAAATTTCAATAAATTTAACCTCCCCGTCTTCTAGTTTTTTAAATAAAATATTGTGGTTCACTCTATCATATGCCTTACTTATATCTAGGAAACAGCTATAAATAGTTGAATTACTGTCAATGTATTTAGATATTGTTTCTTTAAGTACATAGATACACAGGTCAGTTGAGTGGGACCTTTTAAAAACAAACTGATTAGGAGATGTCCAATAGGCATCACTTAATCGGAGTAACAGGAGTTTTTCTAGTAGTTTCGAGTTTTATTATTTTAAACGACGTTAATATTTTTAAAATGCCTATCTAAACGGTTTTTAAACATATTAACGCTGGCAGAGTTCACGACGAACGCGAGAAGATTATTCCATTTATCAATTACTTTAAACGTAAAGTTTTAGCGATGTTAGTAATGAAACGTCTGACACGTAATTTAAATCCGTTATTACGAGTATTGCTATTATCGAAAGTGAACAGTTTGTCAAAATTTATGTTATCGATTTTATTAACGATTTTGAAAACTTCAATAAGCTCCCCCCTTAATCTCCTCGTTTCGAGTGAATGCAAGTCTAACTCTTTAATCTATCTTCGTAAGACTTGTTGCGCAGTGACAGAATTAGTTTCGTGGCGCGTCGCTGAACCCTTTCCAACCTATCAATATCCTCACGCAATACGGGCACCAAAACTGAACAGCATATTCTAACTGAGGCCTGACTAGGGACTTGTAAAGGACTCCAGGCACTGGTTCCTAACTTTTAAATCCTTAGATACGCGTACGCCTAAATCTACTTCCTCGTCAACGGTCGCTAACTGTTTATCGTCCATCGTGTACGTGTAATTACTGTTACGAGAACCTATATGCAAAACTTTACATTTGTCTACGTTAAACTGCATCTGCTACTTATCCGTCACTCCATAATCTTATTTATGATACATCGTCTTGAAGCCTATTTCTATCGTCCACGTTAAGAACTTTACCGCCTTATTTTAGTATGTCTGCGAATTTTGACACGTTACTGGTCAAGCCTACATCTATGTCGCTAATGTAGATTACTAATAGCAATGGGCCTAACACTGAACCCTGAGGGACACCACTACCTACATCCAGGCAACCCGATTCCTACCATTAACAACGACCCTCTGTTTCCTGGCACGAAGCCATTCCTTTAACCAGTTAGCTACCTGACCGCGTATACCGTGCGCTTTAACCTTCGCAATTAATCTTCTATGCGGAACTGTATCGAACGCTTTTTTAAAGTCTAAATAAATAACGTCAGCCGCTCTATGCCTATCGTATTCGCGCACTATTTCGTTATAAAACTCTAGCAAATTAGTTAAACAAGTTTATGGCGTCGAAACCCATGCTGTCTACTATTAATCAAATCACGACTTTCTAAGTGATCGACGATACGATCCCTAACTACGGATTCCAAAAGTTTACCGACAATTGAAGTTAAGCTAATAGACCTATAATTGCTAGCTACTGTGCGGTCGCCTTTTTTAAAAATGGGCGTAACGTTAACTAATTTGAAGTCTTAGGAATAATCCCCGCTTCCAGTGACTTATTAAAAATTTTTGTCAAGGGGCCTACGATAACGTCTTTAAAATGTCTAGGATAAAGCGCGTCAGGGCCTGGAGCCTTGCTAACTTTTAGCTTATCGATATAATGCGCATCTCACCCTCGTAAACAGTTATTTCATTCAAAATAGTCTCGCTACTAAATGGAACGATATCGTCCACGTCGGGGACATTATTTACGTCTTCTACGGTAAAAACTGTCGCAAAAAAGTTGTTAAAAATACCCGCCATCACCTGAGCGTCGGAAGCCAAGGGCCGTTAGCGTCCACTAGAGGGCCTATGTTATCTTTTATCGGCTTACGATTATTGACGTTGTCAAAAAACTTTTTCGGATTATGTTTCCTATCCGCAACTACAAGTATCTCTAAATTACGCTTAGCATTCCTAACAGATCTTTAAACCTGTTGTCTAAACTCGATATATCTATTAAAGTTAGCTACCGTGCCATTGCGCTTATTAAGTCTATACGCTCTTTACGTTCGTTATGAATTCGCCTACTTCCCTAGTCCACCACTTGGGCCTACGCGGAATAAACTCCCTTTCGACATTCAAAACACTTTCTTTAAACGCCTCCCAATGAAAATTTGCGTCATTACCCATAAATAATTATCCCAGTCCACTACTCTCATCCTATCCGCAAAACTATCAAAATTATCCCTACGAAAATCAGGGACTTCTATTCGTTATTATCCTTACTGTTTTCTATCAATAGCTTAAACCTAATAATTTGGTGATCACTACACCCCAAACTCTCGCCTATTTCCAAACCTTCGACTATATTTTCGTCGTTCGTCATCACCACGTCTAAAATATTGTCACCGCGCGTTGGTTCGGTAACCATCTGTCGTAAAAAATTATCTTCCATGAACTCAATCAGTCTCAGACCCTCATCATTACCAGTAAAAGTCTCGTAATTAACGTTAAGACAGTTAAAGTCTCCGACAACTATACGATTCCGATTATTAATAAAGTTACTAAGGAGTGTGTAAATTACCTCATAATTTCTAATACTACGCGCGTTACAATAAAAGACGTTTAAATTATTTTTTACCACGGACCGGCGTTTCAAACTATTTTTCACGTCGGGCCGGCGTTTCCGGAACCACAACGTTTAAAGAGGGCTTCGACCTATACAGCTTTCGAATGTTTTCATCGTTTAACCTGCTAGCCTAGCATTCCCTATTCATTGAAATGCACCCCCATCTTTTACAAAAAGGCTAGGCTCACTAAATTCTGACCACAGCTTTACGAAGGGTGCATTTTCTGAACAAATCTCTTCTAGCTTAGTGTTAAAAAATATTGTTTTTGACGTAATCCTAAGACCTAAGCCGTGCCTAGGGATAATACCTAGAACTAAAGCCCTGTCTGACCATGCTTTCAGGGACCTAATTAACTCCCTGTATCTCTCCAAAAGGTCAGGTACTCTCGTATCAGGCCTATACGAGTCGTTGCCCCCTACCATCGTCACCAACATAGAGTGACGGGAGGCAACATCAATCCTATCTACTTCGTCTCTAATTCTGTCAACCCTGGCAGCACCAAAAGTCAGACAGATATACAAGAAGGTCGCCAGTAGAGCGTCCCTTGCAGAATCTATACTGACGATCTGAAAGATGATTGTGAGAAAAGAGTTGTTTCAGAATCTTCGTATTAAGGATACATTCAAAAACTTTAGAAAGGCAAGAAATCAAAGCAATTGGACGATAGTTGGAGGGTTGAGAGTGGTCACCCTTCTTTGGGACAGGCTGAATGAAAGCGAACTTCCAGCAGGAAGAAAAAGTACCAGATGAAAGACAAAGACGAAAGAGTTTGCCTAGGCAGGGTGTGAGCACAGAAGTACAGTTCTTGTAAACAACAGGAGGAACACCATCAGGACCGTACGCCTTCCTAGAGTTGAGCCCAGATAGGGCAGAAAGAACATCTTTAAAGAGATCCTAATTTCAGACATAATAAAGTCAGAGGGGGAGGAGATGGAGGAACAGCACCGGAATCGTTGAAGATTGGGTTAGATGTGAAAGTTTGAGCGAAGAGTTCAGCTTTGTCAGGACAAGTGACGGCAACTGATCCGTCGAAATGGAAAAGAGGAGGAAAAGAAAAGAAAGTAAAGTTGTTGGAGATGTTCTTAGCTAAATGCCAGAAAGAGCGAGAAGAATTAGAATTGGATAGGTTTTCACATTTTTGTCGGATTAAGGAATTTTTGGAGAGTTGATGAACAGATTTTGCACGATTCTTGGGCAGAAATATAAGCTGAGTGAAAGTCAGGAGTTGGATGGCGACGATACCTTCTGAAAGACCCCTCTCTGTTGCGGATAGCATTAGAACAAGTAAAGTTAAACCAAGGCTTTTTGCATTAGTAGTAGGAATAGAATATGGAATGTACGCCTCCATGCCCGAGAAAATCACCTCCGTGATGCGCTCAGCACACTCCGAAGGGCCCCGGCCATGGAAGCAGTAATCATTCCATAGGAAATCACAGAAGTACTGCCCAAGGACCAACCAATCAACGGTGTCAAAGTACCAAAGGGAGGATCTAAAGGCTGAATTGGAGTGATAGGACAGGAAACAAATACAAGATTGTGGTCGGAGGAGCCCAACGGAAAAAAGTCTGACATAGTAAGAAATAAATCCGGAATGTTGGATTTATCTTCAAGGCGATCGAGGATACGATTAGGATGCTGTACAATCTGCTCTAGGTCAATGAGGTTAGAAAAGTTTGTAAGCTAGTTCACTAGGGATGTTAGTGAAATGAGAGGAAAGCCAAAAGGTGGTGGTGAACATTGAAATCTCCTAAAATGGAGATTTCAGCAAAAGGAGAGTGGAATAGAATGTATTCCACTTTAGAAGTGAGGTAGTCAAAGAATATTTGCTAGTCAGTAGAATTAGGAGAAAGGTAGACAGTATAAATGTATTTAGTTTGAGAGTGGCATGCAAGCTGTAGCCAGAGGGTATAGGATTCGCAGGATTCGAGTTCGGGAATATGAGAACAAGTTAGGTTCTTGCGTACATATACGCAACATCCACCTTTAGAGTGAAATTGAGTACAGGGAAAGTAAGAGGGTACAGAAAAGGGGTTGCTGTCAGTCGTTCCAGACACCTGAGTTTCAGTGAGGAAAAGAAGGCGAGGTTTAGAGGAGGAGAGGTGGTGTTCAACAGATTGAAATTTTGAGGAAAGGCCACGAATGTTGCAGAAGTTTATGAAAAATAAATCAGACAGTGTGTCCCAGGATATCTTGAATGGGTGGTAGCAGATTCAGCCCCGCTGCCCAGGTCTGCGTTCTCAGTGTACAGCGGGGGAGCTAGAAGTGGGGACATTTATGGTCCCTTCCCCAGGGGACTCCGAGGCTCTTGAAGTTGATGCCTTTTTTTTTTAAATTTTGAAAAGATTATGTAGTGTGTAAGATGCTTGTATATGTAGTGAAGAATTGGGAGAGAAATGTGTGTTTGAGAGCATGCTGGACTGCTCACAGGGTAGATGAGACACGGAAAAAGATCAGCTAAGGAGGACAGTGACAGGAGGAACGGGAGTTCCAACATTCCCTATCTTCTGTCTAACGTCCCTCCCCAGGAGTACTTCGCTGGTCGATTGGTATCTACAATATCCTTCTGAGGAGGTGAAGCTGTTAAAATTTTGAAATTATCTAAAATAACAGGATGGGATATTGTTCAGAGTGGTTTCTAATGGATGAAAATTCCGGTTTTGATATTGGTCTGTATGTTCTAAAAACACCTCTATGTTAGCAAACCCTCTACTCGAGATATAGGAGCGTTTCACCTATGTAGCTGGCATTGCAGCCACAGCACTGGAAAAGACAAATAACAGAGGATTTGGGATGTTTGGGGAGGGCTTCTTTATGTTTTTAAATCGACTGTATTGAGGATGTATTGGTAGATATAAACTGAAAATTACATCGGGGAAAAGTTCTGAACTAGGACAGATTTCAATAAAGATATCTTATGTGACTGTATTCCAATGTATGTAAACTTAATATATAAGGGTAACTTGAGGACATCTGGAGGAGGAGATTTTGGGCGATAAAGATTCGTTAATGAATTTTTAACCAGCTTAACAAACAAGATTAGGAAAAGAATTATAATTAAAAAACTTCTTAGATATTGGACTTCCTTATGGAATAAAGTCTAATCAGGGGAAATTCTGTAAGCATAGAAAAGTCTAGATCTGATACTAGAAAATTTGAATTAAAGGATATAGAACTAAAGTAATTAGTACCTAAAAGCAGCGCAGGATTTAGGGGTGTGCGGAGTGTGCTGCCGCAGAGGGCCACCACATTTTCATGGTTGTATAAAACAATTTAATTGCTGCTGCGTTAAGCCGGCCATACACGCTCATGCATTTCTTCATGTTCCTGCCTTCAAGCCTGGCATGAAAGCTGGCTTGAAGCATGAAGACTCCTTACACGTTCAAGCTAATCATCATGCCAACACTGACAATTCTCAGTATTGAATTGTATCTTGTACTGTTAACATGTCCCGTCGCGTGGATAAATATATGGTAATTGGTTTATCTGTAGCGTTAAATAGTAAAGAAAAAGATCAAAATGGGTGAATTCATGGCTAAATCATCACCAAGAACCTCAAGTCTACATTTCCGAACGTCGAAATCATGTTGCGTATGTACCTCTGCTTCATGATTGAGTATTGAGTTTATTAACATTATCAGTGACTTTGCTTGCTGAAAAGTACGGAAAGTCTTTCTGTAAATAATTTTTTTTTTTTTCAATAAAATTGTTTTTTGAGATGTTTGTGTTTTAGTAAATAAAAGGAAACAACAAACAGGCTTCCACAGTTTGACCCCGCACAGGGCCCCCACAAACCTAAATCCGGCGCTGCCTAAAAGGGTACTCATTTTCTTTTTAAAACGTGAAGTCGAAAATGATTGCAGCGTGACTGTACCATCTAGGAATGAGAGGCTGTTTTTACTTTCGTTCTCTATTGTAAATTTAATGTTCTGGTATCTGTCGTTCAAGTAAGTTAAAAAATAGATGCATCACTTTCTTCCCTAGAAAGTACAAAGCAGCAGCCATCAACATATCGCTTATATAAAATCTCTAATACAAATGTCCTCATGAAAAAAAAAAAATATCCGCAAAGGTAGGACGCAGAGTGAATCCCAGTGCCATTTCATCGGTTTGAGAGAACAATTCTTGATTAAAAATAAAGATTGAATCATTAACAGCTAAATTTAAAAGTTGAGAAAATAATGATTTAAGATCAAAAACATCATTAAAAGAGTGAAAAAGTTTGTTACATATAATATCACACGTTTCTTTTACAGGAATATTAGTAAATAACGAGTCAATGACTCTACATCAAAATTGGTCATAAAACAGTTGTATCAGACAAAGAATCAATTACTGAAAAATTCAAATTTTATGACCAGTTTTGACGTAGAGTCATGATTTACTAATATTCCTGTAAAAGAAACGTGTTATAGTTTACTGACCTGTTGAAATAACCGTAAATTAATCCCATTGGTACTCGTTAATTTGAGAGGGTAAGTAACTGGAAAAATCACAAACCAGCCACTGCAAAGCCCAATGCAATGACAATAGGCTTATGTTTTCATAGGTATAGGCCTCTCCCGAAACGTTTGCCAAGAAGGGTTACTAAAAATTAAACAACAAAGCGCACAACTGCCCAATTTGTTTTGTATACTGAAAAGCAAAGAGAGCTAAACCACAGTAATGGTAGTTCAAGTCGACTGAGATGTGTTCTACCCGTAGAACCAAAGGGTAAACAACAACAACAACAACAACTTCGGACAATCATTCAACTCCAGAGGTGTCAAACAACCGTTCGTTTTCTGATAATGCGAGCGTGATTTACAGTCTCTGGTCAATTACAACCCTGAGTTTAAAAAAAGAAATTTAATTTTCGCGTAACATTAAATCGATTTTAAAATTATTCATTCTTTCTTTCTACCATTTTTATTTCATTTTTCGTTTCGTTTAAATAAATAAATAAATAAATAATTTGTTCATGCATTTTCTCCATTAATCTCATTACTTTACCCATATATCACAATATATACATACATTAGAATGCCCTCCGCGCCTACATCCCCTACACCTATATATATATATATATTATATATATATATATATATATATATATATATATATATATATTATATATTCTACAACCACGTTTAGAGCCAAAACAAAGTTAAGCACCAGTTCTGCATCTGTCATTTTCCTAATAATTGTTAACCCTGAACACGTTTTTAGTTCCTTAACGAGGAGTATTTTAATTCATCAAAAAGCGCGTCCTTCTGAAACGTAGTATTTGAATTACTCATCAATATAGACAATTTGGTGAAAAATATGGATTAAAAAGCTGATAATTGAAACCAATAATTATATAGCTAAATATTTGAACGTGAGACGCCATCTGTTGGAGGAAAGGCCAATTAAATCTCCTTTCAATTAGTCTTTATTTATTGTATTTTTGCAATTTAATTACGCTTTTTCTGTATTATATATATATGTATATATACACAACTTGTTAACCTTGTTAGGGTTCCGTGCGTCGGTCTTTCTTCACACGAAGGTCAAGCTGGTGGCCCCGCCTCTAGTCCTGGATTGGTGGAGGAGCGAGTTGCTCTCTCTTGCGCTCTTCACCGTACATAGCCAGGTACACCCGTGTCATCTGATACCCTCCTGAGATATATATATAAATATATATAATTAGATTAATTAAGTAACTTAATAGTTTATTTTAAGGGTTGAAAGTTTTTAATTAAAATGTATATAACGCCTATTCCAAAACAGTAGCAAATTATTTTTATTTAAACGAAAAAAATGATTTTTATTTAAAATAAAATATCACAATTCTTTGATTCAATTCAATTGATTTATTTCGAATGCGAATCTTCCATTTTCAATTTCATCGGATTGAAATGGCCAAGAAATTCGAACCTTCATTCGTAAACGACTCTTAAAACACATTCTACGAGTTTCCTACACATTTTTTGTGTAGGACAGGGCTTCCCAACCCTTGGGGTAGCGAAGACCATATTTGGGGTCGGGAACCGATCTGATAATTTTATTTTAAATTTTCTTCCTACGGCCGTCCGACAAGACATTTATCAATCGTGAATGTATCATAGTTGCGTATAACAGCGGAAATCCGGGTCCTTGCTGCGCGTAATAAACGCTGTGCTTATGAAGTGCATATATAGTTTTGGAATTCAGTTCGTAAATGCAAAGTATTTTCTTTCGTGAGTTTAGCTTTTGGGGAGTTTGTCGAACTTCGACCAGTATTTAGGGTCGCACATGATAAAGGTTGGAAGCCCTGGTGAAACAGTAACCTAATCTTTAGTAACCGGAAATCTGCATCCTTCAGTCAATGTTCCCCCTTCACCTTTGGCATTTATTTTAAAACAAACTTTTGAACGCTATAGAAAACCAGTAATGGCGTATTATATTCATTTTGTCATCAAGTTTCACTCCAAACAATGGTAAATTTCGCGTTAACATCTTTCAATTATTATTTACACTAAATTTGTTTGTAACCTACTTAGAATTGTTTAGTTTTAGAATTTACACTCCTCAGGAAAAGGCGGAGGTCTTTTCCTGAGGAGTGGAACTCGCTTCCACATTAGCCATTGCGTGGTATTCTATCTGCGACAAAAAAAAAGGTCCCAAAACAAGATATCAGTTTGAATATTTGTTTTAATTCTAATGTATTACTTTCGTAAATTTAATTTAAAATAAATTTTCCTATGAGACCGGACTTATGGGACACCCTGTATATGTAGTTTCATATTCCTCAATCATGCGATATTTAAAATGACCATACATTAAGTATGTAACGTCTCTATCAACATGATACTTAAATGTACAACCAAGCAAGTTACGTAATCTTCCAATCTTTGTTAATATTCATGAAGCAGCAGCGTCACTGATTACATTCACTTAAACTATCGAGATCATAAATGCAAAACATAATTCTCAGAATTGAAAAAGCCCCCCTTCCCAGAACAGATACTACGGGGGGGTGGACAAGGACGAGCGAGTGTTACTAAAACCTTCCCTGGTTTTCCCTTAATGTGTATACTAAATTTGGTGCAGATTACCCAGCTTTCACGCGTGGTAAACAAAAATAGAACAAGCAAACAAACAAAAAACTTTATTTCAGACTCAACAGGTACAAACATTACACAAGAGGTCCATAGAAGATTAAGAGATAGTTGTCTGGAGCACTGACTAAGTAGGCCAGTGAATCATTGTGTATAATGAACATGCAATTGCCTACGCCAATGCTTCCAGATTTAAGATTTATGAAATATACCGGGGACCAGTCCACTAACCATGGCTTCTATTATCTTATTGACTGACTCACCAAGCCTAGTGATAAATCTAAATACAAAATTGTGCATGACACTGGCACAGTTAGGCACTTTATTGACTACAAACTGCATACTGGCACTAGAAGGAGCGCCATTTATAAATCTTGGAAGTTCTTAATAAACTCCTCAAAATATTATTATATGCAACATATAATTTTCTAAAATTATACATCCTGTACTTCCACCACAAATGAGCTGTATACAGTGGAGTACAAAAAGTTTTGAACAAAATCAACTTAACATCTCATATACACACATGAAATTTTCTAACCAAAGTATTTCCCTGAGCATATAATTGTTTACATTGCCTTAGAATATCACAGTCATCTGAAAGACTATCAGTTAGTATGTGGCGAAGATACTTAATCTGGGTCACTTCTGACAGCCAGGGGCGTCGATCGCTCTAAAATAGTAGGGGGGGGGGGACACTTCGCTTTTAAACAGCGAATCAAACAATACTCTGAGTAGCTGTTGTCACAAATGCTACGTGCAATTATTAAAATGCAAACTGACTGCTAAATTCCATGATAAATATACACTGGTGTTCATGACAATAATTTATAATATTGCTATTACATTTGCATATGCATATAATACGACATATAACGTCTTATTAGGTGCCATTAATAGTTAGCATTAATAGCAATTCATCCACGAAAGTAGGGGGGACATGTCCTCTGCGAAATCCCCCCCCCCAATCGACGCCCATGCTGACAGGGTGTTTCAAAAGTCCCTCATTATTTTTAAAATTTTATTAAAATAGAAATAGCAATTACAAGAGGAACCAAATGACAATTTGGTTGCTGAGTCTACGATTCATGAGAATTTTGGTGGCATCAAACTTAGCTTCATAAGTCTACTGGAAAGTCACTGGTACACCTCAACGTGGGCACCGTCTTTTTCGAAACAAGCGAGCCACCGTTTTACGCATTCTTGGCCGACATTGGACAACATTTCGGGAGTAACAGAAGCACACGCATTCCTGATCCGTTCTTCTAGTGTGGGGAGGACTCGCGGCTTGGTGGCGTACACTTTGCTCTTAATGTAGCCCCACAAAAAGAAGTCGCATGGGGTAAGATCAGGCGAGCGAGCAGCCCATTCATGGGACCACGGCGACCAATCCACCGATCCGGGAACTGCTTATTCAGAAATGAGCGAACCTCACGCGAGTAATGAGCAGGGGCACCGTCTTGCTGGAAAATGACTTCTTGCATGTCAGCTACAGCTGACAGTTGGGGGATGCAGAACTCCTGAAGCATACGAAGGTAATTGTCTCCGTTGACGTTCACGGAATTTCCATCTTGATCCCGGAAGAAGAACGGACCAATCAGCCCAGCTGAGGAGATGGCACACCAGACGACCAATTTCGGCGTGTCCCTTTCATGTTCACGGATCTCCGCAGGATTGTGAGTTCCCCAGATGCGGGTGTTGTGCCGATTGACGCGACCAGAAAGGTGGAAGAGAGCTTCGTCGCTGAGCCGCATGTGCTCCAGGATCGATGGGTCTCTTTCGTAGTGATGCAGCAGTGTCTCACACATCTCCACCCGGCAATCGTAGTCTTGAGGTTCCAGCTTCTGAACCACCTGGATCTTGTACGGATACAGCTTGAGACCACGCCGCAAAATCCGTTGGATAGATGTCGCGCTGATGTTCAGTTCCGCAGCAGCTCGCCGAATGGACTTTCCTTGACTCTGAGTAAACGCCTCACGGACAGTTTCGACATTCTCCTCACTCCGCCCACTTCGAGGTCTTCCTGATTGTGGTTTGTCCTTTACGGATCCGGTCTCCATAAACTTCCGGTGGGTGGCGACGATGGTGTTCCTATCCGGTGCATAATGCTGTCCGTAGACTGCCCGGAATCGTCGCTGCACTTCGACTACAGATTGAAAAACCTCCTGCCATGCAGCGATTTTACACCTCTGCTCTAGAGTCAGCATGGTAGCAGAAGAAAACGGAGCAAAACTTCAAATGTAGACTCAAAAACATTCTCAACTACTGAGTAAGAGTTTACCACAAGATGAACGTCGTTGGTCGATTAGCTGCAAAGAAAATTGAAAATCAAATTAGTGAGGGACTTTTGAAACACCCGGTACTATTTGTAGGCCTTGGTCCTCATAATCATAACATGACTTTTAGCAGGATTATATTTTATGTCGTTATCCTTCCCATACCTTTCACACACCTTCAAAAGTGTGCTGAGCCCTTTTACAGATGGAGAAATAAGAACTAGATCATCTGCATACATCAAATGATTAACAATCATCGTACCAATATAGCAGCCTATTTTACAGGTGTTCAACACAACAGATAGATTATCCATATAAACATTAAATAAGTAGGGGGATGATATCCCTCCCTGCCTGACACCATTGGTCATAGAGAATGGCTCTGAATTAACACCACCCCATCCTACAATCATTGTCTGGTGATTATACCAGAATATTAATATGCGAACCAAGTAACCAGGTACATTACGATTTACAAGTTTCATGAATAATTTGTCATGATTAAAACGATCAAATGCCTTAGAGTCATCCAGGAAACACAAAAATACATTAGCATCTAGAGTTTGGTATTTACAGACCATTTCCTTCAAAGCATACACACACATATCAGTACTGTGTTTTTTTTTAAACCAAATTGGTTATCACTAGTATACAGGTAACATTCAAGTCTATTAATGAGTATATATACAAACACCTGAGACATAATACTGGCCAAGGTTATTGGCTTATAGTTATCTTTACTGTTTATTTTACCCTTTTTATCTTTTAGTACTGGCACCATAACAACGGATAACATTGTATCCGGCAAAACACCTTGTATCAGTAAACCTGTAAAGCACAAAGTTAACAGAGGCACTAATCTGTCACTATTAAATTTCAGATGCTCAGCAGAAATACCATCAATACCACATGATTTGTTACAATCTAAGCATTTTATGGCCTGTTTTATCTCAAATACACTAACTCTTATATTTGCACTATAGGTAGCATCACGATTAACATTATTGTTCTATGTACAGAGTTGAATAACTCATTATAGTGTTCCTTCCATAATTTGACTATATTCTCAGTCCCAATTACATTTTCATTATTAGCAGGGAGAGACAGTGAACTATTACTCATTGTTTTTAATTCTCCCCAAAAGTTTCTTGGATTCTTACTGGCAAGCTTTCTAGCTGGAGCAGAATATATGTGCATTATATACCTTAATCATTTAATGTATACTTGAACCTAGCATTAGCCCTCTGTTTTTGTTGTAATACAGGGCCTTGCCTTGGCTTCCCTTGTTCACACCACATTAAAAAAGCATCTCTGGATGCATTATGAAGTTCAGCCACATAATCGCTCCAACCAGGTCTACATGTATAATTTTTTTTCTAAAGGTTTTTAAGTCTAGGTTAGCATTATTGAGAGAGGAAACGATTTGTTCATACATGTCTTTAAATGCCAAACTATGTGTTTGAATTCTACAGTTTACATCTTGACAAGCTAGAGCATCATTAGGGATACATACAGTATATTACTTAACAATACATCAGACTTGTTTGCC
Source organism: Bathynomus jamesi (assembly GCA_023014485.1). NCBI lineage: Eukaryota > Metazoa > Arthropoda > Malacostraca > Isopoda > Cirolanidae > Bathynomus > Bathynomus jamesi. The sequence goes on from JAJOZX010002302.1 coordinate 100,008, forward strand.
CTCATCATCAACTTTGGGCCAGTCTAACTTCGCTTTACGCGTATCATTTACCTGTGACAGCATTGGAATACAATTAATGTCAAACTCAATTAATAGGGACATGTGGTCAGAACTAGCATAGGAGTACAAAACTGCCATATTCAGAACTGCCTGATTTGCATCAGGTGAATATATACAATGATCCAACCATGAGGTGGTGTGCCAACTATCACTAACATAAGTAAAGCTATCACCAGGAAGACTACACATGGATGAAAGGGTCAAGTTATTATTTTCACAGGAGGCTTTTAAGTGGTTGTTAAACAAAGAATTATCATTAGCACATTAGCAATAAGTCACCAATAATAGCTACACATGTCGTATCCAACTTATCAATAATACAATAATACTCATCAATAATACAAACAGACATCATCCCATATATACAGGGTGTTCGGAAAGTCACTGTGCACTTATATATATAAGTGCACAGTGACTTTCCGAACACCCTGTGTATATATATATATATATATATATATACAGGGCGTCCCAAAAAATGTATACACACTTTAACAGCTGATAGCTCAATTGATGTTTCTTTCTTTCCAAGTTAAACCCATAAGAATTAATAATGGCAGTCAGACTAAGCTTTGAACAAAGGAAATTCATTCTAAAATGCTACTGGAAGTGTGAAAACGCAGTTGAAGTGCAAAGACAGTTTAGGAGGGAGTTTCAAACAGATCCACCAACGCGACTTACCATCACTCGAATTAGAGATAAGTTTGAAGCCGATGGAACTGTTCAGAATGTCCACAAGAAGCGTTCCGGAAGACCACGGACATCGACAAGCCCCACAAAGCAAGAAAGAGTACTGGAAACGTATCACCAAAGTCCAAGAAAATCTGTGCGGCAAGCGAGTCGTGAGGTAGGAATCTCAGAATCGTCTGTCCAACGCATTTTGAAGCGCTGTCAATGGAAAAGTTACATTCCAAGATTAGTCCATGCTATTAATGAAGATGATCCGGACCGAAGAGTGGAGTATTGCGAGTGGTACTTGGCACGATGTGGATGTGGATTGGACGAAGGGGTTTCGTAGAATACCCTCCGCGTTCACCAGACCTCACACCACTAGACTTTTTTTTATGGGGATACTTAAAAGACAAAGTCTACGCTATAAAACCTGCAACAGTCGCTGAATTGAGAGCAGCCATTGAACGAGAATGCACACAAATACCAAACGAAATGTTTCGTGATGTTTGCGATTCCATTGCTTCGCGTTATCAGCAGTGCCTGGACCAGAACGGACGTCAGTTTGAAAACAGGCGTTGACAAAACAATTAAATAATGTCTGTAGATTCTATTACATTTTGAAAATGAAATGTATTTTAATAAACACTGCCTTTATAATTATTTAAAGTGTGTATACATTTTTTTGGGACGCCCTGTATATATATATATATATATATATATATATATATATATATATATAGGAAAGGCAGAATGTGTAGTGTTCCCAAATTAAAGGCCCGACAAGGGACTTCCTCAACTCTGAAGGAAATTAGCTTGGTTGTTAGGGGGCCAAGAATTTTCAACCAGCTTCCAAAGGACCTCAGAAACATTACAGAGGTCAAAGTTGAAGTCTTCAAGAGGAGACTAGATGCCTGGCTCAGGACGGTACCAGATGAGCCGGGTGTACCTGGCTATGTACGATGGAGAGCGCAAGAGAGCAACTCGCTCCTCTACCAAGCCAGGACTAGACCTTCGTGTGAAGAAAGACCGACGCATGGAACTCAAACAAGGTATATATATATATATATATATATATATATATAGATTGTTTGCTTCTTCACTATCTTCCATTTCCCTTGTTGCGTATAGTTTTAACTTTAGCTTTTGTCTCTGCCAATATATTCTGTCAACAGTTTCCAATAAAGGTGAAGCTCGTTACCTTGCCTCCCTTAGACCCACAGTTTGACTTGGAATCTCACCTCATTCGCTGAAACCTGATATATATAAGATATAGGATATAATATATATATATATATATATATATTATATATATATATATAATATATATATATATATATATGAGGGGTCCCGCGTCTTAAGGTGCCTAAGCGCCAAAATTAAAATTCGTCAGAAATCGCCTCCAAAGTTCAGCAATATTCTGGCAATACTATCTCTGTTATTAATTGAGCTAGAACGTTCATTTTTGGCTAAATTAGAGTTCTAAGTATGCTAATGAAGATGTTGAGTTTTTGGAATAGATTTTCATATTTTATATATATATTTTTTTAAATTTTGTTATTTTGTTATTATGCCGAACTTTGGGTGCGATTTCTTGCACAGAATGATTCCATTGATTTTTCATCACTATCACTAGCACGGTGAGACATTGCTGCACACGTTGATAATAGTTAGAAGCCGGGTGAATAGAATAATCCACGCAATATTCAGCAATATGAGCACGAACACAGGACGCCTGCTAACAGCAACGCGAGTCTTAAGGTACTGGCGGGATGTTTGTGTCGTGTCTCTCTCGGCGCGTGAAGCGGATGGCCAATCAGAAAGCAGAGCGGCGTGGCTGCCATGTTTTCATTGGCTCGCGCTCCTCCTGCTGTTCCCGCCACCCAAAGACCGAGCGTCCCACCTCCACCCCCATCACCTCCCACCAGTTGAACGGGATATTGGGGCCTTAAGACACGCATCACATCTGGGCGGCAGAGCCCAGCTGGCGATAGGTGAAAAAAGTAGTTCGCTTCATAATGTTTTTAAACATACTTTTAGTGTCGTAAGGTCATTATAACCCAAACCACGCGATAGAGGAAGGGTGAAAATAGTGATATCCGTCAAAAACACGTTTTCGCCTGTGGTGGCGCTTAGGTACCTTAAGACGCGCGACCCCTCAATATACTGTATATATATATATATATATCTAAGGATATCTAACGATATCCTAGGATATATATAAAGATATAGGATCTCTACAAACCGACATGAACAGAATCTACAAGTGGAAGGAAGACAACAATATAAAGTTTAACACTGAGAAATTTCGGCTGCTACGGTACGGAAAAAGAGAAAACCTAAAATCCATAGAATATTATACTCCAAATGGACAGGAAATTCAGAGAGATTCTAGAGCAAAAGATTTAGGGGTTGTAATGACTGATGATGCGAAATTTGAAACACAAAATAAGATAACAGTAAACAGAACAAAGAGAATAACTGGGTAGATACTGAGAATCTTTAAACGAAGGGATAGGAATATAATGATTCCTCTACTGAAAACACTGATCATACCCAAATTGGAATACTGCGCGGTCCTAACATCCCCATATAAACAAATAAGACATTAGACAGCTAGAAGGAATTCAGAGAAACTTCACAGCCAAGATCAAGGGGTGCAAAGAACTAAATTACTGGGAAAAGTTACGCGAACTAAACCTATATTCACTGGAAAGCGATATTCACTGGAAAGGAGAAGAGAGAGATACACCCAGGGCCGTTTCTAGCCATTATGGGGCCCTAAGCAGTATACCCATTTGAGGCCCCACCCCTCCATCCACCAACTCACGCCTTACTACATCACCTCAGCACACACATACAAAAAATGGCTGTGTTAATAAAAAAACAATTATGAAAATTTTAATGAAACATTTATGTCCATAACAACATATATGTACTTTCAGAAGACAAACAGAAAAAATACTCTTCATGAAATTCCTGTAAATTAACTTATACATTATTTAGAATAAATGATACAGAAGTATGTATAAAAAAATAATGTAATTATCAACTACCAAACAATTACTAATTCTACGATACAATCGTGTAATAGCTAACAGTTATACAGAACAGTTTGTATCTTCAAAATTTTTGCCTCCTAGATTTTTTCTGGGCGAAATCATCAATAACATCATCATATGAAATCTCCCTGCCAACGTAGGCAGTTAGAACTGCATGAAGAATGTCATACCATACTACTGTGCAAATCTGAAAGCGATAAGATCCTACCTCCTCTGCAAGTGCTTGTGCTTCAGTCCTGGCTATGGCATCTGTGGCATTGTTTCTGACTTCCAATAGGGCCTCTCTGATGTTGTGGCTCTGGTATCGCACAGCCTCAATGCTCTTAAGCCGGCTCTCCCACTTGGTTTCACTCCAAGACTTGAGTGTTATGTTCACGTGCTTCTTTAGGATTGTCTATCTCTGTGTAGCTGCTGCAAAAGGTTGTACAATTTTTGTACGTTGCCAAAGAAGCTGATGGCATCTGTGGAAGCTTTAGCTGCATCAGCCACTACAAAATTTAGAGTGTGAGCCCCACATGGAAAATAGAGTGCACGACAGTTCTTCTCTAATAACCTTGCCTGAACACCTTTGTTCTTGCCCTTCATGTTCGCTCCGTTGTCATATGACTGTCCTCTGCAGTCATCAAAGTGAATATTCAGTTCATCTAGTCCAGTGGTTCTTAACCTTTTTACTACCATGCCCCTCTAGGAATTGGTCCTTCCCTCCACGCCCCCCTTCAATCAAAATAACATTCTCAATAACTTCTCAATATTAGCCCATGCTCTCGTTAAGAGAATAACAAATACAATTAGAGAAATTCCTGTTTCTAGGGGGGGGCGCCCCCCAGGTTAAGAACCACTGATCTAGTCTCTTCAGAATCAGAACTGATAAACCCAGGCCTGTACTTTCTGAAGCCTCAAGAAAGCCCAAGAAGTATTCTTTTATTTCTGGTACTTCACCCATTTTAACAGTTCTGATAATAATCGACATCTGTTCTTGGTGGCTTATGTCTGGAGTGCAGTCTAAAATGAGTGAGTAATATTTAGCTTGTTTTATTTCTGCAATAATGGCATCCAAGATCTTCCCACTAATGGACCCAATGAGCTCATTTTGAATGATGTTTCCTACGTAACTTGAATGACTATATTGGCCACTTTCGACTCTGCTGATGTGTTGTTTCATCACTGGATCAAATTTGGCAAGCAGCTCAACCTCCTTCAAGAAGTTGCCATTGTCTCGATTGTACAATGTAGAGGAAGACCCCCTGAAAGCAAAGTTTCCCTCTGCCTGTGATTGGATTATACTTACAAGACGTGTGAGAACATCTCGCCAGCGTCTTCGCTCTACCTCCATTAATGACATTTCAGTTTGGTCAATGGTCCTTCCAGTTTTTAGCCGCAGTTCCAGATCCTTCCATGTTGCCATGTTATCTGCATGTTCTGAACTATTTTCATGGCCTTTCAGAAGCGAACCAACGTTTATCCAGTCTGAAAGTCCATCCGTAATTAGTTTGTACGACTTCCTTGAAAACACCTTGCAGTAGAAGCAATAAAGAGCATCATTCCTTCTAGAGTACATCAGCCAACTTCGCTTTATTTTTTCCACATTAATTAATGTTCTGTACATGTAATGGTGATGAAAGCTTCTACCGTCCTCTCTTTTAGGGAATGTGAAATCTGGACTGATTTGAAATGGTCCTCGAGACACCAGATCTGTCTTCAAGGCATCTGACAGGACAACTGGCCAGTCATACGGATCAAGCGGTGGAGCAGATCTTGGTTCTTGTTGCTCACTAGAAATGCCTGTGTGTGTGGTGTTTGAAGCTGAACAGAAGATGGGCCACTTGTTGGTTCATCAGGCTCTACTTCTACTGGTGTTTGAGGTTGCATAGAGGATGGTCCTGCTGTTGGTTCATGATGCTCATCAGGCTTTGCTGAGGATGGCTTTTCCAAATATTTCAGTAGTGCTCCTGAGAAGATAACATTACATATTTTGTTAATTTTTACTAAAATACTTTTTCTTATCTTGTTTGATAATAATTGATCTGTGTGAACAGAATTTGAGGTGATGTGATCCATTAAATTTCACATTTCGAAATATTATAAATATTACAGAGACTAGCTTACTCTACACGATTCCTGAGCACTTGCCTAGCTTGATGGTCTACCTAACCAAGTTGCCTGAACTGTAATCATAAGAATATACAAGTGGCACATCTCATCTGTGCTACTGGAAAGCTTCTCCTCCTCTATTTTCTTCTTTTTCCGTCTTTCAGCTCCTGATGGATAATGTGACTTCGTGCATCTTGGAAAATGAAACATCTAGTTAACCACAACTAATCTGCTAAATAATAATAATCATGATAATAATGATGATAATAATAAATAATAAATAATAATAATAATAATGTTTTACAATACTAGAAAAATTAAGCATTTAGGAAAGTATAAGCATATAGTAAGAATAAAGTTAAATAATATATCATAGAAATAAGATCTCACAATAGTTATTTACACATAACGACCAAAACGTTTCGTTTGTCTCCGTTTTATCACATTTGTCTCATACAAAAACTTTAATTAATACGACAATAATAATAATAATAATTAGGATAATAATAATAATAATAATAATAATATTAATAATAACTTCAGCTATATTCCTATTCTTGCCCACTGAGCTATGACTTGGGAGCCTGCCTAGGGGCCCCCTAGTAGCAGCGGGGCCCTAAGCGGCCGCTTAGTCTGCTTATGCCAGGAAACGGCCCTGGATACACCATTATTTGCACTTGGAAAATAATGGAGAAACTAGTCCCTAATCTTACTCTGAACCCTATAACTCATCAAACAACAGTGGAAAGTAGAAAAGGAAGACTGTGTCGTGTTCCCAAATTAAAGGCTAGACAGGGAACATCCTCAACCCTGAAAGAAAATAGTTTTGTTGCGAGAGGACCAAAACTGTTTAATCATCTGCCCAAAGACCTAAGGAACACGAATGGTGTTGCAGTGGACATCTTCAAAAAAAGATTAGACGCCTGGCTCAGAACAATTCCCCATGAGCCTGGCGTACCTGGCTGTGAGGTGGAGAGTACAAGAAACCAACTCACTACTTCACCAGACCAACTCGAGAGGAGGGGCGACAAGCTTGACCTTCGTGAAATGAGGAATCATCGTACGGAACCTTTGAAAGGTTGAAAGGTATATATATATCCCTTATATATATACACACAAACTCAGAATGGTCCCCTGAGAAACTTATATGTTAAACACAGACCGTGCATGGAACAAGGAACTCTTCTGGGAAAATTAAATCCACTATAGTCCGAATAAGTAATGGTAAATGACAAATACCATAGTTTTTCTTTTTCATGATGCTAGCCCGACGTGGGCAACGGGTCTCTCGCAAAGAGGTCCCATAAATATAGCTTCCCTCACCAGCTATCTGCAAAGCAGACAGGATCCAGCTTTGGGACATGGATCCATGTCCCAAAGCTGTATCTGAGTTTGTGTATATTAAACGGACGTGTTACGTGCCTTGAAAAGTGGACGCTCAATGTCCGGTTGAGGTTTAAGTTTTGTTTTTTTTGGCTAAAAATACAATAGTTACCCCTTTTTCTTTGATTTATTCAATCCGACGTGAATGCAACGAGTCTTTTACTTATATAGAGGTTCTGAATGTAGTGGGACTAGGCTTGCTTTAAACCCTAGATCCATGTCCCAAAGCTGGATCCTGTCTGCTTTGCAGATAGCTGGTGAGGGAAGCTATATTTATGGGACCTCTTTGCGAGAGACCCGTTGCCCACGTCGGGCTAGCATCATGAAAAAGAAAAACTATGGTATTTGTCATTTACCATTACTTATTCGGACTATAGTGGATTTAATTTTCCCAGAAGAGTTCCTTGTTCCATGCACGGTCTGTGTTTAACATATAGGTTTCTCAGGGGACCATTCTGAGTTTGTGTATATTAAACGGACGTGTTACGTGCCTTGAAAAGTGGACGCTCAATGTCCCGGTTGAGGTTTAAGTTTTGTTTTTTTGGCTAAAAATACAATAGTTACCCCTTTTTCTTTGATTTATTCAATCCAACGTGAATGCAACGAGTCTTTTACTTATATAGAGGTTCTGAATGTGGGACTAGGCTTGCTTTAAACCCTAGATCCATGTCCCAAAGCTGGATCCTGTCTGCTTTGCAGATAGCTGGTGAGGGAAGCTATATTTATGGGACCTCTTTGCGAGAGACCCGTTGCCCACGTCGGGCTAGCATCATGAAAAAGAAAAACTATGGTATTTGTCATTTACCATTACTTATTCGGACTATAGTGGATTTAATTTTCCCAGAAGAGTTCCTTGTTCCATGCACGGTCTGTGTTTAACATATATATATATATATATATATATATATATAATATATATATATATATATATATATATATAATATATATATAGCTGAAAAGTGAACCGATAAGCGAGCTTGTATAATAATAATCAATGAATAATTAGATGAACAATTAGCCTCCTTCATAACGGCAAAAGTCACGTGACTGAAGGACGGTCTCCTATCCGACTCCTGGATAGACCTAACTCGCTCAACTTCGCTGATCTACTGGAGAAGCGGTGTTGTGACGTGTTCATGATGTAGCCTTATCATATTTATAGTGGTGGTTGATATTTTATGTAATATCTCAATAAACAGCGGATATAAAAATGTAAAAGTACCTCATACTTGATTACAGATATGTACGTATCTAATGTTTACGTGAAAACAGTAAATAAAAACAAGCAGTAAATAAAAAAAGAAACAGTAACAGTTTAGACGAGTCCTTCGCGTTTCTATATTTGACTCACTTTGGGCCAAACGTGCGATTGACAGATCAGTCAACTTGTTCCCGTCGAACAGAGCGAGCGAAATTTACGCTCTCTGGTGACAATTCTTGTAATTACGATGGAAGAAAAGGAAAAGGCCTCGTGTGGTTTAGTAATTTTTTTTTTTTTGCTATTGGATCTGTGACTAAACTAAAGATTATATTTGTTTATCAATGTTACAGTGAAGTATATAGTAATGTTGGTAACAGTTATAAGAAATGTATTTTATCTATATGTAAACTAATGACACACACAACCATATATATACATGTTGGTCTCTGGGCGGTGAGGCTCTGGGTTCACTTCCGGTTGCTGGCGCCTGGATTGGATTGGGTTGGGTGGGCCATTCACCCTGTCAATGTTCACCCCTCCACTGTGGGAAAATAAGTTCTGGATGTTGCATATACTATATATATATATATATATATATATATATAAAGGGTGATCCAGAGAAATGGGACCCAAAAGAAACCCCTGTAACTCTTAAAGTATAAGTCCTTTTATAAAATCATACGCATCATTCGAAAGAGGATAGTTACAAGTTTGTACAGGTTTGTATAGGTTTTGACAATACAAGACAAGATAAGATACAAAACAAAATAAAAGCATGGCAGTTTTGCGTCAAACGTTTCCAGGCGAGTTAATCTCAAGATTTGGAGACGTTGAATGGCCCGTAAGGGCTCCGGATTTTTCTCCTTTAGATTATTATCTCTGGGGATATTTAAAGAGTAGGGTCTACAGAAATAACCCAACGACCTTGCAAGAATTGAAGGCCGCCATCACAAATGAGATACAGGCCATACCACCGCACACTCTTGCAAAAGTGATGCAGAACTTACAAGCGAGAACACTGGAATGCTTGGCAACTAATGGAGCACATTTGAAAGGAGTCATTTTAAAAAAATAAATATTTCATAATAAACTTGTAACTCTACTCTTTCGAATGATATATAGTTTTTATGAAAGGAATTAAATATTAAGAATATTTGGCTTTTTTTATGGGTCCCATTTATCTGGATCACCCTTTATATATATATATATATATATATATATATATATATATCGTGGCGCAAAAGTCGTGCATCATAGGAATTTTCAATGTTGACTATATTATTTTTTCTTTAAGGTAGGGAATGGGTGCGAAATTAACAAGAGACGAGAAGGTGAGCTTGGTTTTAGTGTATGGAATAACAGTTACTAAAAATCGATGAATCGGTACAGAATTACTGCAAGATCCCTGATTTGTGGCTTTGGTGATTATATATTTATATATATATACTTATTTATATATTTATTTATATATATACTTATTTATTTATTTATATATGTACTTATTTATTTATTTATATATTTATTTATATATATACTTATTTATATATTTATTTATATATATACTTATTTATTTATTTATACATTTATTTATATATATACTTATTTATTTATTTATATATTTATAATTTAAATTCTGTACCGGTTCATCGATTTGTTGTACCTGGTATTCCATACACTAAAACCAAGTTCACCCTCTCGTCTATTGTTAATTTCGCAGCCAATTCTGTACCTGCGCCCTGTGAGTCATGCATTTATTTTTAGCTAAGACCTGAGCTTTTTTTTTACTCTTTATTTAGTGCATATTGAAGGCAAATAATGCAAAAAATAAAAGTATTTGACACTTGTAAGGATGTTTTGAGGAAATGAAAACATTGTGCATTAACAAAGAATTTAATAAAGTTTCTCAGTTAGAATGATATGCCATAAAACAATGTTACTTTACATTTTATGCAAGTTATATAAGACTGTTTTTCTTGGCAATTTACTCCTTTGCATCGTCCCCTCACATTATTCCACTTGAGGGAAATGCCTAATACTGTCTAATCGAATATCAGTTTGAGGTCTTTTCTGCATAGATGAAAACTGACTTGAAGGTGATCTTACCTGAGGGCTGTTGAGAGGATTTACTCCATGGTTGAACAAGGTTTCAGCAAGCGAAAATCTAAAGCAAAGAAGATTCAGTTGATCTTTCTTCGGAATGCCTAGTGCTTTGCAATCGCTTTTATACTGGATCCAGGAAGTTGTCACTACTAGATCAATAAAATGGAAAATCACTCTCAGGATCCACTTCTTGGACTTTATATGAATCCTATATAAAACAATTAAATGATCGAGCTTGTCTACACCTCCCATGCTCAGATTGTACTGAATGATGGGAAGAGGACAGGATATTTCCCCCTTCTTACGGGGTGGGGGTGGGGTTTCATCATCACTAGACATGTCGTCATCATCTTCAATAAGTGGTTTATTTCTTTCGGACACTTCAATTATTCCCTCATCTTCTTTATCAGACAGTTCTTCTAGGTCAGATTCTTCTCCAAAATTTGGATCATCCAAAAGCTGAGAAATCTCTTTTTCAGTTAGTCCTCTCTCTGGGTAAAAAAAAAAACCACCTACATACATTTATATATATATATATATATATATATATATATATATATATATATATATATATAATATATAATATATACACATATATATATATGCTGCAAACCCACAAGGAAAAAGAAAAACGATTCCAAGGCCTTTCGTGTATTCAAAGCTACACCTCGTCAGGGAATGAAGTTAAAAGGCGAGAAGCCCATATATATACAACGTACAGGAAAACAAAAACAATTAGCACATACTTAACAAGGGTTAATGAGAGGCAAAAGAAATTTTAACATGATATCGTCAATTTTATAAGTCCCCGAGCTGTTATTGAAATTGTTTTTAAAATGAATAAATGCACATTCTAGAATATTTCGTTCTATTATATCTCTGTTTTTAACAAGCGCTTTAGAACTATCCCACTTGATGCTATGGTTACATCTATACATATGGTTAAATAAAGCATTGGAAGTACTAGCTGTTCTACAAGCATATTTATGCTGTTTTACCCTAATATCTAACGTTTTACCGGTTTGGCCTATATATACTGAGTTACATTGTGTACATCCGATCGAATACACACAACCAACAACATTATCAGGGCTATTCTTTATTAGGCGTGATTTAACAGTATTATTATACTTAAAGATTACATTAATGCCAATTGCTTTAAGTACAGTTGGAAGGTATTGAAAATTAACATGGTAAGGTAGGCTAAGGATATTTTTACGCTGAAATTCCTTTACAATTACATTATTATAATACCTATTCTTGGCTTTCTTAAGACAGTTATCTAAAAATGAAATAGGATAACATAATTTAGTACCAATATTCATGATATTGCATAACTCGGAATCTAAAAATTCAGGACTGACAACTCTCAATGCTCGAAGAAACATAGCAGAGAAAATAGAGGATTTAATCGAAGGATGATGGTCAGAATAAAAATGCACGTAAGAGTTATTATTAGTAGGCTTACGGTAGACTTCATATTTGAACTGATTAGAGCATCTCCAAATTTTTAGATCAAGAAAAGGTAGGCTTCCCTCATTTTCTTTTTCAAACTGTAAACTTAATAGATGGGGCTAAATTGTTGAGCCTACCAAGAAATAAGTCCACATCCAAATTATTAGGCCAAAGGCATAAAATATCATCTATATACCTGTACCAAACCAGGTTAAAATTAACAATCGTAGGCAAAATTCTACTTTCAAAAAATTCCATATATAAATTAGCTAGTACAGGTGAAAGGGGATTTCCCATAGCCAATCCAAACGACATAACATAAAACTTATTTTCAAACTGAAATTTACAATCTTTGACACACAGCTTAATTAACTCAATAAGAGTGTTGTGTTGAACAGGGAAAGAATATTCAGAAATCTTATCTTTTAAGAAATCAAGTAGGCCTTGGAATCGTTTTTCTTTTTCCTTGTGGGTTTGCAGCATTCATTCATTTCACGTGTTTTATTGTGAAATTCATCCCATATATATATATATATATACAGGGTGTCCCATAAGTCCGGCAGGATAGGAAAAATAATAAAAAAAGCCAAACAAAAGCTTTTATTTACAGAACGTGCTCAATATGTCCACCATTGTTTTCAATACACAAATTCAGACGTGATACCCAGTCAGCAAGCACACGGTGAATGATGTCAGGAGTAATGGTGTTACATGCCCCAATAATGCGCTGCCGCAAATGTTCAACACTCCTAATTTTCTCTGCGTATACCAGCGCTTTCAAGTGGCCCCAGAGATAAAATCTAGTGGCGTGAGATCCGGGCTTCTAGCTGGCCATTCCAGGCCCTCGACGTCCTATCCAATGACCAGGGAATTGTTGGTACAGGTATTCCCTTACTTGGGTGCTGTAATGTGCAGGAGCGCCGTCTTGCTGGAACCATGTTGGGAAATTTCCTTCTTCGTTCAAGACACTGGGAAATACTTCTTCCTTGAGCATACGACAGTGCATACGTAGGTATGTGGCTCTAGTGACATGTTCATCGAAAAAGAAGGGGCCTATGATGCGATCCTTCCAAATGCCACACCATACCATCACCCGAGATGCACCTTGTTCCTTTGAAGAGGTATACCAGTGAGTGTTGTTTTGAGACGAGTAGCGGGTGTTCTGTCAATTTACCTCACCATTTCCATAAAAAACAGCCTCGTCACTGAACAGAATGGTGGACGGGAAATTGGCATCCCGAGCATATTGTACCGTAGCCCATTCACAAAATTCCATCCGCCGGTCGGGATCATCTTCGCTTAATTTCTGTAGGATCTGAAGTTTATATGGATGCCATTTGTGAACCTGAAGAATGCGATGGATGCTACTTTTCGACACTCCTGTCTCGGCGGACAATCGCCGAAGAGACTTATTGGGACTTCTGTTAAAATGAGCCAGGATAGCAGTCTCTGTATCATCGTCAGTGGACCCCCTTGAAGGTCCACTGCGTGGTTTATCTTCTATGGATCCTGTTTCCTTAAACTTTGCAATAAGTCTGCTAACACAACTCTGTGTTATTGGCTCGCGGTCTGGATGCAGTCTGTTAAATTCAGCAGCGGCCTCTCTTTGACTCCGATTTCCTATGAGTAGAATTATCTGGATTCGTTCTTCCTTGTTCGCAGACATTATGGCCTGTAGAAAGAGAAAAATATGAATTATGGTTTGTAGAAATAGAAAAATATGAATTTCTCCTATGATGCCGGACTTATGGGACACCCTGTATATATACACATACACACATTTTTATAAATATATATATTTGCACTTATTTATGTTCTGTAATCTATACCACAGCTTTTTGCAATAATATATAGCTTTATGTGATGTATAAATATACAATCCACATTGTTATACGTATATACAATGGCTACTTATTTTTTTTTTTATGAGGCCCTATTTTGTTCCACTTTATCATTGTGTCACATGTGGTACGTTCACAAATAAACCCATCCAATGTACAAAAATGTATGCCATAGATTACACTGGTATGCATATGAAATTTTTTTGTCTGCTGTGAGGGTTTTTTCAACTCATATTATGTAATTCGACCATGCTGAATTCGAAAATGACATTGGTTTTCCTCAATCACGTCAGGTTTTTTCTCTATTGGCCATTTATTATAAGTCCAATTTTATCCCCAAATTTATTGATTTTTTTAGCTTAAAAACTGTAGATACGAGTAATATTATAAGAACACTCGTGAAAAATGAAAACATTGTGTGAATAAATACTTTTATTCATACAATGAATATGGAAAAAAGTTTATTGAGGAAGGAATGAAGTTTTTTTGGCTTTCCGTCTGTGTTTTTCTTCGGGCACGTCTCGCTTCAAACACCAGCAATAGTCCGCCAGCATATTGATATCCCAGTTTCCCTGGTACCTCTCTTCCATTATTTTGATATCTTGGTGAAATCGTTCACCCTGTTCCTCACTATAATCCCCGCAATTTTCAGGAAAATAGTCCAAGTGGGACCACAAAAAGTGCATTTTTATGGACATGCGCGACCCATGAGCTTTGAAAGCTTCCATCAAGTTTTCGACAACGGACTCGTATTCTGGACTTCTACGCTTGCCAAGAAAATCAGTGACAACTGATTTGAATGCCTGCCAGGCATTCTTCTCAGTTGCAGTCATTGCGTTTTCGAACTGAGTATCCTTCCTTGATCAAAGTTCGAATTTGAGGACCATCAAAAACCCCAGCATTTAGTTTAGCATCAGATATATGAGGAAATTTACTCTCGAGATATCGGAATGCTGAACCCTCCTTATTCATTGATTTGATGAAATTTTTCATCAAGCCCAGCTTAATATGAAGTGGTGGGAGCAAAATTTTTGTTGGTGGTACAAGGGGCACTGAAACGACATTATGCGACCCAGGTTCAAAATTCTCTCTGGATGCCCATTCACGCTGTGCATAGTGCTTCTCATCCGCTCTGCTATCCCATTTGCAGAGGAAACATGGGTATTTCGTGTATCCCCCTTGCATTCCCAATACAAATGCCACAATCTGAAAAAAAATGAAAATATTTAAAGAATTTAGAGAATTTGTTCTATCAGATAAAAAAAATCTATGCATTGGACTGTATCACTTCTGTGGGGAAGTTAAGTGTTCTTATACGCTCTCAAATAACCTTTGGAAAAACAACATAGTCAATAGCAATAGTTTACTTATGATATTAGTATTACCTTCAAATCTCCACAGATCCTCCAGTTATGTTGGTCGTATACGAGAGCATCCAGTAAAATTTTCATGTTGTCGTAGCTCTCAGTAAGTTGTACGGAATGTGCTACAGGGACTGATGCAACCCTATTCCCAATGTTGAGAAGTACTGCTTTCAAACTTCGTTTAGACGAGTCTATAAATAGCCTCCATTCTGATGCGTTATATGGCAGGCCCAAGGATTCGATTAGCCCCTCAACATTGCAGCAGTACACTAAGGAAGAGGTATTTTCGTGCACTGCAAAAAACTTGCGGAATTCTTCCTCTCGTTTCCTATACCAGGAGAATGTTGTTCCCGGAGCCAGCAAGTTGTCCTCTCGAAGTCGTGAGCCCAAGATCTCGGCAGCTAATTTGGAAAGTCCTAAATCCCTGGTAAGATCATTAAGTTTGGCCTGGTTGAGAGGCCTCGGCTCATTTGAA
This sequence comes from Bathynomus jamesi, assembly GCA_023014485.1. NCBI lineage: Eukaryota > Metazoa > Arthropoda > Malacostraca > Isopoda > Cirolanidae > Bathynomus > Bathynomus jamesi. The sequence goes on from JAJOZX010002302.1 coordinate 115,706, forward strand.
GCGGTATTTTGAGGTATATACGACTGGGACTGGTCTTTGGCATTGGTCATTGATTCATCATCAGAATCATCGAAGTCCAGGGTTTGAGGTGGGTCGGGTATTGGAATTCCAGGACCATGGGGTACAGGTCTCATAGCAGAAGGAATGTCAGGGTATACAACAATGTGTTTATTCTTCTTGTTAACTCCTGAAAATAGAAACACAGAAACATGGATATAAAACTTGCATATGAAATAGAAGAAGCATTCAGACAGTGGCGGCTCGTGAGGGAAGGCTGCGGTCTGTAAGATATGAAATAGGTCGATGGAGTCTGTATATTTTCTTTCTTTTTCATTCATATTGTCCCTTCGGGGACAATATGAATGAAAAAGAAAGAAAATATACAATCATTGTATATGTAAATGTAACTTGTATAACAATATGTATGTGTAAATGTATTTTCTATAACAATATGTATATGTAAATGTATGATTACCATTATGGTGAATATTATGTCGTTTCATACGAGGATTTCAAAATATTTAAGAAAAATAAATTTATAAGCCCACCTTGGAGGTTTGTCATGCAGAAATAGCAATCTGTCACGTGATCCTTTCCTTCTCTCCAAATCATGGGAATTCCAAAAGGCAAAGATTTCGCTCTGCCTTTGCTTCATCTTCTCAAATTTTCAATGCACGTCTTGCAGCACATATGAGGGGCGAAATTTTTGTCCTGGTCCCCTAGCTTAATTCCAAAGTATGCTCTATACATTGTCTTCACAAATTTAGTGATTTGGGACTAGTTATTTGGCATGGTAACCATCCCACATATGTAGCAGAATCTATTGGGATCATTTTTACACGCTCTATTCATTATGAAATATTTTATCTATATGCCTGAAAAGTAAAAAAAGATATTATACAAGTGAAACAAGTGATGATAGATGTTACTGTTCCAATCCCGCTTTGACAAAATCACGAAAAATTCTATTTTACTTATGAGGCCATAGCCGGATAACCTGAGCTGATTGAGAAAAACGGATTGCAGATTCGAAATCAGCAGGAAAAACTCTATAAGAATCACTTACAAAACCCTTGACAGCAAAATTGATGCATACCAGTGTTATTTATAAATTTATATTATTAATCTTATGTTTTTACTTTAAATAGGAATACAATAAAAATAACAATCTGATGACTTATACAAAAATACACTTATAAAAATACACTCTTACCTTCGTCTATGCGGTTCCAATCCAACTAAAACAAATTGCCACAATCCCTACAATGTGGGATTTACTTGCGAGAAACTCCTGGTAACAACTTTCCTGCGTTCATATTGGCTGGGCAGATATGATACAATATGAGAATCTGATTCAAAATCTTATCATACTGACAGAAAAAGCATTTTAAAATGTCAAATATGGAACGCCATGCCTCATAGGGTTTAATTAAAGAAAAAAAGGTACTTGTGGGTTATCTGTCGCCGCTTTTTAATATACCTATTGGTTATCTGTTTCCACTTTTTACTTGTGGGTCATTTATTTTTTAGTTAGGTTAGGTTAGTGTGTGGTTAGGTTAGGTTAGGTTAGGTTAGGTTAGCCAACCTAGAGCAAACCAAGATCGGCGGCGAAGGAATAGTGGTTGAGATCGATGAGAGCCTGTTCACGAGGCGTAAAAACAATGCCTGACGCATTTTACCACAACAATGGATGTTCGGAGGAATTTGCCGTGAAACAAACGACTGCTTCATCGTTCAAGTTCCCAATCGCTCTGCTGCAACTCTCTTGGCTGCCATTGTGGAAAACATCGCCGAAGGTTCCATTATCTACTCCGACAGCTGGCGAGGATATAAGACCACCGACCTCCAGGAGGCTGGCTTCCAACATTTCAAGGTTAATCATCGATACAATTTCGTTGAAGCAGATACCGGAGTCCACACTCAAAATATCGAACGCTTGTGGGGATCAGCAAAGTGGAGGAACAAGCGTCACCGAGGAACGGCCCGACACCATCTTAAGACCTACCTGGCCGAGTTCATGTGGAGGAGCAAGCTACCCGCTAGTGTCGAACCATTCGACGGCATCCTGGAGGCCATCGCCGCGTTCATGCCACCCGAATAATATGATTAATGTTTATTTTGAGAAATAAAAATAATTTAAGAAAAAAATAGTATATTTTTGTAAAAATGGCAACATGATAACACACATCTGTATTTGTGAAAAAGTTGGAAAATTAAATTAAAAAGTGGCGACAGATAACCCACAAGTACCGAAAAAAATAATATATTATAGTCAACACTGAAAATTCCTATGATGCGCGACTTTGGCGCCACCCTGTATATATATATTTTTTTTTTCGGAGGGGGTTATATGAACCTATATATACCTAGGACGTCCTAGGTACATACATAATTATATATATATATACACACACACTGTATATTCAACAAAGATATGTAAATTGTTTACATTACCTTACAAGACGATATTTAATTTTCTCTTCCTTTTTGACATTTCTTGAAGAACATCCTCCGGTTGTATTTCTAATTGGCGGTGAATGCTCATTAAGGCCAAACCATTCAGTCTCTCTTCAGAGGAAGAATTTCTTATGTAGGTTTTAAGTCTTCTTAGCGTTGAGAAGGATCTTTCTGCAGTGGCCGTAGTTATTGGCAGAGTGGCACCTATTTTCAAAAATGCATGAATTGTAGGGAATATTTCTTCATTGCATTCATTTAAAGAAGTAATGAAATCGATGGGCTTTTTATTTTGGTCTCTCCAAGTTCGTCTCCACATCTTCAGTTCTCCCTCGAACTTTACCGGAACGCTTGCATCGTCAGGCCACTGAAGGGACAAAGTTTCGCAGCAGTTTTTCACTTCCACATCCGTCAGAGAGATGGATCTCTTCGGCAACAACGAATGCAGTTTTTGTAATACAGTTTTATGGTTGAGAAATCTATCATTTAGTTCATTTAATAAAAAGTCTAGGAAAGGCACATACGCACAACGTCTGTAATACTCTTCAACATTCTGTGTAACAAAGTGATCACCTTTCCGTCCGACCGAAGGTGGCATTTGAATAATTGTACCCAAACTTTTACCCAAGTTTTCGGCTTCACAGAAAACTGCTTTAAATTTCGAATCGGCAGAGTCCCTCAGGGCTTGTATTTCATCTTTTAAAACTTCGGCATGGTTCAGGCAAGAAGCAAGATCACATTGTTTAGACTGTAGGAATATGCAAAGGCCATGGAGTAGTGCAAACACCTGACTAACAATAACCAAGCATATCAAAAACTTGCTGCTCTCAATAGCAGTTAACAATGTGAAAGCCTTCATTGTAGACTCTTTGTCCGTAAAATCCTGAATTCTGTTTAAAGCTTGAGAAATTGGTGCACAAAGTTCCTTCAGTAACAGAATTGAATCTAAATGTTCAACCCACCGAGTCTCACAAAATTTCAGAAGACGGGTTCTTTTGGCACCAGGATACATTTCATTGATGCAACTTTTCAGCACAATGACTTCGCTTAGGAAAATGTCTAAAGAAAGCTATTATATCTCTCATTACCGTTAAACTAGCCCTTATTATTGGCATTGAACAAGCATGGGAAAGGGCCAGATTTAGGGCATGGCTAGAGCAATGAACGTAGAGAGCCTGAGGATGCGTTTGTTGTATAATAGCTGCACATCCTTTCAATTGACCACTCATTGACTTAGCCCCATCATATCCTTGCCCTCTCATGTAGTTTACATCCAACCCCAACTCTCTCAGTTCTTTTAATAATGTTTCAGCAAGTGCCCTACCAGAACAGTCATGAATAGGATCAAATTTCAGAAAATCTTCTCGCAGCACATAGTTTTCTTCACTTTTTAACACGTACCTAACACAAAGAGTATATTGTTCCACTCCACAGATGTCTGAGGTCTCGTCCGCCAGAACACCAAAATATTTTGAATGACTGATCTGATTCACGATACGAGACAGAATTAGATTACCACAAATATTAATCACTTCATTCTGAATTTGAGGGCTTGTGTAGGTTGCATTTCGACCACATTCGGTGAAATGCTTCTTTAGATTCTCATCTCCACCACCAATCCTAAACCGCAGTAAAGCGCGGAAATTTCCATCATTTTGTTGATTTTCTTCCAAAATCCCAGCATCGCTATCACCCCGCAATGCAATTTCTTGTCGGCCACACAAAATAATGGTTTCAATAATTGGTATGAGTTTTTTTCTGTTTTCTGAAGTTTTTTGTCTTTTGGCACTGTCTAAGGTTGTACAGATATTCTTTTTTTATTTTCAAATACTGACAAAAAATTTTGTGCTTTAAGGCTTTAACACAGCTGTCTTTGTGATAATTGCTAGTTTCGTGCTTGCGGAAATCCTCTTTTGCATCTTTCCAACGCATATACGGAGCATTAACTAGTGCATTCAGTCTTATGTGATTTCCTTTACCAACTTCTACATTTTTTGCAAAGACAAAACAGTACTTGCAGAATGCACCTTCATTTGCTGGAGAATATGCAAGCCACTTAAATTCAGTCAGCCACTTCCTTTGAAATTTTAAGTTTCTTTTACCCGGCGGAAAACTATATAATTCTCCGGGTACCCAAAGATTTTTAAGAATATTATATTTTCCTCGTCTGTACATGATTTTTCGAGGAACGTGCCAATATCCAAAGGCATTTGTGATTCGCACACCGAGACAACAACATTTTCAGTTTTTTCACTTCTATTTGAAGTTTCACCACTGTCAGAAGGACAGATTAAATCACTGTTTGTTTTCTTTTTTGTTTTAGTCTCAAAATAATTTAAAACACTTGCTTGCCTCTTGTTGGCCATATTGGAAATAGGTCACAGACTCATAGTACCCACAACACGTGAAAAACAAAGGAAGTAAACAGCATGACTGACCGTATATTAGGAACTGACATCATGAGTGACGACTGCACATGGCCAATGGGCACATTAATAGAAAATGACGTCATTCGTGACGTAGGCAAGAGGACCAATTAAAAGCAAGCAAACTTAAGAGTCGGAAGCGTAAGTTCATTAATCGACATGAGCTCCTTATAGAGTTCGGTGAGTCGGAAATGTAAATCCATTCCAGAAAATAAGAGCGCCATGAAAGGGGAGTAAGCAGAGAGAAGTATTTTGTCTGAATATATTTCTAAGTTTGGGAAGAATTTGGGGGGGGATATATCCCCCTATCCCTCACCCTGGCTACGGCCCTGATATATATATTATATATATATATATAATATATATATGCCGCATTCGTTATTTGCATCCGAATATCACACCTCTGGGTGCAAATACCTTCAGCCTAACAATCTTAAGGCCTCGTGAGACCTCCCCTAAAAAGGCCTCGAGGCCTTTGAAAAATGTACGTCCTCGGCCTCGTCCCCATGCTTGATATATATATATATATATATATATATATATACATATATATATATATATATATATATATATATATATATATATGTACCTTGTAGTAGTTCTGTGCGTCGGTTTTTCCTCACGAACGTCAAGCTGGTGGCCCCACCTCTAGGCCTGGCCTGGTGAAGGAGCGAGTTGCTTTCTTGCGATCTTCATCGCACATAACCAGGCACACCCAGCTCATACGTTATTGTTCTGAGGCAGGCGTCTAGTCTTCTTTTCAAGAATTTCACTTTGACACCAATGATGTTTCTGATCTCCTTTGGAAGTTTGCTGAATAGTCTTGGTCCCCTGGCAACCAAGCTATTTTCGAGTTGAGGGGGTTCCTTGTCTGGCCTTTAGGGAATACTTTGGGAACACTACACATTCTACCTTTCCTGTTTTCACTGTTGTCTGGGTGGTTACTGGGTTCAGTTTGAGGTTAGGTACCAGTTTTTTTGTTATTTTCCACACGTAGCTTATGATGTATATCTCTCTTCTTCTTTTCAGTGAATATGGATTTAATTTACGAGGTCTTTCCCAGGAGTTGAGTTCTTTGCAGCCACCAATCTTGGCTGTGAAGTTTTTTAATTTTTTAGTTTATTAATTTTTTTTTTTATATGGGAACGTCAAGACTGAGTAGCAGACATGGGGTCATTATCATTGTAATGGTAATTAATTATAATTAATTACAAACCTCTTGTAATGATAATGTAATAATAATGAAAGAAATTTCGAGGCAATAATGGTAATGAAAGGTCTGTAGTGAATCATTAAACATTACATTTTCATTACAATGTAATTTCAATATGAATATACAGTGTGTATATATATATATATATACCTTATGAACCTTATGTTGTTTCGTGCGTTGGTTTCTCTTCACACGGAGGTCAAGCTGGTGGCCCCGCCTCTAGTATATATATATATATATATATATGCGGCTTCTGATTCCTCCCAGTCCCAGCCAGCACCAAAGCGGTGCAAGTTGTTCAATTTTATGGCTGCTCCAGCTCCCTCTACAGTTTCTCAGAACCCTATTGTCAGTCAGGTGGACAGCTACCTTGACCAGCCCTGCATTAATAAGGACTGCAATCCCCTGACATGGTGGAGGGACAATGCACATCTGTATCCTGACGTATCTGTTCTTGCTGCCAAGCATCTTTGCATCCCTGCCTCCAGTGCACCGGTGGAACGCTTATTCAGTATATTCAGTATTGTAATGATCATTACAATGATAATGAAGGGCTTGTAATGATAATGTAATGAAACAAAAATGCTGTAATGGTAATGATAATGAAAAATTTCTGGTAATGATAATAATGATGATAATGATAAACCTTGTAATGACCCCATGTCTACTGAGTAGTATTTCATATTTTGGTACGATCAGTGTTTTCAGCAGGGGAAGCATTACGCTTTGTTTCTTCTTTTAAAGGTTCTCAGTAACTATCCCGCAACTCTTTTTTTTGCTTCGTTTATCGCTATCTGATTTTGTGTTTCAAATTTCGCATCGTCAGTCATTATAACCCCTAAATCTATTGTTTTTTGATTTTCTGAATTTTCTCTCTATCTGGAGCATAATATGCTGTCTGTTTTAGTTCTTTATTTCTTCCATATCTTAAGTGCTGAAATTTCTCGGTGTTAAATTTCTTGTTTTCTGACCATCTGTATACAGTGTTCTGTGTATGTCCGCCTGTAAGGCCTCCACCTCTTCTGTATTTCTAATTTTTCTGCAAAGGATGTTACTATACTGTTGTTGTTTACTTCATTGTCTGTCTATTCGCATGGTAATGAATAAGAATGGGGACAATACTGTTCTTTGTGGTACTGAGCTGAATTTTTACGACTTGCTGACGTTCTCTGAGGAAGTTGTAGATCGATTTTCCCACTTTGCCTGTTATTCCCATTTATTTCATGTTACTGGCTATTATATCATGACCACATCTGTCGAATGCTTCAGCAAAATCCGTGTATATGAGACATCGCAGTTTTCATTGCTTTCAAGTGCATTCATGATGTTGTTATCGTGCGTTATTAGTTGTGATAGGCATGATCTTTCTGATCAGAATCCATGCTGGTTCTCATTGAATCTTTCCTGTATCTTCAATAAGTCAAAGATTTTCTATTTAACTATGCTTTCAAATATTTAGGTAAGATGGGACGTCAGTGACACTGGTCCATAGTTCTCTACTTAAGACCTATCCCTTTCTTTATATATAGGGATAATATGTTCGCTCTTTTCAGGATACTCAGCATTTCCCCTGTGTCCAGAGATCTCTATATCCAATAGAAGGGTGTAGCTATTTCATTTTTACAGTTTTTAATCAATAATTAATGCGTTCCATTTGTCCAGACTTGCAGCTGAATGTGATTTCATTTGTCCTATAGTTCGCGCTATATTTTCTTGGATAAAATCAAAATCTAATATACAATCTCCTTGTAATTTCTCTTTAAAGAAGGCATTTCTGTCAGGTACCACTTCTTCGCTTTTTGGGGTACTGAAAACTGATTTCTATTGGGGCTCTCAGTGTTTCAGATATTTATTTTAAATCGTCGGTTAGGTTATCATTCCCTTTCTTTAAGGGCCCGACAGTGGCGCGCGTTCTTGTTTTCCTTTTTGCATAGCTGTAGAAGTATTTTGGATTTTCCTGTATTACTTTCACCACATTTTCCTCTTCTCTCCCTGTATGCCTCTTAATTATGGGTTGTATTTCCCAATCGATGCTGCTCTCCAGTTTTTCTTGTATTACATTTCTGGTATTGTTGTCTGTGCAAGTAATTAACTTCACATTCACTCTCTTCCTTTTGTGGAATATTGCTCAATTTTGCCTATGCTTTCGCAACATATTTTTCTGAGATTTCCAGCGTCTTTTCTTTGAAGGTTGTTAGAATTTCTTCGGTTGTTTTATCATCTAAAACTGTTTTTCACTCCGTCTGGGATATACGGGGCTCCAATAAACCTTAGCCCCCCACCCATGGCCTAAACCATTAGAGGTAGAGTAAAACTAAACATTACAAAAGAGAATTTAATCCCATTTAATGAGAAACAATTAAAACTTGGTGTTCCCACCACTGGCTTCCAAGACAGCCTGAATTCGCTTTGGGTAGCTTGCCAAAAGTGACGTGAATAGATCTTGATCGTTACGCAAATTTGCTAAAACAGTTTCAATGTGTTGCGTCATTGTATCCTTCGAAAATCGATTTGCTGCAGGTTCTTGAAACAAGAGACATTCAACCTTGTCCTTTATAACTGATCCAATGTGTTCACAGACGTTCAAGTCAGGAGAATTTCCTGGCCATTCTTCATTTCCAAAGAAATCGATCTCATGGTTCCGCAACAACTGTTGAGTGGCTAATGCCTTAAAGCAGGAGGCCTTATCGTGCAGAAGTGTGACCTGATCGACATCCATAACATTGTTTGGGTTTCTTAGAAAAGGAATGACATGCTGGGATAGAATAATATTACGAAAATACTGTCCATCCCAACTCTGAATATTTGGCTTCAGCACCCACATGAGCTTCTTTGCAGTGAACAAAACAAACACACCAACACAGTCTGGACTTTTTAATAATTCGCGATAATGTTCATTGTCATCGATTTCATCTGGTGTTGTGGCCCACACTCGATCATTTTGGTAGTTAGGCCGACGTGTTACGTAAACAAAAAATTCATCGGAGACAGCTAAATGCATGAAATCATCTACATCCCAATCTTCAAGATAATGGGCAAACCACATTCTGTCATCGATGTTAAGTTGAGTTTTTCTTGGCTTTGGAAGTTCATTCCAAGACTTTAAACCTTGCCTATGACGGTACAGTCGAATGATCTCACCACTAACGATCTTTCCTCTCAACACTTCGATCTCTCTAGAAAGTTTAGCACAGCCGTTTTTCCGCTTACGCGTACCGCTTTCAATGATGTCCTTTGTTTCCTGAGAGAGTGGCAAATTTGGGCGCCCAGATTTGGTTGTATCCATTTCACATTCATCCAAAGTTTTATTCCAGTTTCTTTTGACGAAGTCCTCACTTCTTCGCAACTTTTTGGCAACCCATGAACGTGTTATAAAGGTGGCTCCAGCATCACGAGCTTCCCGAAATGTTATTGCTCGTATGCGATCTATCACACATTGCCTCTCCGAATCACCAATTAATTGAGAAGCCATTATATTATCAATTTATCAGCTAGAGTAATTTTAATACCTGCAATAAATAAAGAATTTTATATATTTTTATAATCACTAAAAACTATTTCAATATAAATAAACATGTAAGCTGCAAATGGGGGGGGCTAAGGTTTTTTGGAACCCCATATATACATATATATATATATATATATATATATATGCTACAAACCCACAAGGAAAAATAAAAACGATTCCAAGGTCTTTCGTGTATTCAGAGCTACACCTCGTCAGGGAATCTCCCTGACGAATACACGAAAGGCCTTGGAATCGTTTTCTTTTTCCTTGTGGGTTTGTAGCATTCATTCATTTCACGTATATATATATATATATATATAAATGAAATGATAAATTTTTATTAGAAGTGGTTATGTTGAAAGAGAATTTACTCTCTAAACAATAGGTTTTCAGACAATGCTCTCTCTCTCTCTCTCTCTCTCTATATATATATATATATATATATATATATACACACACAGTATATTGTCTGAAAAGCTATTGTTTAAATAATAAATTCTTTCTTTCAACATAAACACTTCTAATAAAAATTTCATTTTATACATATTATACATACAACAAGGAACTCTTCTGGGAAAATTAAATCCACTATAGTCCGAATAAGTAATGGTAAATGACAAATACCATAGTTTTTCTTTTTCATGATGCTAGCCCGACGTGGGCAACTGGTCTCTCGCAAAGAGGTCCCATAAATATAGCTTCCCTCACCAGCTATCTGCAAAGCAGACAGGATCCAGCTTTGGGACATGGATCTAGGGTTTAAAGCATTCTGAGTTTGTGTATATTAAACGGACGTGTTATGTGCCTTGAAAAGTGGACGCTCAATGTCCCGGTTGAGGTTTAAGTTTTGTTTTTTTTGGCTAAAAATACAATAGTTACCCCTTTTTCTTTGATTTATTCAATCCGACGTGAATGCAACGAGTCTTTTACTTATATAGAGGTTCTGAATGTAGTGGGACTAGGCTTGCTTTAAACCCTAGATCCATGTCCCAAGGCCGGATCCTGTCTGCTTTGCAGATAGCTGGTGAGGGAAGCTATATTTATGGGACCTCTTTGCGAGAGACCAGTTGCCCACGTCGGGCTAGCATCATGAAAAAGAAAAACTATGGTATTTGTCATTTACCATTACTTATTCGGACTATAGTGGATTTAATTTTCCCAGAAGAGTTCCTTGTTCCATGCACGGTCGTGTTTTATATATATATATATATATATATATATATATATATATATATATATATATATACAGGGCTATTCAAAGAGATTCATCCGATTTCAACTGAGAATACTTCCGTACCTATCAACCGTGCATCAACTGGGCATACACCACATGAAAGAGGAAATCTCCAAGTTTTACAAGATCACTGTGAGAGGGCTCCAAAGTCACGCCGTAGCCTAGCCTAGCAACAAACAGTCAGTGTGAAAATGGCATCCGCACAGCAGAAGGTGTTTTGTGTGTTGCAGTTTTCGAGCTGTAAATCGGTAGTCACAGTGCAGCGTGAGTTTCGTCGACGTTACAGAACAGATCCACCGGGTGCTCAGAGCATCCGTCCGTGGTATCGGCAGTTCGAGCTCCGAACTCGCATTGTTACTGCCATAGAGTCTGTGACAACGGACATGCTGGAGTGAGTATGGGAGGAATTCGACTATCGTGTCGACATTGCTTATGTAACTAGGGGTAGTCACATAGAGCATTTATGAGGTGAGAGACAAAATTTAGACAGTTTTTCTTTTGGTTGATGTATCACAAATCACTCTGTATTTGTAACATTAAAAAATATTCTCATTTGAAATCAGGTGAATCATTATAAATAGCCCTGTATATATATATATATATATATATATATATATATATATATATAATGTTACAGAGAATCTGTGTAACTACGGATTTCATGAAATCCCTAAAAATTGAGTGATTTCATACAAGGTTAAGTCGTGATATTTTCATTAAAACTAATGAAAATATCACGACTGAACCTTACATGAAATCCCCGAACATTTTAGGGATTTCATGAAATTCCTAGTTAAACAGATTCCTTGTAATATATATATATATACACACACACACACAGACACAGTATATATATATATATATATATATATATATATATATATATATATATATATACAGTCGTGTAGTGCTGTGGGAACGCGTGGGAACGGCGTTCCCTTACTTTTTTTGGTAGACGGAACGGCGTTCCCTCACTATTTCAAATAAATCCGAACTTACAAATCTCTAACGTTATGAAATTTTAATTCCCACCCCTAGAAGAAATATGAGAAAGAATCATTAACTGTTTCATTTCTTTTAGCTTCGACTGAGACAATGCTAGCCTATAAAGATCTGGTGAAACAGTCACCACGGCGTACCAGTTGTTAACTTTTTTTTAGTTAATCATTCCAGTTGTTAGCTATTTTTATTGATCGTAGTGGATGTCATATATCTAATGACACTGGAAATACTGCATCTTCAACCTTGGAATATATCCTAATATCCAGTGCATATGACCTCAAAATATCCCTGAAATTGGTCAGATTTCAAAAGATTTCCCGGGGGCTTACAGTGCCCCCGGACCCCCAGCTGTATGGGCTCGCCGCGCTCGCCATTGTTCCCCCCGCATCTGAGTAACACTTTCAAAATGCGTTCCCTCACTTCTTTATTTAGCACTACACCACATATATATATATATATATATAATATATATATAATATATACACACACATATATATATATATATATATATATATATATATATATATATATATATATAGAGGGGCGACAAGCTTGACCTTCGTGAAATGAGGAATCATCACGCGGAACATTTGAAAGGTTGAAAGGTTGAAAGGTATATATATATATACACACTTTGTTACTTTGTTAACCTTGTTTGGGTTCCGTGCGTCGGTCTTTCTTCACACGAAGGTCAAGCTGGTGGCCTCGCCTCTAGTCCTGGCTTGGTGGAGGAGCGAGTTGCTCTCTTGCGTTCTCCATCATACATACCCAGGTACACCCGGCTCATCTGTACCGTCCTGAGCCAGGCATCTAGTCTTCTCTTGAAGACTTCAACTTTGACCCCTGTATTGTTTCTGTGGTCCTTTGGAAACTGGTTGAAAATTCTTGGCCCCCTAACAACCAAGCTATTTTCCTTCAGAGTTGAGAAGGTCCCTTGTCGTGCCTTTAATTTGGCAACACTACACATTCTGCCTTTCCTATTTTCCAGCGTTGTTTGGATGGTAATTGGGTTTTGTTTGACGTTTGGTATCAGTTTTTCGATAATTTTCCATATGTAGATTATGGTATACCTCTCTCTCTTCTTCTTTTGAGGGAGTACAGATTTAGTTTACGTACAGTAGTCTTTCCCAGTAGTTGAGTTCTTTGCAGCCATCATTCTTGGCTGTGAAATGTCTCTGCGTTTCTTCGTTTATTAATTTCTTCCTTTTTATATGGGGACGTCAAAACTGAGCAGTATTCAAGTTTTGGTATGATCAGTGTTCTCAGCAGGGAAATCATTACTGGTTTGCCCCTCCTTTTGAACGTTCTTAGTACCTGTCCCGCGACTCTTTTTGCTTTGTTTATCGCTATCTGATTTTGTGTCTCGAATTTCGCATCATCGGTCATTATTACCCCCCAAGTCGACCGTTTTCGTGCTTCCTGAATTTCTTGTCTATCTGGAGCATAATATGCAGTCGTCTTTTTAAGTTCCTCATTTCTACCATATCTCACGAGCTTAAATTTCTCGGTGTTAAATGTCATATTGTTGTCTTCTGACCATTTGTATATTTTGTTTCTCTCTCTGCAAGGCCTCTACTTCGTTTGCATAGCTGATTTTTCTGCTGATCTTTGTATCATCCGCCAATGATGTTACTATACTGTTGCTGTTTACTCCACTGTCTATGTCTGTTAACATAATAATGAACAGGAGTGGGGCCAGCACTGTACCTTGTGGTACTGAGCTGCGTACTTCTGATTCTGATGATGATACACCTTGAATTTTGACCACCTGTAGTGGATTTCTGAGGAAGTTGTAGATCCATTAGTAGTATGGGCACAAAAGGGTCGAGTGCAATGCAATGTTGTAATGTTGCAAATGTTGATCAATGTTACAAAGGGGGAGAGGATTTTGCAAGGTTATGCAAAAAAGGGGGGAGGGGATTTTGCAAGGTTATGCAAAAAAGGGGGAAGGGTTATGCAACAAGGGGAGGGGTTATGCAACAAGTCAATGCTGCAAAGGGGGGAGGGTGTTATGCAACAAGGGGGAGGGGTTATCCCAAGCTGCAATGAAGGGGGGAGGGAGCTTTTTGGGGAGAAGGGAGGATGACCTCCCCCAAAAGGCTAACCTTAACCTAAGAGAGGGAGAGAAAGGAGAAGGAGGGTCTTTCGGGGAGGTGGGATGTCCTCACCCCCAAAGGGAAACCTAACCTAAGCTTTAACCTAAGAAGGAGAGAGATGTTCGCTTGGCTGCAGCCAGACGCATAACGAGAGTTCATCCGAGCGCCTGCCTTCTTATAAGGTCCTAACCAGCCAGTTAGCTTAATCCGCCAGTTGACTTAGAAGGCTTAATCTGACTTAGAAGGCGTAAATGGCTTGTTCAGGTGTACATTATTATGGTTGAGTTGCCAGAGTGCCTATTTATTTAATTAAAGTATATATTCTTGACAGCTGACTTAGAAATCCACCAGTTGGTTTAGAAGGCGTAACCAGCCATTTGTTATATATATATATATATATATATATATATATATATATATATATAATGAAATAATAATATCGTTTATATATACACAACCAAAAGAATTAAATAAAACACCATTACATCATTCTGTTTATTTAGACGAATTATTGGAATAAATTTCACAAAATATATAGAAAATAAATATACAATCCTATACCAACGATCGAATATATATGATCAAAAAATAAAATAAAAATAATAATAGTATAAGAAATACGAACGAGGAATATATATATATATATAATAAAAAAATAATAATAATATACGATATACCAAACGATGGAGTATAACCATCAATATAATAGTATAGGAGAAATATATATATATGTTAACCCCTCCGCCTATGGCCTGGGTTGGTTCGAAGTCGACGGGGGTTCTAGTTAGGTGGCAGCAACGGATGTGTGACTTGTAGTAGTTTTCTTCTATATTACTCTCCGGGTTCTTCTATAGTGGCTCGGACTCTGGTAGACTTACTAAAATTCTCTGAAGATTCCGGACTCTTCTTATAGCGTATCTGGAAAGTTTAATGACTAAGTTCTTCTGAAGAGAGCAAGGCTCGAAGGATAAGATAAAGACTATCTTTTACTGTAATTTACTGCTAAAATGTACAGGTAGTGTTCAGCCTCTGAATTAGCTTCTGAATGACAATGGAAGATTTTTACTGGTGTTTATATACCCCAAACCTACTAACACCATTATTATTAAATGCTAAAAAGGCTGCATTATTTTTGCACAATATTAAAAAATAGAGTAAATTTTTTAGCTGTGGTAAGGCTCGAACGAGTAAACAAAATATTTGAAGATGAAACCATATTTTTTATCTTAAACCGCGACTTTTCAGATCTGATGTTATCATGATCTGCCAAATTAACTAAAAGTGGAAATCGGACTATGTATCTTTACATTAAAATATACATATGAGTAAAATTTTAAGGTTTAAGGTGTACAATTTAAATGCTTAGGCAAGACATGATCTCATCTTTTATAACGAAAGAGAATGTATACAAAATATGAACATTGCAAAGCTTAAGCAGGATTCCTTATTAAGCTAAATCTAAAAAATTATTACGAGATTTTAAAAAAGAACAGGTCACTAATTATTTGGCAAAGTAGAAAGCAAATCAAAAATTGTATCCAGTACAGATCAAACTATACACGGTACCCGCAGGGCTGGCTTCGAAACAGAAAACGTAGCCCTGGGGTTTCTACCTAAAAGGTTATTAATTGGATTGCAGGAGCACATTTCGGTGAATGGAAAATATAAAAAGAATGCCTTTAAATTCGAGAATTTCGGCCTTAAAAATATAACTCTACACGTCAATGGAGTTGCGTTGGGGGGGAACATTGGATACAGATTTTTCAACAGACGCTGTGCTCCCGCTTTGCGCGAGAGCATATAGTAATCTGGCCCATATTGCAGGTGCTTGTGATGGGGTTGGGATTGGGGTAACGCAGAAAGAATTCACCGATCAAATTAACCTTTATCCGTTTGATATCACTCCTGACTTAGCGGCTAGTGTAACTTAAGTCCACAACAAAGTGGAAACATCCCAGTCAGATTGGAATTCGCCAAGCCGATAGACGCGCCTATAAGTGTACTAGTATACCTCGAATCACAAGCTCTAATAGAAATTGACAGATTTAGGAGCGTTGTCACTGACTTTTAAAACGGATGCGAATACACTTCAGAGAGTAATGAATAGTGACCAAATCACGCGATCCAAATTTATCGGTGTGTTTGCGAAGAATGAAACATTGAAATTGCCAACTACGAGAGATTGCAGTAGCCTTATTGTGAACACAGATGTTGTCGGTAGTGAAGGGATTCATTGGTTTGCAATCTATTTTAAAAATAGGGACCGGATGTACTATTTTGATTCACTCGGGACTCAGCCCTGGAGTGACTCTGTTGTTGTAAAATTTCTCGAGCAGGTGTATATCTCCGAAATTGTATGAAATCCCTACCGACTACAAGGATATTTTAGTAATACTTACGGGATGTACTGCCTCTTATTTCTCATGCATATGTCACGTGGTAAGAAATTTATAAATTTAAAAAAATTATTTGACACGTGTCCTACTCAACGAAACAACGAAATGGTATGCAGCCAGATAAAAAGCCGTTTTCCGATTGTGCGCATTCGTTGTATAGAATGATGTTTTGTTCGTATATGTATATATAATTACATCCAATAATGTTAGTGTATTCTGTAGCTTATTTAATGGAAAATAATTGGTTATTGTACTAAAATGATTTCTTTCATTTAATAAATTGTTGAAAATACATTGCGTCTTCTTACCCGGGAAAAAAGATCGAAACATAAGAAAAAACTTACATTATTTCGTTAATGATGTGACAATCGCTGGGTTGACTGCTCGGTAAAACTTCTACCTCCGTATTCAGGTCCACGACATGTGTTTCGTCAAAACGAAAAGATTGTATAACACGAGTCAAATCCTCATCGGACCTTTAAAGAGAAAGGATAATTAATTAGTTCATACTAAATCTTTTTTAATAAAAAACCCAATTGTTTAGAACATATGCAGAGTATTACAATGTGAAGATATCTTTGAACCGCTCAGAGAAGTTCCTTTAAGAGAAAATGCCGAATAACATTTCATTTATTATGGAAATTATAAAATTATTCAAAACTTGCAAAGGATTGTTATAAAAAATTCAACGAATCAAAACAGTACTTTAGCATAATATTAATTGCAAACTAATCTATAATTACGGTTACCTACTATTTAAATGAAGCATTTTAAATGTGATGACATGAATTACTACAACCATATATATATTATATATATATATATATATAATGAAATAATTCAGAACAATGCTCTTTATCCTAATGACAGGTACACTAAATAAGTTCGCGAGTAATTAGCTAAAAAAAGATAAAATTACAGACACACAATTACTTACATTTATACGGCAGTTCCTTGCGTCGGACCGTAAGGAGCGTCATTGCAAGTATCATCAACGGTTTGCGTTGGGAATAATCCGTCCCGGTCGGCTGCGTTAAAAAGATTAATTGTAGACAACGCGACAGAGTCTTCATCTTGATATAAATCCGGTAAACTGTAAAGTTCTTGTGAATGACTCATGACGGAGAGAATGTTTATTCACTGGTGAAAATAACTGCTGTGACTCCGAGCTGAAAATATTTCCCTTTATATGCATGATCCCCAAGCACCACCCCCAAAAGACTAATAGGTGGTTCGTAAGTTTGCTGATTGGTTGTCAATGTAACTGGGTGGGAATATGTTAAATTTGTGTACCAATCGTAACACCTATATTACAGACCCACGCTTTGGACGTCCTGATTGGTCGACTAATGGCGTCTTTATCATCTCCGCAGATTTAATGCTCACATCTCAAGGTGTACGAGTGAATTGCCATTTGCAATCTCTACCACGATAATATTTGCATTATTATGTGCGCCCATACTATTCTCGGTTTTCCCATTTTGGAACTCACCCCTTCATGCAATATCCCTCACCCCTTTGCAACATTGAATTCTCTATCACGACAATATTTTGCATTATTATATGCGGTCATACTACACGATCCTCAATTTTCCCATTTTGGATACATTTATTCGACTTGACTTTCTACTTGCCAATTCTCGCGTAGAAGTGTGATTAAAATGTGTTTAGTTCGTGAAAATGAATGTTTGGTTGGGCTGGTAGATAAATGGGTACCCTAGGTATCCTAGTGGTTAAGACGCTGGGGTGCTGATCGGAGTTTAAGAGATCGAGTCCGGACGATGACACTTTAATTTCTGCCCGCCGTGCTGGAGCGTAGTTAGGATTCAACATTAAACTGTAGGTCTAAAGCGGGTGACAAGCTTGATCTTCATCAAAATGAACAATTCGGGGAGAAGGAAAACCGAGTTAGCTATTATTACTACTGTATAAATACAGTTGCACCACCATATTATATATATATATATATATATAATATATATATATATATATATATTGTTGCATATGGGAATATGATAAGGAAATTCATTACTTAATCAAAGGCTAATTTAGCCTATAAATAATTTGTTCATGGAAAACAATCACGTGATGCTTATGTAAGGGGTTCCAAAAACCTTAGCCCCCCCATTTGCAGCTTACATGTTTACTTATATCGAAATAGTTTTAAGTGATTATAAAAATATATAAAATTCTTTATTTATTGCAGGTATTAAAATTACTCTAGCTGATAAAGTGATAATATAATGGCTTCTCAATTAATTGGTGATTCGGAGAGGCAACGTGTGATAGATCGCATACGAGCAATAACATTTCGGGAAGCTCGTGATGCTGGAGCCACCTTTATAACACGTTCATGGGTTGCCAAAAAGTTGCGAAGAAGTGAGGACCTCGTCAAAAGAAATTGGAATAAAACTTTGGATGAATGTGAAATGGATACAACCAAATCTGGGCGCCCAAATTTGCCACTCTCTCAGGAAACAAAGGACATCATTGAAAGCGGTACGCGTAAGCGGAAAAACAGCTGTGCTAAACTTTCTAGAGAGATCGAAGTGTTGAGAGGAAAGATCGTTAGTGGTGAGATCATTCGACTGTACCGTCATAGGCAAGGTTTAAAGCCTTGGCATGAATTTCCAAAGCCAAGAAAAACTCAACATCGATGACAGAATGTGGTTTGCCCATTATCTTGAAGATTGGGGGATGTGGATGATTTCATGCATTAAGCTGTCTCCGATGGATTTTTTGTTTACGTAACACGTCGGCCTAACTACCAAAATGATCGAGTGTGGGCCACAACACCAGATGAAATCGATGACAATGAACATTATCGCGAATTATTAAAAAGTCCAGACTGTGTTCGTGTGTTTGTTTTGTTCACTGCAAAGAAGCTCATGTGGGTGCTGAAGCCAAATGGTCAGAGTTGGGATGGACAGTATTTTCGTGATATTATTCTATCCCAGCATGTCATTTCTTTTCTAAGAAATCCAAACAATGTTATGGATGTCGATCAGGTCACACTTCTGCACGATAAGGCCCCCTGCTTTAAGGCATTAGCCACTCAACAGTTGTTGCCGAACCATGAGATCGATTTCTTTGGAAATGAAGAATGGCCAGGAAATTCTCCTGACCTGAACGTCTGTGAACACATTGGATCAGTTATAAAGGACAAGGTTGAATGTCTCTTGTCTCAAGAACCTGCAGCAAATCGATTTTCGAAGGATACAATGATCCAATACATTGAAACTGTTATAGCCAATTTGCGTAACGATCAAGATCTATTCACGTCACTTTTGGCAAGCTACTCAAAGCGAATTCAGGCTGTGTTGGAAGCCAGTGGCGGGAACACCGTTTTAATTGTTTCTCATTAAATGCAGGATTAAATTCTCTTTTGTAAGGTATGTTTAGTTTTACTCTACCTCTAATGGTTTAGGGGCCATGGGCGGGGGGGCTAAGGTTTATTGGAGCCCCGTATATATTTAAGTTCAGTTTTTAACGTCAATAGTAATAACAATAATCAAAACAATATATAGTGTGGACGAAGACGGAAACCTATTTTTGAGACGAGATGTAGGTCAGGGGACCTTTGCGGTTAACTTTTTTGGTCAACGATTCACCTGTTTCGAGTGTTTTACCGTTAGATTCTTCTGCCTTGCCTGGAATTTAAAAAAAAAGTTGTTTTCAAAGAAAGGATCGCGGACAAGTTTAGAGATTTAAAATGTTGTACGAATTCAAATTTTTAGTTTTTAAATAATTATTCAGTATGTTTGTAAGATTTTCCTTTTAAATGTACAAGTTCATCACGTCATGAATAAGACAGTCATGCAACAAGGGGCGTGTGTGTTTGAATGTAATCAATGTTTTTCATTCCACCTTAGATCTACAGTATACACAATAGGCACACGGGGAGCGTATGTTTGAATGTAATCTATGTTTTTCACTCCACCTTAGATCTACAGTATAACTTGGAAACATGGTACGGAATACGTCACTAAAATTTTTATTTTATTCGTGTTGCAAAAGAGTACACGTATCTTCTTGAACAAATTTAGATGGTATTTTAATATATATATATACAGGGTGTTTGAAAACTTTCTGTACAAATTGTAATGGGGGATAGGCAACACCAAGACAAACCCTTTTCGTCTATAAGTGTATGTCCGCTGAACTCACCATTCGGCGCGAGAGGGCGCCGCTGCAATTGGCTAAAAGGTGAAGTGGGCTAGACTCGCGCTTGCCGCGGGCATTCTTAAATCGGACGTAGTACGCGTAACATGGAGCGCTTCACGACTGCTGAGATGGCTGACATGCATATGGTGTATGGGGCTGCCAATGGAAACGGAAGAGCTGCTGTGAGGTTGTACCGACAGCGCTTCCCAAACAGACGGGTGCCAAACCACCAAACGTTTGCGCATTTGCATCGGCGACTGCGAGAAACTGGAACATTCCATGCAAACATGCATGACACTGGTCCGGAGAGAAACGTGCGCACTCCTGACATGGAAGAAGAAATCCTACGGCGATTTGAGGACAATCCAAGCGCAAGCACGCGAGGTGTTGCACGTATCCTCGGTGTGAACCACGACCTGGTCTGGAGAGTGTTGCACGAGCAGCAGTTACATCCGTTTCATCGTCAGAGAGTCCAGGCATTACAACCTCGGGATTACCCTCTTCGTGTGGAATTCGCACGCTGGTTTCTGCAGCAGACAGCGGTGCAGCCTAATTTTCCGGCTTATGTGCTGTTCTCAGATGAGGCCTGTTTCACACGTGAGGGTGTGTTTAACATGCACAATTCTCACGTGTGGGCGCACGCAAATCCACATGCTACACGGGTGCATGCTCATCGTCATCAAGTACGGTTCGCCGTCAATGTTTGGGCGGGTATCGTCCATGGCAAGTTGATTGGGCCGTACCTGCTGCCTGCCCGATTCGACGGGCGGGTTTATCGGATATTTCTTGAAGAAACGTTGCCGGAACTGCTGGAAGATGTTCCCGTGGCTATTCGTAGACGAATGTGGTTTTAACACGACGGGGCCCCAGCACACTCCAGCAACGATGTGCGGGATTATCTGAACGCCACTTTTGGGGACCGATGGATAGGCCGGGGTGGGCCCGTAGCCTGGCCACCGAGATCGCCCGATTTAACATGCCTCGATTTCTTCCTGTGGGGACACATGAAGAACCTCGTGTACGAGACTCCCATTTACTCAGAAGAAGACCTCGTAGCAAGAATCGCTGTCGTCGCTGGAACTGTTCCCGAAATGCCGGGAATCTTTCGACGTGTACGTCGGTCAATGCTTCGACGCTGTCGGGCATGCATTGATGCTACCGGTCGCAACTTTCAGCACCTTCTTTAAATAAACATGTTACGCGTACTACGTCCGATTTAAGAATGCCCGCGGCAAGCGCGAGTCTAGCCCACTTCACCTTTTAGCCAATTGCAGCGGCGCCCTCTCGCGCCGAATGGTGACGTCAGCGGACATACACTTATAGACGAAAAGGGTTTGTCTTGGTGTTGCCTATCCCCCATTACAATTTGTACAGAAAGTTTTCAAACACCCTGTATATATATATATATAATATATATATATATATATATATATATATATATACACACACAGCGTTTAAAGTATTTTCTGTCATTTGTTTTATTTCATTCATTTCGGATTAATGGTTTTTCTTTTTTTGTTAAATTAAAAATGTATATAAATATATATAGGCTTCTCATTTAATTCTTTTGTCCATTACTTTGATTTCACTGAAATTTCTTTATAAAAAATAATAGACTTCTCATTTAATTCTTTTGATTGTATATATATAAAGTATACTGTTATTTTCTGTGGTCAATTTCGTTTTTTATTGTTTTCGGATTAATTGTCAAGTGAATTTCTTTTAAATACTGGGATTCGTTTTGCGTCTAAATGTATTGTAATAATTCGAGCAATTATGGAGAACGTTTTCCTGTCTCTTGTAGGCACTGTAAAGCTTTCGCTTAGTTAACTGTATTGAGAAGAGACAGAGGAATGACAAAATTAACTAGACACTTTCGGAGAAGTTAGTTAAAATAACTTTTTCTTTTATATATAAAAAGTGTGTATTGTTAATTTGCATGCATTTTTCTTTTATTGTTAATTAAATAAATAATGTGTTTTAATTAGTTCGAGCAAATTAAGGAGGACGTCTCCCTGTCTCTTGCCTTTAATAAATAAATAAATAAATATAAATGGTGCAGCCTGGTAACCCTGCATATAATTAAATTATATAGGAGTCTCTGGAAACTCATCTATAAAAAATTGTCCATTACTTTGATTTCACTGAAATTTCTATATAAAAAATAATAGACTTCTCATTTAATTCTTTTGATTGTATATATATAAAGTATACTGTTATTTTCTGTGGTCAATTTCGTTTTTTATTTATTTCGGATTAATTGTCAAGTGAATTTCTTTTAAATACTGGGATTCGTTTTGCGTCTAAATGTATTGTAATAATTCGAGCAATTATGGAGAACGTTTTCCTGTCTCTTGTAGGCACTGTAAAGCTTTCGCTTAGTTAACTGTATTGAGAAGAGACAGAGGAATGACAAAATTAACTAGACACTTTCGGAGAAGTTAGTTAAAATAACTTTTTCTTTTATATATAAAAAGTGTGTATTGTTAATTTGCATGCATTTTTCTTTTATTGTTAATTAAATAAATAATGTGTTTTAATTAGTTCGAGCAAATTAAGGAGGACGTCTCCCTGTCTCTTGCCTTTAATAAATAAATAAATAAATAAATATAAATGGTGCAGCCTGGTAACCGTGCATATAATTAAATTATATAGGAGTCTCTGGAAACTCATCTATAAAAAATAATTAAGATGGTGGTAGCTATATATATAGATATATATATCTATATATGAAAATATATCTATATATAAATATATATAAATACATATATCTATATATAAATATAGTGCTCTCTGATAAATCCTCCATATATATAAATAAGTGGTATCTGGCAACTCATGACCCTCTATATAACATGCTGGGCCCCTGGACGCTCATTATGCGTCTGGCTGGAGCCAGGCGAACACCCGTCTCTTCTTCTTAGGTTAAGGTTTAGGTTAGGTTTCCCTTTGGGGGATGAGAACATCCCACCTTCTCCCCCAAAGACCCTCCTCCTACTTCTTTCTCTCCCTCTCTTAGGTTAAGGTTACCCCTTTGCGGGAGGTCATCCTCCCTTCTCCCTCCAAAGCTCCCTCCCCCCTTCATTGCAGCTTGGGGGATAACCCCTCCCCCCCTTTGCAGCATTGACTTGTTGTATAACTCCTTCCCCCCATCATTGCAGCTTGAGAGATTACCCCTCCCCCTTGTTACATACCCTCTTGCAACATTCCCCCAGTAACATTGATCAACATTTGCAACATTGCACTCGACCCTTTTGCGCTCATTCTACTCTATTTTCCCACTTTGCCTGTTATTCCCATATGTTTCAGTTTATGTGCTATTATACTATGATCGCATTTGTCGAAAGCTTTAACAAAATCCGTGTATATGACATCATAGTTTTCACTGCCTTCAAGTGCATCTAGGATATTGTTATAATGCTCTATAAGTTGTGATAGGCACGATCTCCCTGATCGGAATCCGTGTTAATTTTCGTTGAATTTTTCCAATGTCCCCAAAAAGTCATAGATTTTCTCTCTGACTATTCTTTCAAAAAGTTTGGTGAGGTAGGACGTCAAGGACGCTGGTCTATAGTTCTTTGCTTGAGATCTATCTATTTCCTTTATACAGGGTGTCCCAGAATTAACTATCTATTTCAATGAAATCGGACAAATTTAATAAAAACTGACATAATTTTGTGTTTATTACTAAATTATGATACAAAAACAAATAGATTTATAAATCATAAGTCAAAACTTTATTGAGAAGTTTCAACATGTGCACCGTCTGTATCTCTGCAAATTTCAAATCTATCCTCAGCGCTGCGAAACACATTTTGAAGCATTTCAGGTGTTATCTCCCGCACTGCCAACTGGATGCGTTCTTTAAGTTCAGCTAAACTATTGATCTTTTGGCGATAAACCTTTGTTTTTATGAAACCCCATGCAAAGAAATCCAGGGGTGTCAAATCCGGAGAACGCGGAGGCCAAGGTCGAGGTCCTCCACGTCCAATCCACCGATTCGGAAGGCGTCTGTTGAGGTATTCTCGAACAATTAGAGCATAATGACATGGTGCTCCATCTTGTTGAAACACAACATTATCAAGAATGCCATCATCAAGAAGCTGTGGTTCGAGAAACTGCTGAAGCATATCAAGGTAGACGGTACCTGTTACAGTTGGTTCCGCAAAGAAGAATGGGCCATAAATTTTGGATTTGGTCATTCCAAGCCACACGTTAACTTTTGGAGAGTCTCTTTGCCATTCTATGACTTCAGACGGTCTTTCATTGGACCAGATACGACAGTTGTGTCGATTGACTTTACCACACGTGTGGAAAGTCGCCTCATCACTGAATAAGATGTTATCCAATAAACTTTCATTTTCGATTTGATCCACAATTTCTGCACACCTTGCTGCTCGATTTGGATAATCCTCTTCATTTAGGGCATGCAGTACTTGAATGTGATAAGCCTTTTTCATCAGTGTCGAACGCAAGATTCTATGAACTGTTGTCTTGGATATGTTGAGTCTTCGACCGGCCTCCCTAACCGAAGTTGTTGGTTCATCCTCAAACAATTGTCGTACCTGTTCGGTACTGTTACGTGCTGTCTTTGGGCGTCCTCTTCCCACCTCGTCGTGTACGGATCCAGTTCTTTTAAATTTGTTCACAAGTTCACGAATCGCTTTGTCTGTAGGACCGGTTCTGTGGAATCTTCTTGTAAATTTTTCTCTGATTTCATTACATTGCATTCCTTTGATACGGGATGTTACAACAAAGATGCGTTCTTGTGTATTCATTATTAATAGGGTTCTGAAAGAGAATGAAAATAAAACTATGAAAAAATTATGAAAATAAAATTATGAAACAAATTTAGAAATTTATACATTTTTAACACATATTAAACATGATAAACATAAATAAAAGTGTGTTTTTAAAAAATTTGTCCGATTTCATTGAAATAGATAGTTAATTCTGGGACACCCTGTATATAGGGACGATGTTTGCTCTTTTCAAGATGCTAGGTATTTACCCAGTGTCTATGGATCTTTTCCATATCCAGTATAAGGGTGTAGCTATTTAATTTTTACAGTTTTTAATTAATAGTGCGTTCCATTTGTCCGGACCTGCAGCTGAATGTGATTTCATTTGTCCTACAGCTGTTGCTACATCTTCTGAGGTAAAATCAAAGTCTGTTATACATTCTCCTTGCAATTTCTCTTTGAAAAATGCATCTATGTCAGATATCGCTTTGTCACTTTTTGGGGTACTGAATACCGATTCATACTGGGCTCTCAATGTTTCAGATATTTCTTTTAGATCGTCTGTTAGTTCATTATTTCCTTTCCTTTTCCGTTTTTGTTTTCCTTTTCGCATAGCTGTAGAAGTATTTTGGATTTTCCTTTATTGCTTCTACCGCCTTTTCCTCTTCCCTCTCTGTATGGCCCTTTATCAGTTTGTATTTCCCAATCGATTCTCTCCAGTTTTTCTTGTATTTCTTTCCTGGCATTGTTGTCTCCGCAATTAGCTAACTTCGTCGCTATTCTCTTTTTTTTGCGGAATATTCTTCTCTTTTGCCTCTCTAGCCAGTTCCTCTTTCCTTCTGGCTGTGCTTTCGGAGCATATTTTTCCAAAATTCTTAGCGTCTTTTCTTTCAAGGTTGTTAGCATTTCCTTAGTTGTTTTATTCTCGAAAACTGTTCTCCACTCTATTTGGGCCATGTGTGATCTGATTTCTTCCCAATTTATGGTCTTGGAGTTTAAGTTTAAAAGCCCCAAATTTGCTTCATCCTTCCGTATGTGTATTGTCTTTCAAAGTTATCGCCATATTTGTTGATAACTCGATTATATTGTGGTCCGAGATAATAGTTGGAGTTATTTTTATATCCGCAATCAAGTTCGTGTTATTTGTGAATACCAGATCTCGGTAGTTATTTTTCCTGGTATTTTCTGTTATCTCCTATGTCAGTATAAACTCGTTTGTGAGAGCCATCAGCATTCTTGCTTGCTCCTGGTCCTCTCTTGTGCCCCCCTTATCTTGCTCTATAAATATATTTCTATGTATATTTCTATATATATATTTCTTGTACATAATAAATAAATAATGTCATTAAAAAATGAATGGTGTACATTAGATTAACCCTTAACTGGTATGGTGGTGTGGACCCGCACCATACCACTTATGTAACTAAACCGCACCATACCAGTTAAGGGTTAAGTTGTTTAGTATTCATGCTATCCTTTATTTTCCGCTTCTTCTCAGATACAACTGTGTACACGAGATAAATGTACGCATGGTGTAAATGAACTCTGAACCTATTCTCTTCATTATACTTTTCCCACTTTCCAATAAATCTTCTTTCACTACTATTTTCTGATAGCAGTGACTGGCAGAAGAGGGAGAGAGTCTTGTCTGCTCTGTACTTTACTATTACTACTATTTCTGTGTGAAAGCTTTACACGTCTATAAATATAAACATGGTACAAGTTTCCAGTATTCTGTTTTTCATTCTACTGCCTTTCTGGGGTAATCAGGGATGCTTTCGAGGGGGAACGGAGGGGAACACCGTGCTCCAACTTATTTTTGGAATCACTTGTTTCCCACATGCTAACTGAGCTTCACCAACGAAAATCAAAGTAAATGTTACAAGATGTAGAACTCTATTGACAGATTTTGATTTGTTTTACCTCTTTGTGTTGATGTACGAGTTTCGGATTGTATTATATCATCATCATTATTATAATATATTATCGTAATTATTATGATAATAATAAATGTACAAAATAAAAAATTGTACAAAATAGTCATTTTTTCTTTTTTGAAATTTTTGCTTTTTCTGGATAGGGAAAAATTAATCGCTTCATTGACTTTTTATACCAGTGACTAAGCAAAATAGCGTTCCCCCACTAACCTTTTTACGAAAGCATCCCTGGGGCTAGCCTAGAGTGGATCTTAGGTCTTTATTAGCCTGTAAATCTAAGAAAAATAATCACAAAAGATGTAATCTATATTTCCTGTTCACAATAAATTAACCTTGAAGAGGATGTCCTGTGGAGACATATAACGAAAGCTGTTATATATGTATTTTTTGCCTAAGTTTTACTTTATATATATATATATATATATATATATATATATATATATATATATATTTAGGATAAAAACGAAGACGTAGAGCAAAAAAGTCATTATATTTGGCTGCAGCCGACGTTTCGGGCAACTCTACCCATTTTCAAGGCCTAATAAATAAAAAGCTAAAATTAATACATGACAAAATATATGAATGTCAAAAACAAACTAATTTACAGTACAGAATAAAACCTCCAAGAATAAAAATTAAAAAGCATAAAACAAGCATAAGCCAAAAACAAAAAGTAAAATTTATATACATGACAAATATACACATGATAAAAATAAAACTTAAAAACTAAAAACATTCAAAAAATTAGTTAAAAACTTCACTAATAAAAAGTTAAATGAAAAAACGCAAAAGTGCACCAAGCATACCATGCTCACTTGACAGCCACAAACAACTGAGGCGAAAAGGAGACAGGGTCAAGGGGGGGGAGAAATTAGTTTGTAGGTAATTTAATTAATATAAAGGGGGTAACAACTAGAATCAATATTTAAACTGGAGTTCAGAAATTTAATGCACAGAGATTCGTAAATACGGAGAGAGGACGGGCATTTTAATGATTTAAGAATTTTAAAGTTATTAACGGAAATATCAACCTTACACTTAACACAATGATTTCTAATGGCAGACTGTTCCTTTTTAGATAAAACTTTCCCTGTCCTATGGCTAATACCCATATGGGAGCAAAATCTTGCCTGCAAAGGAACAGTCTGCCATTAGAAATCATTGTGTTAAGTGTAAGGTTGATATTTCCGTTAATAACTTTAAAATTCTTAAATCATTAAAATGCCCGTCCTCTCTCCGTATTTACGAATCTCTGTGCATTAAATTTCTGAACTCCAGTTTAAATATTGATTCTAGTTGTTACCCCTTTATATTAATTAAATTACCTACAAACTAATTTCTCCCCCCCTTGACCCTGTCTCCTTTTCGCCTCAGTTGTTTGTGGTTGTCAAGTGAGCATGGTATGCTTGGTGCACTTTTGCGTTTTTTCATTTAACTTTTTATTAGTGAAGTTTTTAACTAATTTGTTTGAATGTTTTTAGTTTTTAAGTTTTAGTTTTATCATGTGTATATTTGTCATGTATATAAATTTTACTTTTTGTTTTTGGCTTATGCTTGTTTTATGCTTTTTAATTTTTATTCTTGGAGGTTTTATTCTGTACTGTAAATTAGTTTGTTTTTGACATTCATATATTTTTGTCATGTATTAATTTTAGCTTTTTATTTATTAGGCCTTGAAAATGGGTAGAGTTGCCCGAAACGTCGGCTGCAGCCAAATATAATGACTTTTTTGTTCTACGTCTTCGTTTTTATCCTAAATGTAAAACTACGTCTCCTTAGGAGGGATCCTATTTCATATGTATGTATATATATATATATATATATACTTTGTGAGAGTTCGAACGACGGTTCAGGATCGATCTGCGGTCAACCCCTCTGCAGCATCCAGCCTCATTTGCTGGATTTGGTGAAGGAGGGAATTGCTGTCTGATCTCCTCCTGCCCTCGTAGCCAGCCGCGAATGGCTGGTCACTGTAGGGTGTCTCTTATTTTCGAAGTGTTGATTTTGTTTAGGTTGCGCCCGCTCAACCAGTTCCATTGGTTGAAAAAACATCACATATAAAATCTTTTTTGGATTGAACAATTTTTAGAGGTCGCCCCCGCTTATTAAAATTCATAAAATATAGCTATTATTTATGCAATTAATATTTGAAATTACTAGCAGTTGTCAAGTATACTAAACATATGTTTTTAATTAATTAATCATCATATTTATGATGAATTCAATTAAATGAATATATTAGAGATAATTGTCAAGTTTGTAGCTGAAAATATTGTTTGATAAGACAAGATCAACCTGTTTAAACATGCTTCATCAAGAATGCTCCAGATTATGTTGCAATTGTTTATTTGTCATCATTCAGTGTTCTGCTGTCATAAGTAAACTTTTGGATCTGTCCATCATCTTTCTTGGAGGTGTCCCCAATAAAGGCATCAAGTTTCGTGCACCAGGTGCCATGCATCGAGCTCGTTGGATGTCCAAAGCGCTCTATTCTATCAAGATGTGGCTTTTTCGAAACCAGTTCAAGATGACTAAGACTGAAGAACGAGGAATTCGAGATCTTTCCCTTTTTTCTGTTCTCATCTATATGAAGGCTTGGACAACATCCTCACTCCCTATTGAAACCCCATTTAATGACTGGCTCCTTATGAGGTCATTGATTAATTATCCTAACAAAAAGATTTCTGATGCAACTAAAAAAAAGCTCTCTAACCACTTATGGTACCTGTCTGAAGAAGCAGTTGGTCTTGTTTTCTTTGATGAGCGAATTACTACAGATGTAAAGAAACGCATGGTAAAGGCATTAGAAGATGAGTCCACTGATAGACCACCCAAGCGTCCTCGGATTCCTGAATCGACCTTCTGCTCTGGTGAAGGACTACACCAACTTGTTACAAGAAATACTAGAGAATTCTTTACTAAGCTGAATTTGCCAGAAGGATTTCTGAACAAGGTACCCAGCACTTGGACATCCAACTGTGAATATTTAAGGGCCAGAGCTATTGTTGCAGCTCTATCTGTTGTAAATGACCGGGCAGAACGTGCAGTAGCTTTAGTTCAAGAGCTGAATAAGAAATTGACAGTGGGGGAAGAGCAGCTCCAGTTCCTGCTCCAAATTGTTGCAAAACACCGCCAGAGTCACCCAGTTCCATCAAAAACTGTTCTTCTCAAAAAATAACCATCAATGAGGTCGCACCTTAAAATACACCATATTGTATAATCATTGTATATTAAATAAATGTTGTATAAGGAAATAATGCTAATTAAAGTAATTAAAGTATGTAAATAGCACTGGCATTTTGAATTTATCTCTATATAATAAACTAATGGTTTTTTTTTGTAGCAATGCTTCATTGCTGAGTGTATATAAAAAAAGAGCCAGGAAGGATTTTGGATAGGAGAAAAAGGATTGGGATGAAGAAGGATTGAGGACCAAAGGATGGATTATAACAACATCAAGGATAGGTTAGAAAAGGATCAATGATAAATAAAAAGGCCTATACTTATAAAAACGAATCAAACTAAAAAAAGAAGGAAGGAATTGTGTGTATAATGAGCATAATCATATGTCAGGAGCTATTATGCCATGGTCACCATTTCTATTAGCCGGGGGCGACCCCTAAATATGAGCCAATTTGTGTCAAACTTTCAAGTTTTAGTTTTTATGCTAAATGGAACTATTTTAGGGGGCGCAGATAAAATAATTCAACATTTCAATTTTTGACTACCCAATAAGAGACACCCTACTGGTCAGGGACTTTGCACAGGAATCTGTCCAGCTGGTTCTTGACGTTATTCAGGTCGGTGTGCTGGAGATTCGTTACTTCTCTCGGTAGGGCATTGAAAAGCTTTGGGCCTCGTATTGTGAGGGAACTGATATATATATATATATATATATATATATATATATATATCAGTTCCAGTTGCTGTGTGTGTATCATGAAAGAGCCTCAGGGGACCATTCTGAGTTCAATCCCATATATATTAGGGTGTGACAGTTGCCCCAACTTTGTCCTACAATGCTGTTCAAAATTTTGGTGTTGCATATTGACATAAAAAATACCCACGTGCAATGTTTTGAAGATTCATGCATATTCGAGTGAGCACCAGCAATTTGAAAAATAGCGATTTTGCTTATACGGCATACGCGCCTATACATGAGATTACACAACCATCATAAGGGATATTAACACAAATCATTTGCCTGTCTTAATTAAAAGCTGTTATCACTAACACAAAAAAGTTAATCATTCTTATTCTCTCATGGTACATTAAGGGGTTTTATCATATATTCACAAGGTATTATTTCTCTAGAGCAAGAAACCATGATTTCTGTTCGGAAACAGATGATCGTTTGCGCTGATTAGGAACGCGGAGTCTGTCATTTTCAACTACTTGAAGGACTTCTTGAAAGCGCTCCTCATCCCTGGCAACATTAAGAAAGTCATGGCAAAGTTTTACACCACGCTCTGCAGCCTCATTGACGACCTGAAGCTTGTCCACAACCCGTTTCATGTTCAGGTAGTCGTCATGATCCGCCCATTCACTGGCTGGACTGTGGAGAAACTGATAGGGCATGCCTAAAATGGTGAAGAACCGGCTTGAGTCAGGCCCAATTAGGTCCACCAGGGCAGTGCCACTTTTTGGGACAGGGGGAAGATATGGCTTTCCATAGCCCCCATGATTGAGCCCCACTCTCTTAGTAACTTCAGTGCCTTCATGGCAAAGAAGGGCCTTCCTCATCTCCTCTTTTGTCCTTTCTTGTACTTGGGACGAGAACAAAGCCAGTGGGGCCAACTCCTCAGTTAGGTACCAAGTGTGTCTACCGAGTGCCACACGTGCTTTGTCAACTATTGTGGCGTCATATGGGGCAAATTCAGCCAAGGTTTCGACCAAATTCAAGTCATTCAGTGGCGCACTTGCTGGAACGGGGCAAACAATCCACCATGGGACATAAACAGCGACTGTGAACACAGCAAACCGTTCTAACTTGCTGATTTGACTTTAGTCACAACCTCGGCTTTGGGAAACTGCTCTTTGATCTGGCCTGACAAAAGAACAATCTTGAGGGTATAGAGCAGTTTAGCCATCCACCTTGCTTTGTGAAGTGCGCCGGGGTAGACCATTGTGAAGTTCACTGGCTCGGATCCTTTAGTTACAAGCAGCAGACAAAGCTCTACCAGCTCCTTGTAGTCGCCACGTGTAAATGGTTGGGCTAGAGATTCACGGAAGAAGTCAGCCATCTCCTGCTGGCGCTCCTCAAACACTCCAGGCATTGCGGGGTAGTAGTATTTCTTTTTTCATTGTACGCCAGTTGAGAGAAATGGTTCTTGAACCTAGAAATGCAATTATTGGGATTATTGTATTTCGTACTAATCTATAATATTGTTTTAGGGGTATTAAGATTGATATGATCGATCATTTGCTTGGTGCTAGTATATCTTATAAGTCTAATAAAAGAAATTCCACTAAATTTGTTCATTAGATAATAATATTCCTTGTTATTTTGTAAAGCTTATGACTCACCTCTGGAAGACCATTATGTTTGGACTTGAAGAGCCCTCCACTTTCAAGCAATCCCAGCAAACACCTAGGATGACTTGGCCCACATGCCTGCGACAGGCGCACCAGAATACGGCACGCTCTAATTCCTTTTGGAGGGAGACGCAAGCAGCTGTTTTTTGTCCTGAAAAAAAATGTAATTGTAGTTTAAGGCCGCCATTTCAGGCACGTGCTTTTTGCAGACTTCTGTTAAATCATTCACTGTATTTTGGTATTAATGTCGTGATAAATTCACGCTGATGTTTGAAATAGGTTTACCTGTATTGGATGAAGTTGTGTCGAAAACCATACCAACGACATTCTGTTCACACTCCCAATCGACCAGAAGTTGTTTGGTTGCTGTTGATATCAAGTCTCCTTGAACCAGGCCAGCTTTTTGAGTCAAATGCGGAAGAGGTGGGACTCCAAGAAGCTTTGTGCCATTGACACCAGACACAAGAATGGGCAGGCGGTCATCAGTGCCTTTGGAATCCAGCGTGTCCATAAGTTTACCATCCCAGTGCACCAGTACTTTGTCTGATGGTTGCCATTCATCCATGATTTTTAAACTTATTTCTGACACGATGGAAGCTCGGTATCGGTGGGCCGTCCTTGCATTTAGACTCAGCTTTGATGTATCTCCACCACATGCAGATACAAGGGAGTACACAATTGCACTCAGCTGGGTCGGCGAGATGTTGTTTCGAACACTGCATGAAACAAGTTCTGCCTACTTCAGAATATCATGGGGCACAAAAATTGAAACTCCCTCTTTCACTGTTCTCCGATGTTTTCTCTTTGGTTCAGCAGTGCTGGCCTCATCAATGTCATCGTCCTCATCAGAGCTAATAGGTGAATCAATATCAGCCTGTACATTCTCAGCATGATCACATTGCTCTCTCTCTTGTCGCTTCTCTTCTCGCATCTGCCTTTTCTGTCGCTTCTGAACCTTTTCTGTGAGTACTTTGTTTACCCCAGAGTAGGTAGCTACTCTGTCACTTAGCATGCTTTTCATAAAGAGTATGTCAGTATCGATGGCATCTTGTTCGGCCTGAGTTTTCCCCTTTTTCGCAGCCGCCATGTCTTTCAACACTGTGTTCTTATAAAATTTCATCGTCAGGCTCAATTCTGATTTAAACTTCATAATTCCAGGATCATCAGCCCGTCTTCTATCCTCATTCTTTTTCATAAGCATCATGTAGTCTTTGTCATAGTAAGTTTTAATCACTCGGCCAATATTGTTCCTGCCTGTAATGGTCGGGACATTCGCCTTCTGGTAATGCAAAAGCACATTGTCAATGGTGGCAGATAAAGCCTGGTCGCAATGCATATCCCGAAGGTTTGCTAACAGACATAGTAAGACCTGCCTATTAGTTGGCAGTTTGCAGCCCTTTATTTCCTTTTCTTCTTCTCGGGGTACGGTGCCCAATAACATTCTGACATACTCATCATCTTGCCGTGTATCCATGATTAAATTCTCTATTCACAACATCAAATCACTGTCAAGGGAAAAGAAAAGAGCATCATTAAAATTAAATGCAATACGTGGAAAATTTGTGGGTCAGCGTTCCAGACCCGGAAATGAAAATCTGATAAAATGTGCTATTTTCACACTTATTTATGAAGTTCATAAGCTGAAATAGCAATACTTGCTGGTACGACGGTGCTAGCTCAAACATGCACCGATCTCCAAGAAAATTTACAGTGGTGTTTCCTCGATAAATACACAACACTAAAACTTTGAACAGCATTGTAGGACCATTTTTTGATTTTTGGAGGGCAACGGTCACACCCTAATATATATATATATATATATATATATATATATATATATATATATATATATATATATATATATATATATATGAGAGAGAGAGAGAGAGAGAGAGAGACTTATCAATGCAAAAATTGAAATTCATAAACCAAAATTTTAATCCTTTCCAATTGTAAATTGTTTTTATCTTTTTTATTACAGATGGAGCACCAAATTCCAATCTTTAGTATTGTTGACTACTGCGTGTTTGCAGGAGTATTAATTATTTCAGTGGGAATTGGAATATATATGCATTATAAGGGAAACAAAACACCAGAGGAATTTTTAATGGGCAACAGATCTTTCGGACCCATTCCAGTTGCTATGTCTTTGTTATCGTCTTTCATATCATCTATAAGTCTTCTCGGTAAGTAAGTGTTTAATGGAGAAATTTTAAAAACAGCGGAAATACTACAGTATAATAACAGACCACCAATAACAGCCTTTTCCTACAGGGTGTCCATAAAGTCACGCATCATAGGAATATGAGCAATGTCTATTTATTTGTGTCTCCATCAGGCCAAATATGTTGAGGAACATTCAAAGAAACCTGCTTTTTCGTTTACAAACATATTTTTCAGATTGGTGGGAATCATTTCGAACAAATAAATAAAACAAAATAAATAAAACCAAATAAATGTATTTTCCTATGGTGCGTGACTTTATAGACACCCTGTATATTGTCCTTTCTTTAAAGCTTTTCGTGAAGGACAAATCTATGATTGTTGAAGAATAACTTACACTTATGGCTTTTAGGATTTTCTGGAGAAGCGTACGCCTATGGTACTCAACTGTTTATGTCCGTGTTCGGGACTTCATTTGGTATTTTGGCAGCTGGATATTTTATTTTACCCGTGTTTTATCCTCTCAAACTGACAAGCGTGAATGAGGTGAGATACGAACCAACAATACATTAAGTGTGTGGTTACTCGTCCTTTAAAAATGGAGACAGATTTTCATACACATTAAAAGGCATCATGCATTCGCAATTATATTAACTCATTTTCATTATATTTTTCAGTACCCGGAATTACGCTTTAGATCTTCCAGACTTCGTTCTTGCGTAACATTTGTAAATTGTGTTCAAGGACTTCTCTACATGGGAGTATGTCTCTACGCCCCAACAATTGCTTTGCAATCAGTCACTCCAATTAGTTCACAGAATTACATAGTCTTCCTGGGTATTATTTGCACGCTTTACTCTACTATAGTAAGTATAATCCTAGTATGGTAAATAAACCTAAATAGACACTCTAAAGGTTTTGTTCTTTTTAACATGTTTTGTCAATGTCAAACGAAATAGTTTTCATATTCTCTTTATAGTTTACATTTCCAGAAAAAAATTTGCAATAAATAAATAAATAAAAAACTCCCCAAATTACTAATTAGTAACAACGATTTGTTTCTTTTGGAAATGAAATACCTAAATGAAACTCCAAAATTATTAATTAATATTTTTTGGAGGTATTTTTAGGGGATCTTTTTTTCTGCAATTGCATATAACCAAATTACAGTTAAATCGTTCGTGAAATAAGTTCTTTAATTTCAGGGTGGAATTCGTGCAGTTGTCTGGACAGACGTGTTTCAGTTGTCCATCATGGTTTCAGGAACAATTCTGGTGGTAGTCGTTGGGTGCTGGCAAGTCGGTAGTCCAAGCTATATCTGGGATATTGCATTAGGAGGAGGTAGACTGGATGTACTGAAGTAAGTGTGAAATAAGCCAAAGAATATAATCACGTATAACCTATCAGTAAATTATATAAATGTACTAAAGTTGCCTAAAGCTCAAGGGCCAAATTAACAAAAAAAAACATCACTATCTATTTAACAATTGCCTGTTCTATTTTAAAATATCGCAAAATTAAAATATTATATTATTTTTATCAATAAAAATAGAGTAATGTTTGAACACTGATTTATCTTCAGTATGGACCCCGATCCGACTGTGAGGCATAACTTCTACAACACCATCGCTTTTGGGTTTTTCTATCACTCTGCTTTGTACGGAGTGTCGCAGATCAATGTACAACGGATGTGCTCTGTTCGATCTATTAAAGATGCCAGAAAGTGAGTTGACTAAATTATCCATTTCGTGTAAATCATTTCATGCATTTATTTAAAGCATTTAAGAAAAGCATTTAAATTAATCACTTACAGCCGAAAAAGATGTTTCATCCTCTTTCAAAAGTAGGCACATTAATCAAGAATTTTTTTTTCATGCAGGAAGGAAAAGCCAAGGGCGAACGCCCGCAAACGTGTGGAGAGAAAGACAAAATCAAGGTCCAGAGTTTTCGAGATGCCTGGACACTGCGTTTGAAAGATTGGAGGCCATAGACGGGGGGAAAGATGGACTGAGAAAGGTTGTTCCAGAGTTGACCGGTTGAGTAGATGAAAGATTGAGAATACCAATTAACCTTTGCGTTAGAGAGTTGGACAGAAAAGGGATGAGAACGTGTGATACCGCAAGCTCTTCTTAAAGTAGGAGGCATGCGTTCAGAGTTCAGAAGAGCAGCGTCTGTTATAAAAACGAAAGTAAAGAAGAGAAGAGAGAGAGAGAGAGAGAGAGAGAGAGAGAGAGAGAGAGAGAGAGAGAGAGAGAGAGAGAGAGAGTTACAAGGAATTACAAGGAAACGAAGTACCTCAAAAGGCTTTGCGGCCAATACCGAGGAAGTACCAATGGCAACGGGTGCCAGGGAAAATTTTCTACACACTCAAATAGTGTGCAAGATTTGGTCTAACCTTTTCTTGAAATGATCCACAGAGGAACTGTTCACAACTTCTGAAGGTAACCTGTTCCACGTGTCACAGATCTTATACGTAAAGTAATTCCCACACACACTAGTCCTAAACCGTTTCAAATCCAACTTCCAACCATTGTTGCGAGTTGGGTTATCATTTAAACTAAACATGCTTCTAAAATCGACATCGTTGAACCCGCGTAAGAGCTTGAAAACCTCGATGAGTTGACCGCGCAGCCTCCGAGTTTCCAGCGAAAACAAGTTCAGGGCGCGTAAGCGTCGATTGTAGCCCATATGCCTAACGGAAGGGATTAACTTTGTGGCCCTCGCCTGCACTCGCTCCAGCCTCTCAATATCTTTCCTGAGGGTGGGCGACCAGAACTGCACAGCATACTCCAGGTGCGGCCGAACCAGGGAATTGTACAGAGAGAGCACAATCTCCTTGTTCCGAAACTGAAATTGCCTCCTGATATAACCCAACAGCTTCTGGGCTTTCTTTTCCACCTCTACGCACTGTTTCGTAAACTTAAGGTCGCTGCTAATTAGCACACCCAAGTCCTTTTCCAAATCAGTGCCTCGATATTACTCCCAACATCGAGTAGTCCGACTTGGGATTGGCGTAGCCAATGTGCATCACTTGCATTTACCCAAGTTAAACGGCATTTGCCATTTTTCGGACCACTCTCCTATCCTACCTAGGTCCGCACGCAGTTGCTCGATCGCTTCGGGCGTCCCAACATTGGCCCCAAGCTTGGTGTCATCAGCGAATTTGGCGATCCGACTGACGATGCCACCGTCGATATCATTTATGTAAATGATAAAAACAGTGGCCCCAAAACGGAACCCTGAGGAACCCCACTAGTGACCGAGGCCCAACCCGAACTAGCCCCTTTAATTACAACCCTCTGCCGCCTATTCTTCAGCCAGTTTTCAATCCACCTACCTACTTCCCCACCGATACCCAGCGCGCGCACTTTCGCCATTAGCCGGCGGTGAGGTACCTTATCAAAGGCTTTCTGAAAGTCGAGATAAAGTATATCAATCGCCCTACTCTTATCATACTCACTCAACATGACGTGGAAAAACTCGAGCAAGTTGGTGAGACACGACCTATGCCGTCTAAACCCATGTTGGGAGTCCCCAAGCAGCTTGTAGGAATCCAAATGGTCAACGATCCTATCCGCTATTATCCCCTCTAATAATTTACCTACAACTGAAGTGAGACTAATGGGACGATAGTTCCCTGGACTTTCGTGATCCCCTTTCTTAAAGATAGGGGTCACGTTGGCTTCCCTCCAGTCACCAGGCACCTGGCCCGTCTCCAACGATTTGTTGAAGACTGTAGCCAGGTGGGGAGCCACCTGGTCGCGCACCTCCGCAACACTGGGGAGAAACTGGTCTGGCCCAGGAGCCTTAAACGCGCTCAGTTTGTCTATTCTATCGGCAACGACTGTCGCGGTACATCGAACACTATCCAGGCCAGCACCTTCGTGCCTGACGCCTGGCTCGGGGATGACGCGGTGTCCTCCCTGGTGAACACTCCCGCAAAGTACTCATTAAGCACATTAGCGATGTCCGCGTCGGAGGTCCGCAGAACGCCGCTTCTAATGGGCTTTCTACTATTAACATAACTGAAGAACTCCTTAGGGTTCCCCTTGCAGAGGCTTGCCACCCGTAGTTCTTCGTTACGTTTCGCTAGCCTAACCTTCGCCTTCACTTCCCTACACAGGCGGACATACGCTTCAGTGTTCTCATGGGAACGATTGGCCTTCGCCCTCCTATACGCTACTTTCCTATTTCGGATAGCCGAAGCGATGTCACGACTGAACCACTTAGGCTGCGTTGAAGCAGGGGTGACCGGTTTTGAGGGTATGGCAGCAGACTGCAGCACCATAAACTCGTCCCGGAATGCACTCCACACTCCCTCAACATCGCCGCCGACCTCTAACCCCATCTCACCTACGCTATCCCGGAGGCTAACAAAGTCGCCCGCCGTAGATCGAGCTTACTGCCTCTCGAGTTACTACGCTTCACCCGAGGGACGCACACACGGAACCTAATCAGACCGTGATCACTCCCGCCCAACGATTCGTCAACGGTGAGGCCAGTGACGAGGTTGTCTTCGGTCGTGAATACTAAGTCTAGAACGCTTTCGCCTCGTGTAGGCTCATTGACCCACTGAGTGAGGAAGTTCTCATCAGCAAAGTCAACTAGCCTCCTCCCTTCAGCATCAGCAGTCCTGTCTTCCCACTTTATGCCGCGACAGTTGAAGTCTCCTAAAACTACACACACCCTATCCCCTAGCAGGCTACGGAGTTCGGTGTACAGGGCTGTATCCTCCTCGAGGAGGAGATGCGGAGGTCTGTACACCAAGATTAACCTATAGTTCGTCCCTCCCACGTTCAGATCGACGCCAAGCAGCTCCCGTTCCGACCGGAACTGGCAGTCAACCGGACTCAACGTGTCCCTGACGTATATTAGTACCCCCCCCCTCCCCACGGGTGCGGTCTTTGCGAAACATTCTATACCCGGGAATTTCGAACTCCCCAACGTAGTCCCTACGATCAGTATGAATCCAGGACTCGGTGATAGCAACGATATCCTGGTATTCTGATGCTAAGAGCGCCCGTAGCTCGCAAAACTTATTCCTAATCGACCTAGCATTAAAAAGCATTGCACGGAGGGAGCCTTCCCTATTCTGACCGCCCCCTAGCACGACCCGTTTCCCGAACAGCCAGGGCTGTCGGGAGTTGAAGAGCCCCTCACCAACGAGGGGGCAACTTCCGCAGGAGCCTGAGCCCCCTCCAACGTGGAAGGAGGGTCACCCACCTGTACCTGGACGCACCCTTCAGTTGAAGGTACGTCCGCCACCGGCTCATCATCATCTCTCCCCGGTGGGGGCCCATCATCTCTCCCCGGCTCGACCTCACCATTCTGTATAGGTGCCGGTCGAGCAGCGCGCCTAGCACACCTTTACCCTTGTATTGAGGTGGACACCATCCCTCTGGTAAAGGTCCCACCTACCCGAAAATGCGTCGAAGGGGTCAATAAACCTCACGCCCAGCGGGACGCACAAGTCTTGCACCCTCTCGTTGATGCCAATGACCTTACTGAGCGCGTGGTCACTGGCATTCATCCGCGGTAAAATACCCATCAACATTCCCCTGTCTGTCTTCAGTTTTAGATCATCCGCAAGAGACATGATCTCGGTGATGATCCCTTCTGTAAGACCTACCCTACCGCCTTTGAGGAACAGGTCGTTGCCACCAGCGTGGACGACGATCGCAGTCCTCCGACTAGCCACACGCAGCTTCTCTACCTTCTTCCTTAAGTGCGCCGTTCCCCGCCCAGGTAAGCACCTTACCTTCCTCCCGTCCCGGTTTGCAGAAGCAAAGTACTTCTCCTGGCCCCTGATCTGCGAGTCCCCAATGAAAACGGTGTCTTCCTCCTTCGAGCACAGGAGACTAAAGCGGTTGGAGGTCCTGACAGGGGCAACTGGGGTCTCAGGCTTCGGCTTCGCCGCCTTCTTGCCCGAGACCTTTCGATACCCGTCGCCACCCATAGACGCACTTACACCACCCGACCCACCCCGACCGGCAGCTACATCCTTCGGTTTCTTTGAGCCATTAGTAGGCCCCTTCCCACCCTTTTTCTTTATCGGCCCTTTCCCACCCTCTCTATCGGCCCCTTCTTTACGCCCTCCACCTTGCGCAACGGTTCCATGCGTTCCACGTGGGTCGCTGGCGATTCCTGACACTGATTTTGTACCCTTGCCCCCCCCCGGTTGCACCTCTACCCTTTCTCCGCGGTCCCGAGCTCTGTCCAGTCCATCGCTGGACCGCCTTTCCATGGCAGCTATCCTATCAATGAGCTCCGGGGTGGAGGGCGCAGCCGCGTCAATGACCGCCGCCGCCGCCGGACCCTCTCCTTTAGCTTCTCGTAAAACTGCATGAGTTCGCAAAAGCGGCACATGCTGGAGTGGTCGATCTTCTCGAAGCAGGCTTCTTTGAAGTTCGTCACCCACTGGTGTACTTCACACCTCGCACATTCAGCCTTTAGTTTCTGCGGTCCAGTCATTGTAACTTATTTTTGTTTCGAACTCTGAATACACTGAATAAGATAAAGCGTTCTAGCAATGAAAACTATCAAAAACGTTCTGACCAGTATATAAAAAAGGAGGGGGGGGGTGAAATCTTCCCGCGTGTAGACGCATCCACCTATTTGCAAGTGACGTTTATCCCATCCAGAAGACTACACCTCTCGCTGCTGCCGCACCGACCAAGGGTCTCCCCAGGGCCGGACAGTCCCATACGTGTCGCAGCTACCAACTGACAAACACTCGCGACGCAGGCGTCACGGATTTCCCGCCAGGAACGACAGCGAGATGCAGCCCCTTACTAAGTCTTACTAGTC
Organism: Bathynomus jamesi; assembly: GCA_023014485.1. Taxonomy (NCBI): domain Eukaryota; kingdom Metazoa; phylum Arthropoda; class Malacostraca; order Isopoda; family Cirolanidae; genus Bathynomus; species Bathynomus jamesi. The sequence continues at coordinate 157,383 of JAJOZX010002302.1, forward strand.
ACTCACAAGCGGCCAGACTTTTAGAATCCAGTGTTCAAGGGATATCCCACCAGACCCAGAGGCTACGCCCGAGAATTTAGGCTGGCCTGGCAGTCAGCTGGGCAGTAAAGCTCTCTCACCTAAGAACAGTACAGCCAAGCACCATCAATCGGTCACCAAAGAACGGTCGCAGGGGGCTGGTCAGGCCATTACGCGTTAGGAGTGGGCTTAACGGGGCACTAACCACACTCCATTCATCGCGCCCCTACGCCTGGGACCCCTCCATCCCAGTCTCTCACAACCTACGAGCGTTAAATGGTGTTATTTATAGAGGTTCCAAAGCCTCTCTTCCCACGCATGAGGTAGCAGTAGGGTCCTAATAGTAAAAGTAGAGAAAAAGACTTAATACTAAAAGGTTTTTTTTTTTTTCAGTCAGAGGAGAGCATCCTTAACTTAAGCTAAAAGGACAGAGTAGGGATGGGATGGGGTCCTAGTAACCCACGGACAGGATTGTACAACAGACTTCACCCGCCCTCCCGAAAGAGAGAGAACCTAAAGGAACTGGCAGCCAATTTCTCTAGAATCCCACGACTCGGGACCGGAGGGCTGTCACACCCCAAGTATAAAGTTTACAACACCCAGAAGGAATGTGCATAACCTTTATACCCCCTGCGGAGTATACTCCCTGCGGGGAGGCGGGAAATTAATGGGACGAAAAGCCTTCGATTCCACTCGGTCAAGTAAAGTTGTGTGGGTTGGGCCACTTCACACATAAGTAGTGTACTCTATACAGGGGTGGACAAGGCCCCTGTACAGAGACAGCAACTGAATTGGGGTGAAGAACCTGCGGAACCGATGTAACACACCTAACCTCTTGGAAGCTGTTTTGGAAAGAGAGCATATGTGATCTTTCCAGGAAAGACCACGAGAAAAGGAAATGCCAAGAATGTTAAGAGAAGAGGAAGAATGAATTGATTTGTGTATTGTTGAAGATAATGGGAGAGTCGTGTGGAAAAATGTGACGAGTAGACAGATGAAGGAACCGAGTTTTTGAGGCATTTAAAGCACAAGGTTTTCTCTGCCCCAATCAGAGATAACAAAGATCACAGGTCAGGTGCTCCATAGCCGTCTCACGCGAAGCATTCAGTATCTGTTGAGAGGGACGTCTTGTGAAGCGGGTGGAGAAGTGAAAAGTGGAATCATTGGCATAGGAATGGATAGGACAGGAAGTGCAACTTAATAGATCATTAATTAATAAAAGGAAAAGAGTGGGTGACAGGACAGAGCCCTGAAGAACACCACTATCAATAGATTTAGGAGCTATAGACCGCAGCTACAAATTGGCTAGAAAAGAAATCAGAGATGAAGACAGAGAGAGAAGGATAAAATAGTTAAAATAAACTGTTTTTGTACTTCCACGATCCTTACTCTCATCACAGTCATGGTTCAGCGTGCGAGATGGGGTGGATTCGTCCTCTATGATTTTATCGTGATTTATATCCAGCATTTTTCAAAATTAGGACATGGAAGCTTTTCTTACATCCAACTCAACACAAAACTGCCTTAAAAGAAGCTTATTTTCGTCTAGTGTGCAAAATTCGGGCAGTAAAAGGTTAAATTTGATAGTTACTATTTATATTTAGGAGGATTTCATACAGTAGCTTGTAGAGTTTCGGAAAAAAGGTTCACTTCGAAACCTAACGTTTCTAAACAATGTAAAATTACTAATTAATGATGATCGAATTTTGTTTTTGAAAATGCGGTACCCACTGACAACTACCTTTACCTTTAACTAAAGAAACTACTAAATTGCTCGAACAAAAAGCGAGAATCAAGTTACATATAATAATAATAATAATATAATAATAATAATAATAATAATAATAATAATTTTTATTCAGAAAGAACACATTACATAAGATACAGGGTGGGGCACGGGAATCAAGTGTTTTTTGAATAGCTAGTAATCGGCCATTAGGAATGGGAGGGGCGTGCGGTAGGTAGCATTCCATTCCTGGGTTCATAGCATTTAACTTTAACTAACACTCACCTTTATCTTTCAGGTGCCATCATGGAGCAGTGGACGTTAGAACACCGCATGTTCGCGTATGATCATTTTGTTAGGAGTGGCGAGTCAGTGACAGCAGTTCAGTGTGCGTTTCGCCGCAGATTCAACATTCATCGAAATGACTCTGTTCCCGCTCGTGACACAATCTTACGTTGGGTTAACAATCTTCGAACAGGAGGCTCAATAATGAAAACAAAACCGAAGGGGCCGCAACGCACTGTGCGTACTCCAGAGAACGTTGAAAGGGTCAGACAAGCGATGTTGCAAAGCCCAGGCCGCTCTGCTCGGAGACATTCAGCTGCACTCGGAATCAGCAATCGTACTGTTAGACGGATTTTGCATGAAGAATTACATTTTCACCCATACAAGTTAGCGATGGTGCAGGAATTGAATGTAAACGATTGCCCTCAACGACTGAATTTTGCACAGGAAATGCTTGCACTTTATGAGCAGAATGAAAACATGATGGTGGTAATGAGTGATGAAGCCCATTTCCACCTTAATGGGGCCGTCAACAATCAAAACTGTCGGTATTGGGCTGCTGAAAATCCGCGACAACTCCATGAAAAACCGCTGCATAGCCCTAAGGTTACAGTTTGGTGCGCGGTGGGAAAGTTTGGCGTCATCGGTCCCTATTTCTTCGAACAAAATGGGGTTACCGTTACCATAACATCTGGGCGTTACATTGAGATGGTGAACACCTTTTTCATCCCTGAGTTACGAAGAAGGCGTATTGCTCGTCGACATTTGTGGTTTCAGCAAGATGGGGCCACGCCACACACCGCCAGAGCGTCAATGGCTGTTCTTCGCCCCCTGTTTCCCAACCATCTCATTTCGAGATTTGGTGACATTGCATGGCCCCCTCGGTCCCCTGACTTGTCCACATGTGACTTCTTTCTATGGGGGTACCTCAAGTCACGTGTCTACGAGGACAAGCCCCGTACATTAGATGCATTGAAGGAAGCGATCCGTCAACAAATCATCCAAATCAACAGAGACCTGCTGGGAAGAGTGGAGGCCAATTTTCGTAAACGCCTTCAACAATGCGTCGACGGCCAAGGACATCATATGCCAGATATAATTTTCGGTACATGATTATTATGACATGAAATGCTATGTTCTTACGAATGTTGTTCTACCAATATATTTTCTTTACAAAAATAAATATCATTTTCCTGATTATTCCAAAAACACTTGGTTCTCGTGCCCCACCCTGTATATACCATATATACTGTAGGTTTACACAATGTTAACATTAACGTTTAATTTTGTATTTTAGTAGCAAGTAATCTAATTACAGCATTCTTATCTGAATACGCCGTTGGGAAGCATGACAGCTTTTCAGGCAAAGATCTTTGAGATTCATTTCAATCATTACAAAGGGAAATAAGTTATCATTGAGAGAGTTCGTGAACATTTTTTATGGATTACTTTTAGTGGATATTGTATACAGTTCTTTGTACTACCCCATGCTGTGATTGTAATGAGTAATACAGTGTGAAGAGAGCATTTTGGGGAATTGTCTTTTTGAGTTTAAATATTATGTAGGAAAATCTAGATATTTTCGATTTTATATGTTGTGTATGGCTTTTGAAATTTAATTTATCATCTAACTTGGTGCCAAGAACTTTAACTTCATTTACTTTTGCAAGAGGAGTGCGCGCGATCACAGGTTTTTAGTGTATTACAATCATATATGATGATTTTGTCAAGTTCAGTAAAAGCTTATTTGCACACATCAATTTGTAGACATGATCTAATTGCCTGTTCACTTCATCCATTAAGGAGTTGATATTGTGGTGTGTAGAAGTGAGTGTTGTATCGTCTGCATACTGAATACAATTTAATGTTGATCGATAAAAAATCACTTACCGTATTTTCCGGCATATAAGGCGCGCTTTTTTTCCCCAAAAAAGTCTCAGAAAATCACCCTGCGCCTTATATGCTCAAGGTCAGGGTCATGGGTAGGCTTTTGGTTACCGGCAAGTATCATATTTTTAAATTTTTTTTCAAGAATATGCCTGCCAAAATTGGGGTGCGTCTTATATGCTCGTGCGCCTTATATGCCGGAAAATATGGTATATGTATTAAGAAAAATAAGGGTCCAAGGGTAGATCCTTGTGGGACCCCATTTTCTAATACAGCATATGCAGATGAAATGTCTTTTACTTTAACATACTGGTGACGAATTAGAGAGTATGGCTTAAACCAATTTAGTATATTTCCCCTTATGCCATATGTTTAATTTATCTAGCAAGATATCATGTGAGAGCATATCAAAGGCTTTTGATAGGTTGAGGAAAACTAAGATTGTTTTGTTTATAGTTTAGGTTTTTATAGATATTTTCTAATAGCATGTTCATAGCATCTTCTGTGGTATCGCCTTCTCTAAATGCAAATTGCGTTTTCACTAGGATGTCGTATTTAGCTAAGAATCTGATTAGTCTATTGCATACGATTCTTTCAAATACTTTACTTAAAATAGGTATTATGGAGATTGGACGGTAATTGGATAGAGAATCAGAGCTACCTAATTTGAATACTGGACAAACCAGGGGCGGATCCAGATGGGGTAATCAAGGGGTGCACCAGACAGACATCATGCCGAGTATTTTATTTGATCCATATTGTTTTATATACCATACGCTTCACCCACCAAACTATGAGGTAGCAACAGGAAACAGTCTTCCTGTTCCTGTGCGTGAGCTGAAAGGTATCAAAAAAACACTCCCCTAAGGGGATGATCCACATTTAAATTATATTATAATGCATACATATACAATACAGTACAATACATACAATACAATACATTCGTACATTCAAACGCAAACGGATACCGTACTCTCAGTGCCACGGTCTTCTCTGCTAGTGCTGCTACACAGTGTTGCTAGATTAAAGAAGGGAAAAATTGATATACAGTATTCGGCCTACACATGGCACTAACAAGAAACGATATTTTAGGAGGGACAAATATCTACTGAGCACAATGGCATAAAAATTATCGTAGTTGCATGAAAATTGTGGATTTTATGGGCAATTTTGGAAAAATGGTGTAAAGCGTTTTATGGATTTCAGTAAAATTTCGACTTGGTCTCGTTTGGGGATCTAGCCTATGGGACCACGCGCCTCCTAGGCCCCCACCCCCTGGATCCGCCCATTCAAACCCTAGCTATCTTCAGGTAATCAGGGAATACACCTTATACTAGTGATTCATAAGTTTTGTGAGTGGGGTTGCTATATCATCTGATATTAGTTTATATATTTTTACTGAAATCGAACTGATAGCTGCGCTTTTATTTTTTTAAGTTTTTCGACGCGGCTGAGGTTTCGTTTGGCAGAATTAGTTCAAAGAAGAATGTATTTGGTGTGGGTTGTGACATGCTTTGTTGGTAGTGACTGTCTGAGTTTGGAATGGCTGCTGCCGTGTTACTACCTATTTGTGAAAAGAAATTGTTTAATAAATTAGCCATATCTTTGGGATCATTGTGGGAAATTTCGTCCTGTGATAACGAAGATACAGGGGTTTGTTTTTTAAAATAACTATATTAAAAATAAAAGCAATAAAATTTTTCAAGCCGCCACCTAGCGGATGGTTTGTAAGTTATTTTTTAATTTCGAAACATTCACAATAACTAAGAATATATTATACTAAAAAAGTTTATGAAATTTACTGACTCTGCAAAGAGTACATTCAAAAGTCATTATGGATTTACCAATAGAATTTGAATTATGTAGTTGAAGACGAATAGGGAAGAGTGAATAGTTTGTTCATCAATAGGCGAATGTCGTGTCCTTTGCTTAGAACATTTAAAGTTGTATTGTTTGTTGGAGTAAAATTTTTGTCTTTATTAAAACAATGAGTCGGAATTTATATACAAAGAAACTCCGTACAATGATTAGTTAAAAATTCGTAACAGTCTCTCTCATCAGGCGTAATTATATAGTATCTCAAGAGAGAGTAATAAGGCTAGGGCAACAAAAAACTAACAAAACTTTTACATTACAGTAAAATGATAATGAAACATCCTGCGGTCCTCATGTCCATTTTTAAAATATCTTTCATATACTATTTAGGGGATTTTTTTTTTCAGAATGTTGCACATGAATATATTTGGGATGTTACTGATCCAAACCCTAGTGTTTTTTGGAGGTCTCATAGCGTACGCTGCCTACTACGGATGCGACGTTTTAACACAAGGAAAAATACAAAAAAAGGAAGAAATTCTTCCTTATTTTGTAGTAGATCGCCTCAACTTTATTCCTGGGCTTGCTGGAATTTTTGTTGCTACTCTTCTAGGAGGAACCCTGAGGTATACTTAGTCGTTCGTTCAGTTATTCATTCATTTTCAGAAATCTATTTCCTATTCTTTAAACTTAAACTTAGGGACCACGTAGAGATATGGTTACAACCAACTACTCCTCCCTAATTATCATTGAAATTAAGGTACGACCGAGACTCAGAGATTCAGTGCCACCTCTCTTGACTGGGGCAGTAGTATGCCCGCAAAAAGGGAGAGTGCATATGCAATTGCAATGTTGATCAAATGCGTGCCAGTGCCAACCCCCCAAAGGGGGGAACTACCCCATTAAGCTGGGGGAGTTCACCTCACCTCTTTGGGGGATAAGGTGGGACGGCCTCACCCCCCAAAGGGGCGCCCCATACCTAACCTAAGAGATAAGAAGAGAGGAAGAGACCATCCAGCTTCTGCGGGAGGCAGAAGCTCAATGAGGGCTCAAGGTAGCAACACCTGACTTAGAGCTCGAAATCCGCCAATTGGCTTAATCAGCCAGTTGACAGTTGGCCTAATCCGCCAGTTGGCTTAGAAAGCATAAATGGCCTGTATATATTAATAACCTTCGAACGAGTTAAAAGCGCACACAAACGCACATACACTTCCCGACTATACGCCCATAAAGCCCCTATTATTACACACACACACACACACACACACACACACACACATATATATATATATATATATATATATATATATAAACAGATGCATGCAAAGCCCCAATAGCAAAATATATACGTTATTTACCCCACTAACAACAGTACGTACCCATTTTGTAATGTAAACTCAATAGTGAGGCGTTTATTTCAAAAGCACAGAGGTAAAAATAAGACTTAGATAATAAGTGAACATGAGAATACTGTGCTGGTCACAGATGGGGCCAAGAAAAGAGATAATTATTTGAGAGAGTAGGCAAATTGCTTTTACATATTAAGTTTTAAGATAAGTCTTTCCATTCTGCAATTAAGTTGTACCCTTCAGGAGGCTTCTTATTGCCACTGAGGAAGTTCAGAGAGAATGATATATATGAAGATAGCTAATAAAAATAAATAAACGAGATTTGTCTGCTTCCCCCTCCCCCCTTAAGGAGTTGAAGATATCACAGGTCCTTAATGGTCTTAAATAATATATTAATGCATTCAGGATATTTTTGGCTAAATTTTTTGGGCATAAGGGGAAAATGCAATGTCACAGCGATAAGATGCCTCAGTTGGTACTGTATCCTGACAAGTTAGAGCATTATTAGGCAGAGGTATAATAAACACTAAATTGGATTTGTTAACAGTATTGTTGTATGCCCTCATCAAATCTGGACAAGGTTGTCTGCATAACAGGTTAAATAATTTATGAACTGTTGAAGACCGTCCTACTTTTAACCCCTCTACAGCACCCCTCCTCATTCGGGTAATTTGATGTAAGAAAAAATTGCTTTCTAGACAAGGGACTTTGAACAACACCCTGGCCGGATGAGTACTGAACAGTACGATAGCCGAATCTGCGCAGGACAAACAGAGAGAGAGAGAAATATTTGAGTGCATTAGTATTATTATTATTTTTAACCCTTTACTTGCCTACGTCCCTATTCTGGGTGGGCTTTGTCCCTTCACAGTTAGCTTTGAGTTGTTCAGCAGCTTCTGGTCTGCTAAATTGCACTATGGTTGTCCCCAATCTTTTACGTTTAGTTGTGTTTGTGACAATACGCTGATTTAGAATATGGCTGTATGTTTGATTTGATGTTAGCACTTCTTTAAATTAATCTGACTAAGTAATATGGCATTGATGGGGTGCGTTTAGAAAAATAGTTGCCAAATTCTCCACTTGTAGTTATTGCACAGTCATCAGATCGTATAAGTTATCAAACAGGTAATTCCAATTAACTTAGTATATACGATATGCTCTAGGATGTATATATATATTATATATATATATATTATGAAAGAGAAATGTACTTTTGCGTAATTAGCTGTAGATATGATAGTTATGTGTTAAAATGTGGGTTGCCGCCTAATTTTTATTACGAAAGAATCAGATGTTTAATTTAAATATTTAATAACACTACTACTTCAAGTTAAATTGCTATACTTGATTGCTATGCTCTCCACCGCACATAGCCATGTACACCCGACTCATCTGGTACCGTTCTGTGCCAGGCATCGTCTTCTCTTGAAGACTTCAACTTTGACCCCTGTAACGTTTCTGAGGTCCTTAGGAAGCTGGTCAAAAAGTCTTGGCCCCCTGACAACCAAGCTATTTTCCTTCAGTGTTGAGGTGGTCCCCTGTCAGGCCTTTAGTTTGGGAACACTACATATTCTACATATTGAGGTTTGGTACCACTCGCTGATTTTTCTGCTGATCTTTGTATCGCCCGTAATATTGTCTTTGGCGCAAGAAAGTGAGGTCATTCAATGGAGCCATGTATGCAACACTGGCCTCGTTTCAGTAGCGGCCGTAAAGGAGCGTGATAAACAGGCTTAGTTCCTCGATGTTCCGTTTCTCGGTCTGAAGCAAGGTGAATTGATCTCGGAATAGGAACACCTTGAGCGTGTAAATGGCCTTGGCCATCCATCGCGCATGGTGCATGGCTCCAGGGCTTCGAATTCTCACAGGACCGTCAAGCTTCCCTCCCAAGAAAAGGAGGCAGAGAAGCATCAGTTCATCATAGTCGTCCCGCTGGCTCTTCTTCTTGACAGCCTCCTTGTAGTAGGAGACCATTTCCTTCCTCTGCTCTGCTGTTTCAATGAACAGGCTGTCGGGTGCACTCTCGAACTTGCTGCGATCAATGAAAACCCAGTGCTGCTTGAAGCGTTTGAATAGGCCAATTTCAGGTCCATTGGATGTTCCGAAACAAGCACCGCACCGAAGGCCGCAGCAAGGACGACTTCTACCACGTGGTGTCGGCAAGCGATCCACACCAGATCAATACCCAACTCCTTTTCAATGAGAGTACAAGCTCCAGCATGAAGTCCCGTGTTGGATGCAGTTGTATCAAAACAAGACCTCGAACGTTGCCCCTCAAAGACCAGTCGTCCACAAGCTTCAGGCACGCCTGAGCCTGAGATGCTCCAGTTGCAACAGCTACCATTGGAACTCCAAGGAGTTTCTCTTCCCCGTTACCGGTTACAAGCACAGCCACACGGTCCACCATCTCTAATCCATGGGAGATATCTGTAAGCAGCTTACTATCCCAGTGCAAGAGGAGGGGCTCATGGGTCTTGAAAGTGGCCTGATCTTCGCGGCACACCGCTTCACGTGTACATTGTCTCACGCGACGAATGGTGCTGCGTGAGATTGACACTTCGTCCAAGTTGTGCCCCAGCGATTTAATAGTTGCTGCGACAACTGCCATTCCTTTCCTGTCACTGATGTTGTGGCGATCCAAGGCTAAGGAAATGTCAGGCGTGATCACAGACTTCAATCGCTTAGGAGTGGAACGTTTTCGTGCTGACTCCTTAAAAACTACAGTATCTGAATCTGATGATTCAGATGTGCTTGAACTAGAAGCCTCCAGTTCTCCCTGGGACCATCTCGCATCCGCCTAGCGCTTGGCCTTCTCTCGGTTCATCTCCGCCTCACACCGAATCCTCTTCCTCGTTTGTTGGTCAGCCATTTTCTTGTCAATCGGGCCAAAGCTAGAGGAAGTGGGATTATCGAGCTGAGCGACAAGGAAGTTCTTGTCCTCCTCATTCATCATGGTCTCGAGGGCGTCATGACGTGAAAGATCGAACACATCGTCAAGGTCTCCGCGAAATATGTCCTCCTTCATTCTGTAGGATGGGAAATTCTTTGTGCGGTTCTTCTTCAGCCCCTTGTATTGCTCGTACAGTTTCAGGAGCTTCTTCTCAGCGTATCTGGTATCCGTCATTGGAACGTTTGCTTTTGTCCAAAACGGGATCAAAGCCTCAATGGTCATCACCACACTGTTATATTCTGTCTTCCTCTCCTCCAGATGGTGGAACATGAATTTCCGGAGGACTTGAAGCTTGGTAGGGAGTCCTGCCCTAGTTAACTTCTCCGCCTTCCCTAGTAACCACACCTCACTGCTAGACCGTGTTTTTGATTGATTCGGCGGCATTTCTACACATTCCTACAAAAGAAGAAGCCAAATTTAGTCATAGTATAGTAATCAGCAAAGGTGGGCACCCGGGCCTCATAAAGGACCGACGGTCCCGGTCCCGGTCCTTGCCTCAAACTGGACCGACGGTTCCGGTCCTTTCTGAAGATAGGACCTAGGAACGACTCGGTCCTCGGTCCTTATATATAATATAAGTGAAAAATTTGATTAAAATGAAAAATGAAATTAAAGACACCGGAAATCTTTAATTTTATTAACGTAAATTATAATTAATACAATACATAAATGATGAAAAAAAGTTATTAAGTTAAATGCTTGAGTTTCCCTTCAAGAAGACTAGCATTTCAAAATGGCTGTCACTGAGCCCTGACCTTTTCGGCTTGAGGACGTCCTTCCCCAAAGAGAAGAGCCTCTCCACGGCGGCACTGGATGGGATAGGCGTGTTAAACTTGATGAACAAGTCCTTCAACGCCGGGCTGGGGAACGAGTCCTTGTTGACTTCGTCTCCTCCAGGTGTTGAAACAAGTTTCAGTTCAGTCTCAGTCTCTTTCTGAGTCTTCTGGAGGAAACGATCCATCTTCTTTAGAACTTCAAATAATCACTAAACACACTAAAATCACTAAAAAAGACCGTCCGGAATTGCTTAAAAATGGACCGTCGCTCCTCATTTCGGTCCTCACTGAGAAAAGGACCGACTTTCCCGCTCACGGTCCTTAAAAAGGACCGAGTTCTTGGAGTTCGGTCCTTTTGGAACTCGGTCCTGCCCACCTTTGGTAATCAGTCATTAGTGAGACACGTCATGCATGACTGAGCGACCTCTTAACGACACCGTAGACCAACCATACTTCACACAGTTATTTACACTAAGTGTAGGAACAAAAGCAAGAATGACCCAAAAGTGAAATCTTAGATGCTAAATTTTCCCTATGCTTGTGAACCACCCTAATATATATTATAATATATATATATATATATATATATATAGATGGATAGACAGGCAGATAGATAGATAGACAGATCGATAGATATATAGGAATACATTTAAGGTTAAAAATATCTGCGTTTGACACTTAATTTTGAACTTTATACCCTTAAACAATAGAGACTGAACAGGTGAAATGAATGTATTCGTTTAACTATACGATGAAAAAGGACTTAATAGAACTTCATGTTAGTATGCTCGTGTTTTCAACTTGGTTGAGCACTATATATATATATATATATATATATATATATATATATATATATATATATATATATATATATATATATATATATATATATATATTACTTACTTTTACTTTTGTTGAGTTTGAACGACGGTTCAGGATCGACCTGCGGTCGACTCCTCTGCAACATCCCGCCTCATTTGCGGGACTTGGTGAAGGGGGGAATTGCTCTCTGATCTCCTCCTGCCCTCGTAGCCAGCCACGCATGGCTGGTCAGGGACTTCACAAGAATCTGTCCAGCTGGTTTTTGAAGTTATTCAGGCCGGTGTGCTGGAGATTCGTCACTTTTTTGGAAGGACATTGGAAAGCTTTGGGCCCCGTATTCTGAGGGTATTTTCCATCCTCGTTTTCATGGCTCCTTGTCCCACCGCAGCTGGGACCGTACAAAATCTGCCTCTTCTCTCATTCCAGTTTGTTTCTATTTCATTTCTGAGGTTAGGGACAGAGCCCTCAAGTATTTTCCATATGTATATTATTGTGTACCGCTCGCGCCTTCTTTCAAGAGAGTAGAGTTCCAGGGATTGTAGTCGAGACCAGTAGTCTTTACCTTCCGTTTCCTCTATATTACACGTAAAAGTCCTTTGTATAGCTTCAATGCTCGCAATGTCTCTTTTTCTGTGTGGGCTTGTGAGTACTGAGCAATACTCAATTATTGGTAGGACTAGACTCTTCCATAATTTGAGCATGATGTTTGCTTTTCTGCTGCGGAAGCTCCCCCAGATGATTCCCATTATTTCTCTAGCCGTTGTGATTTTGATTTTATAGTGCTCTCTGAATTTTGCGTCCGACGACATTATTACTACAAGATCCCTGACTTGTGGATTTGGTGTTATCTGTTTGGCTTGCGGAGTTTTGTACCCTTTTTTCTGTAGCTCTTTGTTATTACCATATCTTAGAAGTTGGAATTTTCCTTCGTTGAACTTCATATTGTTGTCTTCTGCCCATTGGAATAATGTTTCAATGTCGTTTTGTAGTTTTCTTAGGTCATCTTCGTTCAATATTTCCTTACATATCTTTGTGTCATCTGCGAAGCATGATACAATACTGTCCTTAATATCTGCATCAATATCTGCTGAATAGGAAACCTCAATCTTCTACGTTTTTAAATGTGTTTGTGACAATACGCTGCATTAGAAATCAAATCCTCAAGGCAGTGTTTAATTCGAGAATTGCACTGAAGAAAATTTACTTTAAGCCGTGAATAGTAAGATTTAGCATGTTCCAAAAGCTGGTTTAAAATTACATTAAATTTAATGTAGTAATGTTGAAGAGAAATTATTTACAGTAAATCATATTAATCCATTTATTGAATTGTAGAAGGTCCAATTAAATGAGTTATACCATAAATTCCCTTTTTTATAAATACGCAGAGAAAACGATATTTATTGGGCATGCCCAACTAAAACTTAAAATCTAGTTTTAAAATAAAGTTATGTTAATATATTTTGCACCAAAGTTTAAGGTACTTCGAAGAGTCTATACCTTTTAAAATAATTTTGGATCATTATTTCTGGATATCTTCAATATGATCGTGAATGCCGGTCTTAATTATATTAAAAATAATGCAGCAATGTCGCGGCAGGGTTGCAAGTAAGAGGAAGAAAGAATAAGTTACTCCTAATTTAATTTCTATTTTGTTTTAAAAATCATATTAATGCTTTTCATGTTATAGTTTAAGGATAAAATTGTGGGTAGCACTGGCACTCATTTGATCAACATTGCAATTGCATATGCGCTCTCCCTTTTTACAGGCATACTACTGGGGCAATGCTTCATGTGATATACAACACCTTTCACCAGCCATTTCCTCTCCATTCTGCTTTTGGGCAACGTTTGTCCCATATTCGCATCCACCACTTCACGTTCATTCACGCAGTCACTATATAGTAACTTAGCTCCACTTTTATTTTGTGGTTTACCTGTAATTCTTAGTTTCGCGCTTCAGTACTCCCTGTATACCATACACATTTTTCACGATTTTGTTATTTGCCAGCTCTGTCAACGTTAATAAAACAATTTTATATATTTTTGTATTCCCTTATAAAACTTCAAACTTTTCCCAAATCTTAATTCTTATTTCTCACTCGGTCATTGTGTATTATGTCAATTATATTTCTCAGATCACTCCTCTCACTTCTTAAAGAAATTTGTCGTATGAAACATACGTCTCGCAGCTGTATTGGCGATAACATAGTACACCTTTATGCAAACATGCCGTTGTATCTGTATTCATACAATGGTTTCTAACCAATGCAAACTTCGTTTTTCCACACTGCCTTTATTTTTTCCGTTAATTGCACCTACCTCTCTTATCACTAAAACGTTCAACATACTTAAACTACCGTTTCACTTTACTGTTCTAAATATAACCATATTTTTGTCTGCTCCATTTCCTGACCACTAGATGGTCTCTTCACAAAGCATTCCTTATAATAATTCAACATCTTTTTGTACATCAACTTATCATCTGCCTCATCTAAAACATTTCTCATTCTTTTGCTATATTCAAGTATGCACACGACGAGATAAAGGATCTTAACTCTAGTTTAAACTCGCTTACTAAAAATAATCGTAGCATGGAGATGATAAAAAACGAGCACGATTCAATTAGGAATAAATTAAACAACCTAGACGATAATTCACGTGCCAATAACTTAATCATAATGGGGGCATCTGAAATGGAGAGAAACAAACGGCGAAACGAAGAAAAAGGTGGAGGACATAATAAAAGATACTGAATTTGGGGAATATTAACCCTATATGGACAACTGTTACAAATTTCTAACCTTTCATATACACGCATTTATAACTTAACCCTACAGAAAATTCTGTCCATAGAGGGTTAAGATCAAAAGTGCTTTTAGATTTAAAAAATTAATTCCACCACAAAAAGCTAATTCTAGAGTTAAAGACACGACTGAATCTAAGAGGCCCACTTCAGCGATAAAAGTAATATGTGAGGATGAAACTCTCAGGTATTTAATACTAAAAAACAGAAGAAAGCTGAAAGGATCAAAAATCTTCGTCAATGACGACGTATGTGAGGAAACACGTAAAATTCGTAAAGAAAAGCTCCCTAAACTCATAGAAGCGAGGAGACTCGGGAAAGTTGCCTACTTCCTTGGAGCGAAGTTAATTATAAAAGAAAGAGAGACTCCTCCAACGCGGAATACTTCAGTCAAAGGAGTTCACCTTGTTAGTGAAGAAGCATTCGAAGTTATGAGAACTACGAAAACGCCAGCCGACAGTCGGCACACAGGAGGCCTGCGAATAACTCCGCATACAATCTCAACAGTCGACTTTCCCATGCTCGACTCAACTGGGCGGTAACCCCTTATTCCCGTGTTCTGTATTTAGTGAAATTGTTTGAGAATTACTCTTAAATGGCTTTCATCGATAAAGACTTTCATAGTATATGTGCCGATATTAATCATTTCAATTCATTACCAAAAAATTTTGTATCCAGTTTAGAGAAAGAGAATCTAGAACAGGAATCTGGTGTAGGCAATTGCATGGTCTCATCGATAGATGAGTTTAATGCCTTTGTATTACAAAAAGATATTTATAAAAATCTTTCTATGCTAAATCTAAACATGATAAACAATACTGTAAGAGATGGTCAGATTGGTTGGGGTATCTCTGTGTATGTGCATCAAACTTACGACGCTAACGAAGTATTTTTTCTATGTAATAGTGACAATGAAAATCTGATTATGAATCTAAAAGACAAAAGTAATGTATATTCTGTCCATGCAATATATAGACCACCTAATACTAATATCAATAGCTTTTTAATTCACTTAGATAACATGTTATACAACTTTCATAAATCGAATGCCATAAGTTGCGGGTAACTTCAACATCAATTTGCAATCTCAAGCAATCTTTCATAAATTTTTAAACTTAATGAATTCTTTCTATCTTAGTCATTCTATTACCAAACCCACTCGAGTCTGCAGCTATGGCAATCGAATAACAGAATCTACGATTGATAATATATTTGTAAATAGCAATGCCCTCGTAAATTCTGGAATTATAACCACAAACATCAGTGATCATTTTCCTACTTACCCTATATTCAATAACATTGTTCAGGTTGCGGACAAAACAACTATTGATTACAGAATATTCTGAGAGGTTAACAAAAGAAAATTTATTGGGGCTGTAAAAAATACTCGACTTGACTGTGACGAACCTTTAAATGACCCAGATCATATGTTTCAGTTCTTCTATGGCAACTTATTCCATATTTTTAATATTTGCTTTCCATTAAGGAGAAAAACAGTTTCGCCCAAAAGTGTCGCAAATCCATGGATCACTCCAGGAATTATCACTTCAATAAAGAACAGAGATAAATTATTCAAATTGCAATTACAGAGCAAAATTCTTAAAATACAGTATACTCAATACAGAAACAAATTAACTAAAATAATCAAAAGTGCAAAATATAACTATTATAACAATCAATTTTCCAAACATAAAGGAGACATGAAAAAAACTTGGACAACCATAAACAATCTTTTCGGAAAACTAATTAAGAAAAATTCAACAGAGAAATTAAATGTCGATAATAAAGAAATTACTGATGATACTGCCATTGCAGACTCTTTAAATGCACATTTCACTTCAATAGCGGATAAGCTTCGCTCACAATTAATAAATAATGATCACACACCTCTAGAATATACAGTATGCCACCCAGCCCACTAAATTCATTTCCTTTTGTTCCTACTACCTCTACTGGGGTCCAGAATATTATTGGTAAATTAAAAAATACAAAAAATAACATTCGTAACATTCCTGTACCGATATTGAAACTTGTTAAAGATAAGATATCTGTAACTTTGGTTAAAATTATCAATCAAAGTATTTCCAAAGGAATATTCCCATCAATGCTAAAAACTGGTTGTATAACACCCCTTTTTAAAGGGGGTGATCCTACACTAGCAACAAATTACAGGCCGGTGTGTTCATTATCTGTGTTCAGCAAAGTTTTTGAAAAAATTGTAAAAAGTAGAATGCAGCGATATTTAGAATCCTACAATTTATTATTTGTAAATCAATATGGCTTTCGTAATAAAACAACGGAAATGGCTATTTTAAATCTTGTGGAAAAGGTAAATATAGCTAAGGAGAACAAAGAAATAATATCAATATTTATGGATTTGAGTAAGGCGTTTGATGCAATAGACCATAATATTCTACTTAATAAATTATATTGTTACGGCTTTAGAGGAGCAATCAGTGATTGGTTTAAAAGTTATTTGTCCAATAGATATCATTTTGTATCAGTAAATAAGGTTTGCTCAACTAAAGCGCTTGTCAAACATGGTGTGCCACATGGCTCAGTTCTGGGTCCACTGTTATTTTTATTATATATAAATGACCTTCCACGTTCATCTGATATATTGAACTTCATAATGTTTGCAGATGATACAACTGTCTCTTTTTCTTGCAAAGATGTTAATACAGCTAAGAATATATTTCATTCAGAATTCATCAGTGTAATGCAATGGTTGACCACCAATAAACTCTTCCTAAATACCAGTAAAACAAATTTCATGATTTTTACTAATAAAAGAAATGTATATCTTGATGAACTTAATGTTAATAAAATCGCCATAAAGGAGTGTACTGTAACAAAATTTCTTGGTGTAATGCTAGATAAGAATTTGCAATGGAGTGATCATGTAAATTATATCGCGAAAAAGATTTCAAGGAGCGTTGCTATAATGTTTAAACTTAGAAATGTAGTCCCTAAACAAGTTTTATTGACTCTATCATACTCTTGTTCTTCCTTATATAACATACTGCACCCTTGTTTGGGGAAACTCCGCTGACAACGCATTAAATGGTATCTTTGTCATCCAAAAACGAGCAATAAGGTTATTATCTGATGCTGATTTCCTTGATCACTCTAGTGCATTATTTAAAGAGCTAAACCTACTAAAGCTCAACGATATAACCAAACTGGCATTTTATTTTTATTTACAAGTGTAAGAACAAAATCATTAATTTGCAATGGGTAAATAGATATTTTGTAACTTATCAAGAAATCCACTCGTATCGGACCAGAAATAGATCAAAGTTTGTTATACCTCAATTTAGATTGTCTTCGTCTCAAAAACTACCCATTTTCATTGGATTGAAACTATGGAATGACTTGCATGCCCATATAAAAAATATTGTGAATGTAAATTTGTTTAAAACCAAGTTGAAATCCCGATTAATAATGGCATACTAACAAAAATCTAGGATTAATGTCCACTAATATTGTTTAATATTGTAATACCTGTTTTAACTATTAATAATACTTATTTATTTATTTATTATTATTAATTAACAACAGCTAGCTGCTTATTTTTAATAAGAGCCCAGTAAAGCCTAAAGCTTAACCCTTTCAGGACGAAAGGTACAAATTGCAAACGTTTCAAATACACGCATTTATAACTTAACCCTGCAAAAAATTCAGGACTTAAAAGGTTAAGGGCCAAATTAAATAAAATAAATAGTCGAGCATCACAATTATTCATGTCATTGTAAATTGAAAAAAATTATTTATTTTATTATTAATAATAATTATTATTAATATTATTATTAATATTATTATTGCTACATCCAGGGACGGACCCAGAGCACAATTTGGGAGGGGGGTTGGAGTCGGTTACCTTCCAGCATCCGAGATTATAATATATTGGCAGGCAACTGATGTGACAGAATTGACAACGATTCTGAGCTGCCTATTTTTCACACCTAAGCCTTGGCCAGTTTTTTCTCAGCAGCTGACAAGTGTGGTAGCGAGCGCTATCAACAAATTGAGTCCACCATTCTACACGCAGTGTGCACGTTCAGAGAGACCGTTCCTTTATATATTGCACTTACTAAAAATGTCCAAAGGAAAGCAACAGCGATTATTTTTATAGGGTGCTTCACTCTAACTTTGTATTGTCTCATCTTTATGTTCTCCATCTCTTCCTTTCTTTCACTTTCTTTACCTTTAAGGTTTACAGGCCTCATGGTATGGGGGCGATCTCCCCCTCACCCCCCTAAATCCGCCCCTGGCTACATCGTCCATTACAATTCAACTTTACTCTTTTTTCATCTCTTTCTTCCTAGTAAACCGTGCAGCAGTTTAATTTCAAAATTATCTTCTCTTAGCATTGCTCTGTTACAAAAAGCTGGTAAACCTTCAACCAAGTTTCTTTTTCAGTTCGCTATCTTCAGTTATAAATGCTCAGGTAGCTATGCTATGGAAAGATGTTTGCTTAAAGTTTGAATACTTTGAGACTGCATCTTCGCAAAAGGCGACGCTTGTCAACAAGATGTTATGTTAGTTCAATTCTTAATTTTACCAAATAATTATGATTTTATTTTTATTTCATATTCTTATGCAATTATAATGTTATTTTTAACCCCAAAATCGGAAACAAAAACGCATTTAAGTTTTATCTATTTGTAAAAATTTATTTTTGTAAAATTAATTTGAAATGTTCCTTTCGTTCGACTCGACTGGTTCGAAGGGGAGCTGTCAAAGTTCTTAACTATTATCTTACGCTCGTTTACAATAATCTCAAATTTATTTTTCAGCCATGCTAACTGGAGGTATACTCATAGGATTGGCTCTATTGGTATCGAAAGCTGGGAACTTAATTCAAATTGCCTTCACAATGACTGGCATAATGTTCGGATGTAATTATGGAGTTTATCTTCTAGGTCTATTTTTTCCTAAATGTAATTTGAAAGGAGTTTGGAGTGGTTTTATTTTCTCTTCGGTAAGTTTAGTTCAAAGTATTATTAATTTTCAACTGTACACGAAAACCCAAACTGGAGTTGTTCTCTCATTTTATTTCCCTCTTCCAGACATTATTAGGTTGGATTGCAATCGGGTCTTTCATGTACACAAAGAATCCTGGTTATTTACCACTTTCGACAGACAGATGCAATGAAACAGCGTTTAACTTGATCCATCACTCAAATAATTCGTTGGACACTCTTGTTTACACTCTCCTAAATAATGGGACATCCAGCAACAAAACTACTTCTGAGAAAAGGTATATTTACGACTACATGTTTTGAACAAATAAAACTTTACTGTGTATATATATATATATAGTTTTTATCCGAGTTAATAGGTATCTGCGCGCGCATGTATGAATAAGAACTATTTGCATATAATAGATAAAAAATCAAAATGAAATTTAATTCATGGACAGGGTGGTTCTTTAATGAAGCCACACTTTCAAAAATGAATTAAAAGTATCAATGGATTAACTTACATTCATTAAATTTGGCTCAATTACTGTGTAAAGATGAAAAATGTTTTTACAAGCACATCCGAAAGTGTCCTTTTCCACTTTGGGAAATTGCATGACGAATCCGGACAGTGTAATTTCTTCTCACGGCCTCCATCATTCTGGTGGAAATGGGGCAGATTTCACGTTCAATCGCTGCTAATATAGCTTCCAGTGTACTGAGACTTTCTTTCGAGACCCTGTCCTTTAGATATCTTTATTCGAAGAATTCACAGGAGATAAAGTGATAAAAGAGGCCACAGTCGTGAAGGTGGGAGTACCCGTTGGTGCGTGTTAGTTTCATCAGAGTCCAAAACGATATTTGCTGTATGAAGTTTAAACCATCTCTGTCCAGATCAGTGTCTTGAACCATTAGAAACGGGATTAACTGTTCTTGAGGATTCGGAGGTAAACATTTTCGTCCACTGCTCTGTCACTAAAGAATGAGTTAAAGGTCGTGACAAGAAATTACACAGCACAGATTCCTCACGAAATCTCTCAAAGGAAAACACCTTGAGCATGTTGTGTGCCTATAAACGAAAATAAAGAAAATAATTCTATCGTTCCACAATAATCGGGTATATGAAATTTCGTAAACCTAACTTATCTCATGAATTTTTAGTTGATTTTTGAAAGTGTGGAATTATTAAAGACTCATACTATAATATATTTTTCGGAAGATTTAAGGTCTGAATATTGAAATGAACAAAAACTTCGCCTTCGACTCTCTAAACACGAATTTTACATATAAAAACATAGACCATTTCTTTTTCTTTACTGCCTTTACATAAAAAAGGAAAGTGAATAGATTATTTATGTTTATGAACTGTTTTAGTTTCAAATTCCTTTGTACAGAATAGCATTTCACTATTTTTATGCATCTGATTTTCAGCTTTCCTTTGATGAATCTCTACGGCATTTCCTATACCCTTTATCCAGTTATAGGTCCCTTAAGTTGTATAATAATTGGACTTATTGTATCCTGTCTTACAGGTAATTATTCCACCTATTTTTGTCATTTTAACCTTATTTGTAGTTGAAGGAAGACCAACCCCTTTCATAGCTATTCGCGATGAACAAATATAAAGCAGAACTAGTGAAATTGAAGTTATTTTCATGCAAAATGTAGGACATAAACCAAACGATAAAAATAATAATGAGTGATGAGGGCCAGAAAATGGTACAACGCTCCGTCTAACTACTGCCGCCCATTGCTCTAACTCCCAACTCCCGTATTAATGAAATGAAAATGAAAATGTTTATTGGCAGACTGTAGTCCATATGACAAATATTATTAATACAATGACAGTTCACATACTAAGGATATAAATATATATGGTTGACTAGAAATAATACAGTAATGTCGGAGTTAAGTGGAGCTTTAGACAGACGTTTTCGTACCAAAAATTCCATAACTTAGAGGATAAACGGCAGGACTCATGGATAGCTTGGATAATCGGATTGGCTGATTTTTTAATTCTTTGCATTAGACTGTATTGAACACGTCTTGTTACCTTGGGGAAGCTCGGCACATTGCGGGTAGCAAACATTTGCGAAGCTGAGCATCTCGGGAGTAACTTATGTAAGAGTCTAAAAGACCCGTTGTACAGCAAATTTAGGGTTCTGCCAGAACCTTTTTTATAATTCACTCAGAGTTGCTGTCCGTATATATTACTGCAGAAAGTACGAAAGAGAGTGCCTTTAGCTTCACTTGTACAGAACCGAAAGTTCCTTATGGTCATATTCGCTTTAGCACAAAGGCTTCGAGATTGTTTTCTTATATCTGAGTCATCACTCAAGGAGCTGGTAATAGTTTGACCCAAATACTTAAACTCTTGTACTTCCTCAATTACTTCAATCAGTTCAAAGCTGATTACAGCTTTTAGGATGAAATTGCATAACCTTAGTTTTTGTAACATTAAAAAGAATAACATTTTCTGCGAATACACTTCGCAGACTTTTAGTAGCAGAGCCAGATCTTCAACAGAGGGACTTATTAAGACCATATCATCGGCATGAACTAAGTTATTTAAATATTTATCCTTGTGTTCTCTATACAACATCCCACTGTTGCCTCATTAAGTAAAGCAATTAATCCGTCAATATACACATTAAACAGCATAGGGGAGAGCAAGGAGCCTTGTCTCACCCCGCAAGAGGAGCCAAAACATTCGAATAGTACATTGCCCCACCTCACGATAAAAGATTGGTGGGAATACCAAAACTTCAATAAATTTAATATGTACATGGGAACCTTTCTGTCTTCTAGTTTTTTAAATAAAATATTGTGGTTCACTCTATCGTATGCCTTACTTATATCTAGGAAACAACTATTAATAGTTGAATTACTGTCACTGTATTTAGATATTGTTTCTTTAAGTACATAGATACACAGGTCAGTTGAGTGGGACCTTTTTAAAACAAACTGATTAGGGAGCAGACATGGGGCTGATTACAAAATTTGATTATGATTTGATTATGATTAGCGGGGTGCGAATTTTTTTTATTTTGACTTGATTAAGATTAGTGGATTTTTAAAAATTTTGATTATGAATTGATTATGATTAGTGGGCTCGAAAAATTTATGATTATGATTTGATTATGATTAACATTTTTTATTATGATTAGATTATGATTACATGGCTTAAAAATGTTGATTAAAATTTGAATTTGTTTGCCACAGTTAAATATGATTAAATTATGATTACCATGTCAGATATTGATTATGTGTATTTAAACATGGAATCACGAGTAACAGCATACAAGCAGAATATGTTAATGAATAAATGTACAGTGTATACAGCAGTATTCTAGTATATGTACTATATTTTACACTCAAAAAGTCACAAAAGAAAACATCTTATGTAAAATTATTCTTCCATCATTATCACATGGTGAAGTTACAATGAACGATTGATATGTTTATTACATTTTACATAATACACTTTAATCATTGAATAATCATTGATTATAACATTCATAATTTTGATTATGATTTCATTATGATTATAATATTTTCTAAAATTTTGATTATGATTTGATTATGATTATATATATTTTCTAATTTTCATTATGAATTGATTATGATTGCATAATCACCATCATAGATTATGATTAATAGTCAACCCCATGTCTGTTAGGAAGATGTCCATAGGTAATCATTTAATCGGAGTAACAAGAGTTTTTCTAGTAGTTTCGAGAAGCAGGAAGCGACAGTAATAGGGCTGGAATTATTGCTGGACAGAATGTCTCCATACTTATTTTTGACCAGGGGCAAGATATATACCCTCATGAACTCTGCAGGGATATAGCTATGAGCAAGCATGACTGATAATAGCAATGATATATGCAGACATACCACGACTACCACGTCATTGGCATATTTTAAATGCTCATTCGATAGGTCATCTACCCCTGACGCAGAACCTGTCTTTAACTCTTTAATTAACCTCTTTACTTCAGGAACTGATATCAAAGTATTTTCCCTTGTCGCTCCTACAGACGTTTCATTGCAATCTATCTTAAGATTATCCCTACTCATACTATTAAAAATGTTAGAGTAGTGGTTTTTCCACAGCTTTGCAATTTCGTCCTCCCCCGACACCCCATCGATTGTCGGAGGGAGGACACTTTTCACACCCGTTTGATTCTTAACAAATTTCTAAAATTTGTTATTATCGTTATTTATGCGAGCTTCACAGGCTTTTAATGCTCGAATAGAGTCTTCTTCCTGCTTACATCGCCTTATGGCCGCCTTATACTGACCCCTACTTCTGCACATATTCATGTATACTGATCCTAATCTCGATCTACCATGAAAGCACCACAAATTGTAGGCGTCTTTCGATTCCCTCTTCAGGGGGGCAATAAAATCATTCCATCCAGGAATAATCTTAGTATGATAGTTGTAAGATTTAATCAGGGGGCTTCCTGATTCTCTTAACAGGGATACTATCTTACTATAATACCTATCTATAAGTTTACAGTGAGAATCATTTGAGCAAGGATTACTACAGGCAAGATGCAAAATTTCTAAATTATTAAAGTGGTGACCTGTTCTGTTCTGTCTTTGTATTCTATTCTCTGTTGCATATTAACATTAGACCAATCGACGCGACCTATTGAGTTCTTGTTGTGTTGCGCATTAATACTACTAGCACTATCGGGAGTCAAACTCCCACCCTCAGCGTCTTCATTTCGCTTATACTGAAACGGTGTTGCCCACTGACCTGCAGATAGTAGCTAAACCAAACGATAGACTGAATTTTGTTAAATAGTTGATTATCTGAAATGATACACAGCTAAAAACAGGTTCAATAAATGAGTAGCTAATCAAAATAAAAAACTATGATACTGATTTTAAAAATAAACATCTTCATTTATCTAATCACAAAACTTAAACTAGGTGCAATGATTAAATGTTTAATTCTTTCAGGAAATCAAAAGTTGAACGATGTTTCGCCTAAGCTCATCACTCCTTTAGTGAGGAATATCTATTGGAAATATAAGAAAGACATTGATTTAAGAAAACGGGAAAATAATGCAAACTTCTTCAGTGAAGTTACAAAAATGTAAATGAATACAGTACTCAAAGTGGCTAGAGTAGAATTGTTTTTATCAGTATTTCGGAATGAAATAACACGAAAAATATGAATGAATCTCAAAGATTTCGTCTGAAAAGCTGTCATGCTTCCCAACGGAATATTCAGATAAGAATGTTTTGATTAGACTACTTGCCACTAAGTACAAAATCAAGCATAAATGCCATTATTATTCTATAAACCTATATTGATGTGATGTTCCGCTTGAACTATTTAATATTATTGTATACTTTATGACTTACGTAATGTATTCATTCTGAATAAAGATTTGTTTTTGTTAAAAATGGCACAGTCAGTGTCTGTCAGTGGCATAGGGTCATTAATTCGAAGCAGGTAACCGTTTTGGGTTTTGCCCATACCAGCATCATGAAACAATTGTGCTTGAAGCATTTGTAGGTCAGTGTCATTACTTTCCAATCTCTGTCATTCCCATTCTCATCCGCGGTCCGCAAATGAAAATACACAAAGTGAAAATTCCACATTTGAGAAAAAAAAGAGTTACTTGATTTGAGAAATAATGTAACTATTATTCCCAGTCACGGTAAAAGTGTGACTAATATTTCCTAACTTAATTTAACCTAATATTATCCTAACCAAACCTAACTTATCGTAAAGAAACTTAACGTAACGTAACCTAACCTAACCTGAACCAAAGTGGAAAAGCCGTGGATGAGAATGAGATGAGATGGCATGAATTGGGAATAGAGCGATTTGAAAATGCTTCCTTTGATATTCCTACTCTTGGGCGCGAAATGAAATAGGAATAACATTGGGTGGGATGAGTAGTATGGTTTTATTTATGCCGGGGTGGTAATCGGAGGAAGGGGAGGAGAGAGGGGAAGGGAAGGGAAAGGGGGAGTGTCTGAGGGAAAGGAGTATCTGAGAGGAAAAAGGGGAGTGCCAGTAGCGCAAAATTTTAAGCCGTGATAAAATCTTAATTCGTTAATGGCTTTTGATTAAAAAAAATAAGAAAAATATATGTGGCGACACTATGAACTTTAGCGGCCACCATTTTAAAAAAAGAAAAGTAAAACAATGAAAGGATATAAGGTTTAGAGGCCACCTGATGTAATGTAGCACGCTCACCCAATGCTACTATGATCTTAGAGTATAGTGGCCACTGACAACACTGTCTTAGGCGTAACACTTCTCCAATGTTTAAAGAGCTAAATATTTTAAAACTAAATGACTTAGACAAATTCAATGTTGCTATCAGTATGTTCAAAGTTATAAAAAAAAATCGACATACATCACCCATTCAAAGAACAATCACCTCCCATCAAATATACCATCGTTATAACACCAGATTGCACAGGGATTTTATACACAAACCTAACTATACAATAGAAACTGCAGGAAATTCACTCTTTCAAAGGAGCATATGTATGGAATATTTCACACTAAATGTATTTCGGAAATCACTAAAAATGCACTTCATTAGCTCCACCAGATGTATAAGTTCATCACTGACATTTTTACCAAAGTAATGAATTTTGTAATCAACTATTTAAAATATGCTAATTTCATTAAACACCTTTAATTTCATAATCTATTATTTTTTTTTTTTTTTTATCAAGCAGCATTTATTTTCTACTAAATATACAATAAATAATTTAATTTAAAATTATGTAACATTTTGTAAACTTTATATTGTATTTATTATTATTATAATGAAACTTTTCCCTGCTTTTGAGATCTGCTCTGCCTGCGCATGCGTACTTGTTTATGAAGTTCAAAATTTTCTGTTATATGCAGAGTACATCGCTAAATATCATAATTATTATTTTTTAGAAATTAATTTAAAACAGGTTGATTATTACACGTTCATTATAATTATTTATATTTTATTACAAACTATCTATTCTCGACTTTATGTAAAATAGTTCAAAAAAAGGGAACAAATTCTGTCCAGAGTGATAAAATACGTAGTAAAATTTGATTACTTATAAATTTAAGTTTGAATTAATGTACCAAAGCATGTAAGGAGTTCCCTGGATTTACGTTTGGAAATGTCTGACGTTTTCGTTAAATTTTTAATGTAATTTTATTTTTAATTATTTTTAAAAGTTTCCTCATTCACTACCAAAGACAAAAAAAAATCTCGTCTTTTGTCACAGATCAGCTGACCGCCAAAGACGAGAAATCTCGTCTTGAACGTTTCCATCATAGCTTTATTTTGGTATATTTTGTTTAGAGATAACTTTAGTTTTAATTTTTGTTTAAATTTTTGGTGAGACTTTGTGTGTAGTTGGGTGAAAACTTGCAAAAATGCTGGCGGTTGCTGGTTACCTTCTTAAAAAGTGGTGGCGGTGAATGTGTTTAAGTGTATTTCTATTTTATAAATAAAATTCTGCGTAAATATTCATATTTTATTTACATTCCGTCTTATGAGGGTCACATTAGAACTTATATTCAACATATTAAATCTCTAAATATGTTCAGAAGTAAATCGCAGTGAAACGTATGTAACCTCAGTAGCGTGGCCAATGGGGGCATGGGAGGGCAACTGCCCCCTAAAATTCTAGCTTGTTTCCCCTAAAAAAATTGCCAACGTCGGACTAAAATTGAAATAACTAAAAAAATTGTATAAACTAAATGTAATAATAAACTATATTATTATAATATACTATAATATACAGAACTATAAGTTAGTTACATTTATTACATTCATACTACAAGGTAAGCATTGCCTCCCCCGCCCCCGAACCTTCCGGATAATTTTCTAACCTCTCCAAATTTAGAAATCTGTAAAGGCCTGTGTAGCCTTGAACGTGTTTCAAAGTTGGGGCCAAAGTAAGGTGTTTAGAAAGGTTTTAACATACGTGCATTGATAAAAATCCATTTCCCATTTTTCATAGAGTGGGCACGATGCTTAAACACAGGAATGAAAACATTTAATTTAATTCAATCACACACACACACACACAAAGATATGCAAAGGGATCACCACCAGAACTGTCCCCCATCCAACAGACTCAAGGTCGTTTAACTTTGCTGATCTAACGGGAAACGGTTGCGACGCGGCTACAACGTAGCCCCCTCTTTTAATATAAAGGGTTTATCAAAGGTCCGTTCTCATGTTTTTTTGCGTTAATATTTTTTATTTAGATTTCAGATAACACTACGTAAAATTTTTTGGAAAATTTGTGTTTATCTTATTTTTGGGGGGTTTCTTTACGTTTTTGGGTGATCTGAATAAAAAAATCAGTTTTCTCGTGAAAACTCGTAGTTTCTTCTGAAAAACCATAATCTATTTTTTGTACCTAGTGACTTATCAGAGAGCAAAATCAATATGAAGAAAAGGAAAGGAAAATAAATATATTTCATATTTAAAGACACAATGTATATAGTGTGTATATAGTGTGTATATAGTGTGTATATAGTGTGTATATAGTGTGTATATAGTGTGTATATAGTGTGTATATAGTGTGTATATAATGTGTATATAATGTATATATGCGTATATAATGCGTATATAATGTATATATAATGCACCAAAATTATAATATGCACACAAATATTTAAATAATAGAAAAATGCTTAAAAATGTACATTTGAGCGACTTTTTCTCTTGTAGTCCCGTGGATTATATATATCGTATTAAACACCAGATATAGTCGCCCATCATAGCTTCATCCCATTTTCCCTGATATCTCCTCTCCATAGTTTGGATATCTTGGTGAAAACGTTCACCATGTTCTTCACTTACGTCACCCATATTTGGTCTGAAGAATTCTAAATGCGAGTCCAGATAGTGTAACTTCATGGACAGTCTACAACCTAACCTTTGAAAGTGTTTGAGTAGATTTTCTACTAGCTCTTTGTAGTTGTCGTTCTTTTTGTAACCTAAAAATCCATGGACTACAAGCCGAAATGACTGCCAAGCATTTTTCTCAAGAGCCGTCATTTTTTCTTCTAACTCTTTAGATGCTAACATACGTCTGCCTTGATGTCCAACAAATATGTCTCCCTTAATTTTAGCTTCAGAAAGTTTGGGAAACATTGAACGTACAGTATATGATAAAGAGCATCACCTTCAGCATCCAAAGCTTTGATGAATTGCTTAATAAGACCAAGCTTGATATGCAGGGGGGATAGCAAAAGTTTGTCTGTTGGAACAAGGGTTTCGTTAAGAACATTGTGTTTGCCTGGATTAAGCTCATTTCTCACGGGCCATTCCTTTCTGACAAAGTGCTCACCATCTTCTCTGCTGTCCCAAAGGCAGAGGAAACACGAATATTTAGTGTAACCGCCCTGTAGTCCAAGCAGGAATCCTAGCATTTTGAAGTTTCCACATACATCCGAGCTATGTTCACTGTAGTTTATTTTGTCTAGTAACTGCCTTACATTTTCATATTCTTCCTTCAATTCAACCGAATGAGCCACAGGAATAGATGGAAACATGTTTCCATTCTGTAGTAGGACGCCTTTCAAACTTCTAGTTGAACTGTCAATAAACAAACGCCAATCAGCAGGGCTGTATTCAATTCTTATCTCAGCAAAAAGGCCATCCACATCACAGCAGTAGCAAAGAGAGCTCGATGCAAAACAGGAGTAGAAAGAAGCGTATCGCAAATGCCTATTCCTGTAGAAAGAGATCTTGACACTTGGGTCCAAAAGATTCCACTCTTTAAGGCGGGACGTCATATTTTCTGCATTGATTTTCGTAAGGTTCATATCTCTGACTAGGTCGTCTGTGTCTTTCTGGTTGGGGAAATGGGGTGACGTATTGGAGCTTGCCTCGAAGTTATCATCTTCATCTGAGGATATTAAAGGCGTTTCTTCTATTTCCTCCATGGTGGGCGGGCATGGAACGGGTAAATCTTCATTATGGGGGACTGGGGCAATAGAAGATGGGATATTTGGATATAGGAAATTTTTTCGACCTTTACCTCTCTTGTAGAGTGAAATGTCTGCCATGAAGAAGTAGCAATCATCGTGGTGATTGGTTTGCTCCCTCCAAATGCGAGGAATAACAAATGGAATGCCTTTTCTGGTACAGCAGCTTCCACAGCAAAGTGAGGTGTCCATGATTTATCTTGATCGCCCATGGGCATGCCAAAGTAAGCGTGATATGCTGTACAAAACTTCGTTCCCGTGTCAATTCTGTGCTTTACTTGCTTTGAATTGATGTAATCAGTGGTGTAGTGCTAAATAAAGAAGTGGGGGAACGCATTTTGAAAGTGTTACTCAGATGCGGGGGGGACAATGGCGAGCGCGGCGAGCCCATACAGCTGGGGGTCCGGGGGCACTGTAAGCCCACCGGGAAATCTTTTGAAATCTGACCAATTTCAGGGATATTTTGAGGTCATATGCACTGGATATTAGGATATATTCCAAGGTTGAAGATGCAGTATTTTCAGTGTCATTAAATATACGACATCCAGTACGATCAATAAAAATAGCTAACAACTGGAATGATTAACTAAAAAAAAGTTAACAACTGGTACGCCGTGGTGACTGTTTCACCAGATCTTTATAGGCTAGCATTGCCTCAGTCGAAGCTAAAAGAAATGAAGCAGTTAATGATTCTTTCTCATATTTCTTCTATGGGTGGGAATTGAAATTTCATGGCGTTAGAGATTTGTAAGTTCGGATTTATTTGAAATAGTGAGGGAACGCCGTTCCGTCTACCAAAAAAAGTAAGGGAACGCCGTTCCCACAGCACTACACCACTGGATGTAATGGCCGCAAACATAACAAAATGAATCTGCAGAGTGTCTGCAGGGCCTATTGGTAGCCATCGCCAGATAATTCTAATTCAAATATCTGAAAAATACAAAAAACATTTTATAAACAGAAATAAGAAACCAAATGTGTACAAATATTTAATAATGTGCCTTAACCAATAAAAATATTACTAATAAACCCCAGTTTTGGGGACATTTTGAATTTTACACTTGAAATTACTTTTGCTATCTCAGAATAATGCCTTAAAAATGGCGAAAAAGTAAGATTTCTAAATTTGACCATATCATAAAAACTATAGTTTTCCGAACAAAACCGATGCCAAATCTGTAATCAGCGTGGCCGAAACATATAGAAAAGATCGAAAAATCAACATAAACAAAAAACTGTTGCACAGTGTAATGAACGATATAGGCGACTACAGTATACAGATGAAGAGAAGGTGAAAAGTGTTTCGCTACAACTCAGCGAATGAGGGTGTCGTTCATCGAATAAATGACATGCTCCCCTCTGGCTTCTACCAGTCACCCATATCTTCAATTATCTGAAATCAAAGTAAAAAATATTACTAACGCAAAATACCCATGAGCGAACTTTTGGTACACCCTATATATATATATATATATATATATATATATATATATATATATATATATATATATTAACGTTCCGTCGATGTCCTTGGATGGTTCGAAGTTGACAGGGGTTCTGATTAAGTGCCAACAACGGATTTCTCCTCTGGGGTAGTTGGCACTGTGAAGGGAATCACAATAATTTCTTTTGTACTATCCTCCGATTTTTTCTTGTAGCGGATCGGAGGATTCTGTGAACACTTACTAAGTTACTAGGTTATTGGTCGATTCCCGATTCTTCTTGTAGTGTATCGGAGAAGTTTGTGAAGAAATGCTGATCTCAGCCTAAGACCTACTGATTTCTAACTTTACTGTTTCTTGAAGATGCTGTGTTATTCTAAAACTAAATTATCTTGGAGAAGACAGGACTCAAAGGAGAAGATAAAGATATCCTTTTCAGCCTCTGGGTCAGATCAGACAGAACAGAATTTGAAAGGTTACAATGGTTTATATACTATTTAAGCTAGTGACTTCATTATTATTTAATTTGACTTGTTTTTTCCAATTTTTAATAGGGTGAATTCTTTTGTTAATTCAAAAAAATTGTTTGGTGTATTATGTGGATCTTGCAGAAACTAACAAAGCAAAATATTTGAAGATGAAGGAAAATTTTGCTGTAACAACATATTGGCAAATCTGATGTTATCATGATTTGGGGTGTCAACTAAAAATGGAAATTAAGATATGCATTTTATTAACATTAAATGTTTGAAATTTAAAAATTAAATGCTGATTAGAGTTTTCGTAGGATATGACTTCATCTTTTATGATTTAAGAGAGAATAATAAAAAATGAACATTGCAGAATTTAACAAGATTATATCATTACGTTTAATAAAAAATGATTAGGTAGTTTAAAAAAGTGATTCATCAGGATATCATTGAATAGGAAATTCTTTAGCAAGAACTAAAGAACAAAAAAATCAAAATATCAAATTTTTAATTATTTTCCAAGCTTGCATGATTATTATATAGTTAGAATGTCATGCGAGTTTGGACTTCATATCCAAAAATGAATGTCAGAATTATAATTTTTCTATACATATATCTACAAGTCGAACTGTAAAATTTTAACAAGGGGAATGGTAGTGAGGGTGGGTAGGGAAGGGGGTCCGGGGGCATGCCCCCCGTGAAAATAAAAAAAATGTAATTGCATAATGCTACAGTACATTCTGGTGACTTTTCAGGGAAAGATATGCAGCAAAATCATTAGTTTGGTGAAACGTTTTTTTTAGTGATTTCCATATTTTTTCATGAAATTAAATTACACTGGTCGACAAAATCGAACTTTTTTCTCTCATCAACGATGCATACACGCTTTTCTAGACCAGTTTTGTACGCTGATTCCAAATCCATTTTCGGTTTTCCTCTAGCACATCTAGTTATCGAAATATGACGTGTTAATTTCAGCACAATTTATCGTAAAAGTACAACTATTCATAAAATGAAATGTACACCAACCTAAAAACGTTGAGAGTACGATTTTCTTTCGTAAACCTTGTCCGGATCGTCGCGGTACAACATCCAGCAGTAGTCTGCCACCATACTTTCGTTCCAGGAGCCTTGGTAGCGATTTTCCATTGACTGGATATCTTGATGGAAGCGTTACCCCTGTTCATCACTCACCGTGCCAAGGTTTCCGGGAAAGAAATCTAGATGCGAATGTAAAAAATGTATTTTCAAGGACATGCGACAGCTCATCTCTTGATATGCATCGAGCAGTTTCTCAACTCCATCTTTGTATGCGAAAGACTTGTGGTTACCCAAGAAGTTTCCACAAATCCATTTAAAAGCCTGCCATGCTTTTAGTTTTAAGGCATTGAGGCTTTCTTCAAAGCCTTCATCCTGCAGAACCACCCTGATTTGGGGCCCCACAAAGATTCCCTCCTTCAATTTCGCGGCACTGATGTTTGCAAATTTCTCAACAAGGTATCGAAACCCTCTCGAATTCGCCTTACCCATCGTTTTCGCAAAAATTTTCATTAAACCGAGCCTAATGTAGAGAGATGGCAGGAAAATCTTCTTTGGATCAACTAAAGGAACACACTGGACACTGTCCGTTCCTGGGTCGTATGTGCTTCTTTGATGCCAGTCACGTCTGATGTAATGATCCACGGTAGCACGGCTGTCCCATAGGCATAGGAAACAACAGTATTTCGTGAACCCTCCTTGCATGCCCATTAATATACCAATGACTTTGAGATCACCACAGATATTCTATTGATGAGTGCCTTATTGGATTGCTTCGAGTAGTATTTTCATGTTATCGTACGTCTCCTTTAGATGAACGGAGTGGGCGATCGGGATGGACGGCTTTAAGTTCCCGTTATGCAGAAGAACCGCTTTCAAGCTTCGCTGTGAGGAATCAATGAAGAGGCGCCACTCAGATGGTGTGTGTACTTGTGACAAGTTCTCGAAAAGTCCACTGATATCATGGCAATAGCAGAGCGGACCGTCTACTGTAAAGAATGTCGCCAAATCATGGTTTCGTTTTCGATAGTGATACACTCGGACGTTCTTCTCAAGTAGGTGTTTCTGCTTGAGTCTCGAAGAGAGAAGTTCTGATTTCGCTTTGGAGAGGGCTAGGTCTCTAATGAGGTCATTCAACTCATTTTGGGTAAGCCTCTCCGGCTCCGATTGCTCTTCGTCAGGTGTGTAGTCAAGATCGGCCGAAGGTCCCGCATCTCCGCCAATCGCACCTTCGTCGGATTCCCTTTCATCTTTTAAAGAATCGAGTCCATGCCGTGGAGATACCGGAATCGGCATCGTGTCATCGTGAGGGATCGGTCTGATCGAGGAGTTTACGTTCGGATAAATGATGTTATGCTTGTTCTTCACGGAGAATCCAGTTATGTTAACATTGCAAAAGTAACAATCGCCATGATGGTCTCTCGGTTCCCTCCATATCATGGGTATAGCGAACGGCATCGACTTTTTCCTTTGGTTCAACCAGTCACGTAATCCATTCGAACGAGCGGTACAGATAACGAATCCAGGACAAAAACTCACCGGACAAAAACTCAACGGACAAATGTTTTTGCGAAATACATACACTCTAGTCTAGATCTTAAGATTTTAGACTCATTATAGATAATTACTCTTCATCTTTTAAATTGTTCTGTTCTTAACCAAATCGGTGTAGTAATGTAGTTTTGCTCACTGATTTCAAAAATAACTCTTTTTTTGGAGAAATGAAAAACAAACATGTTAGGGCACTTTAAATAATTAATGTGTTTTTAACGAAAATATCATGTCTTAACCTAACCAATCGTACAATTGACTTAACGGGGCATTCAACTGACCTAACCTGGCATTCAACTGACCTAACTGGGCATTAATTTATAACGAAATATTGGTAGGTTGGTGAAAAATTAATATTGGTTGGTTGGTTAAATACAGAACAATTTGAAAGATGAACAATTTGAAAGATGAATAGCAATTATCTACAATGAGTCTAAAATCTTAAGATCTAGACTAGAGTGTATGTATTTCGCCAAAACATTTGTCCGGCGAGTTTTTGTCCGTGCCCCACAGATAACA
Source organism: Bathynomus jamesi (assembly GCA_023014485.1). Classification (NCBI taxonomy): domain Eukaryota; kingdom Metazoa; phylum Arthropoda; class Malacostraca; order Isopoda; family Cirolanidae; genus Bathynomus; species Bathynomus jamesi. The sequence goes on from JAJOZX010002302.1 coordinate 191,777, forward strand.
TGTGGAGCCGACGCCTTATTTTGGTTGCCTAGTGGACAGCCGAAGTATAACCGGTAAGTTTTCCGAAGATCCATCTGAATTGTACACCGTTGTGATTTAGTCGCGAACGAGCCGCACACGTAACAGAAATTGTCTGGGTGATTTTTCCACTTTTGAGGCATGATGATCAATGAGTGGGTTGATGTAAATCACCTATAAAAATAAAATGTGTAAGTGGGCGACACAAAACAAAACACAACACAACACAACACACAACTAGACATGTGACTGTTATGCCAAAAAATAAAAGGGTGTACAACTGTACATGTGCAACGTTTACAAATTTGTGGCCAGCAACTGCTCTCACCTAAAATACCACAAGACAACTTGCGGAAAGCCTAAGTTGAAACGACAAAATGCCATACATGAGGGTACAGAAACGGTACAGCAAAACCCTACACCTACGCTGCAACGACAAAATACGCTGCTACATGTATAAAGGACGCATATTATATATATTATATATAGTTATATGCATAGTATATATATTATATTATATATAGTTATATGCATAGTATATATATTATATTATATAGGGTGAACCAAATGTAGGTGGACAGTAAATGATAACGTTTATTTTGAGAATACATATTTAATTTTTTTGTATACTATAATACAAAATAAATTTAAATAAATTTAGTTATAATATTTAATATAATATAACACAAACACATAGTTATAATGAACACCATAGTTTAATATAATATAACACAAACCGTATTCAACCTACTGTCCACCTACTTTTGGTTCACCGTTATATAGTTACATGCATAGTATATATATTATATATAGTTACATGCATAGTATATATATATTATATTATATATAGTTATATGCATATTATATATATTAATATAGTTATATGCATATTATATATAGTATTATATTTATTATATATATGTATGTATATATATATATACAGTATATATATATATTATTTATTATATACAGGGTGTTTGAAAACTTTCTGTACAAATTGTAATGGGGGATAGGCAACACCAAGACAAACCCTTTTCGTCTATAAGTGTATGCCCGCTGACGTCACCATTCGGCGCGAGAGGGCGCCGCTGCAATTGGCTAAAAGGTGAAGTGGGCTAGACTCGCGCTTGCCGCGGGCATTCTTAAATCGGCGTAGTACGCGTAACATGTTTATTTAAAGAAGGCATGTTTATTTAAAGAAGGTGCTGAAAGTTGCGACCGGTAGCATCAATACATGCCCGACAGCGTCGAAGCATTGACCGACGTACACGTCGAAAGATTCCCGGCATTTCGGGAACAGTTCCAGCGGCGACAGCGATTCTTGCTACGAGGTCTTCTGAGTAATGGGATCTCGTACACGAGGTTCTTCATGTGTCCCCACAGGAAGAAATCGAGGCATGTTAAATCAGGCGATCTCGGTGGCCAGGCTACGGGCCCACCCCGGCCTATCCATCGGTCCCCAAAAGTGGCGTTCAGATAATCTCGCACATCGTTGCTGGAGTGTGCTGGGGCCCCGTCGTGTTGAAACCACATTCGTCTACGAATAGCCACGGGAACATCTTCCAGCAGTTCCGGCAATGTTTCTTCAAGAAATATTCGATAAACCCGCCCGTCGAGTCGGGCAGGCAGCCGTACAATCAACTTGCCATGGACGATACCCGCCCAAACATTGACGGCGAACCGTTCTTGATGAGCATGCACCCGTGTAGCATGTGGATTTGCGTGCGCCCACACGTGAGAATTGTGCATGTTAAACACACCCTCACGTGTGAAACAGGCCTCATCTGAGAACAGCACATAAGCCGGAAAATTAGGCTGCACCGCGTCTGTCTCTGCAGAAACCAGCGTGCGAATTCCACACGAAGAGGGTAATCCCGAGGTTGTAATGCCTGGACACTCTGACGATGAAACGGATGTAACTGCTGCTCGTGCAACACTCTCTCCAGACCAGGTCGTGGTTCACACCGAGGATACGTGCAACACCTCGCGTGCTTGCGCTTGGTTTGTCCTCAAATCGCCGTAGGATTTCTTCTTCCATGTCAGGAGTGCGCACGTTTCTCTCCGGACCAGTGTCATGCATGTTTGCATGGAATGTTCCAGTTTCTCCGCAGTCGCCGATGCAAATGCGCAAACGTTTGGTGGTTTGGCACACGTCTGTTTGGGAAGCGCTGTCGGTACAACCTCACAGCAGCTCTTCCGTTTCCATTGGCAGCCCCATACACCATATGCATGTCAGCCATCTCAGCAGTCGTGAAGCGCTCCATGTTACGCGTACTACGTCCGTCCGATTTAAGAATGCCCGCGGCAAGCGCGAGTGTAGTGTAGCCCACTTCACCCTTTTAGGCCAATTGCAGCAGCGCCCTCATCGCGCCGATGGTGACGTCAGCGGACATACACTTACAGACGAAAAGGGTTTGTCTTGGTGTTGCCTATCCCCCATTACATTTGTACAGAAAGTTTTCAAACACCCTCTATATATTATATTTATTATATATATTAATGATCGGTCTCATCTCGAAAACTAGACGTGCTAGAGGGAAACCGAAAACAGATTTGGAATCAGCGTCCCAACAGCTATCTATCACACCCATAATTATATCTGATGAAAAATACTTGTTGGCCAGTGTTATGACATCTGACTTGGAACTTTTGAAATACCATGATAAAATCCATTTTAATCACAATCAACCCCCTGTTCCCTTCCCTTAATCACAACACATTACATGACCATAGAATATTTATTTTAAACCATTTAAATCACATAAAAACATACTGTATAAATATATTAATCTTTCAGTACACCAAAAAAAGTTATACCGAGATATTTCATTTTACTTTCTGTGCTTTAGTCGGAATTCAACATCTGACTGGTCTGGTGTACTGGTCTGGTGTCTCAAACAGTGCCATGCACATCAGCAGAAGAGTGTCTTGAACAGTGGCAGGCAGAGTGATTTTGAGTTGTTTACAAGGGGGATACCATCCCCCCTCAGTTCGAGCACTATATATATATATATAATATTATATATATATATTACACACACTGTATATTAGTGGTGGACGGGATGTCAGTTTTTCACATCCGCGATGCGGATCTTTAATTTCAATATCCGCGGATGCGGATATTCAGTTAATCTATCAATATATATAGAATTATGAATATATGACAATTTTTCAAATTTCGTGACAGTGATATTACACTGATACATGTTGATATTACTATATTATGGCAGGCAGGCTGCATAAGAATTAAATTTAATATTTTCATTATGATAAAAATAATAACTTTCTCAAGAGTTCAGCCACAGAAATTCGATGAAACAGTTTCATTCAATTTTCTGTGTTTACCACGTATTTATATTTTCAGGTTATATTTTGTTTGTTCATTAATAATTAATTAATACTTTACATGAAATGTGCATGACTCGGCCTTATAAGCTACTTTATAAGCCAATTTAATTGTAAATTGCATAATTTATTAGAGATAATATCCGCATAGCATCCGCAGTCAGAAGTGCGGATGCGGATGTTAAAAATGATGCGGATGCGGATATCCGGTCCACCACTAAATATATATATATATATATATATTAATATATATATATATATATATATATATTATATTATAGCTAATAATGATGTGAAAGTTTAAAATTTTAAGACTTTTCTTTACTTATTATAATAAGTGACGGAAATATAATAAAAAGACAAGTTTTGCTTGAAGAAAAGAAATATAATCTGGGAAGCAAGGTCAACTTAAAATGTTTGTATGTCTGTCTGTCTGTCTAGAGGGAAGCCAACGTGACCCCTATCTTTAAGAAAGGGGATCACGAAAGTCCAGGGAACTATTGTCCCATTAGTCTCACTTCGGTTGTAGATAAATTATTAGAGGGGATAATAGCGGATAGGATCGTTGACCATTTGGATTCCTACAAGCCGCTTGGGGACTCCCAACATGGGTTTAGACGGCATAGGTTGTCTCACCAACCTGCTTGAGTTTTTCCACGTCATGTAGAGTGAGTACGATAAGAGTAGGGAGATCGATATACTTTATCTCGACTTCCAAAAAGCCTTTGTAAGGTACCTCACCGCCGGCTAATGGCCACAGTCCGCTGCTGGGTATCGAAGGGGAAGTAGGTAGCTGGATTGGAAACTGGCTGAAGAATAGGCGGCAGAGGGTTGTAATTAAAGGGGCTACCTCAGGTTGGGCCTCGGTCACTAGCGGGGTTCCTCAAAGTTCCGTTTTTGGGCCACTGTTGTTTATCATTTACATAAATGATATCGATGGTGGTATCGTCAGTAGGATCGCCAAATTCGCTAATGACACGAAGCTTGGGGCCAATGTTGGGACGCCCGAAGTTATCGAGCAACTGCGTGCTGACCTAGGTAGGAGAGGAGAGTGGTCCGAAAAATGGCAAATGCCGTTTAACTTGGGTAAATGCAGGGTCATGCACATTGGCTACGCCAATCCCAAGTCGGACTACTCCAGGTTGGGGAGTAATATCGAGGCCACTGATTTGGAAAAGGATTGGGTGTGCTAATTAGCAGCGACCTTAAGTTTACCAAACAGTGCGTAGAGGTGGAAAAGAAAGCCCCGAAGCTGTTGGGTTATATGAGGTGGTAATTTGGATTTCGGAACAAGGAGATTGTGCTCCCTCTGTACAATTCCCTGGTTCGGCCGCACCTGGAGCATGCTGTGCAGTTCTGGTCGCCCACCCTCAGGAAAGATATTGAGAGGCTGGAGCGAGTGCAGGCGAGGGCCACAAAGTTAATCCCTTCCGTTAGGCATATGGGCTACAATCGACGCTTACGCGCCCTGAATTTGTTTTCGCTGGAAACTCGGAGGCTACGCGGTCAACTCATCGAGGTTTTCAAGCTCTTACCTGGGTTCGACGATGTCAATTTTAGAAGCATGTTTAGTTTAAATGATAACTCAACTCCCAACAATGGTTGGAAGTTGGATTTGAAACGGTTTAGCGCTAGTGTGTGTGGGAATTACTTTACCTATAAGATCTGCGACACGTGGAACAGGCTACCTTCAGAAGTTGTGAACAGTTCCTCTCTGGATCAGTTGAAGAAAAGGTTAGACCGAATCTTGCACACTATTTGAGGGTGACAGAATTTCTCCATGGCACCCGTTGCCATTGGTTTCTACTCGATATGGGCCGCAAGGCCTTTTGAGGTACTTCTTTTCTTTGTAACTCTTTGTAACTCTTTCTGTCTCTCTGTCTGTATGTCTCTCTCTCTCCCTCCCTTTGCATTCTCATTGAAGGGATTAATTTTGTAGCAAGGGCTACAAAATTGATCCCTTTAATGAGAATGCAAAACTACCAACGGAGATTGGAGCACCTAAATCTGTTTGCCTTAGAGACGAGGAGGTTGCGCGGTCAGCTTATTCAAGTCTTCAAGATGCTCAATGGAATAGACAGGGTAGATTACAGAAACTAATTCTCACTTAATGCCAATTCGACGAGAAATAATGTGTTTAAACTGGAACTAAAGACATTTAGGAACTCTGTCTGCGGCAATTTCTTTTCCTATAAAATAGTTAATATCTGGAACTAACTTCCCTTAAAGGTTGTTTCCAGCCAAAGTGTAAATGTGTTTAAAAATAGGCTTGACAAAGTACTGAATACTCTCATGGTTTAAGACGAAAACATAACGCAACTCTGCAGGAGTTCGCTTGCACGGTGTCTCTGTGGGCATGCTAATTATAGCTTTTTTATATATTCTCCACTTTCCTGCAAAATTTCCTTGGCTACTTTTCCACGGGTCAAGGTATTTTCTTCGACCTTTCTCCGTACCTGCCTGTGGCAGGGAGGGAGCGGAGGGTGGGGAAAGAACCTTATACTTTTCTATCCAGTTTTCTACTACTGCTCGAATAGTTGAAAGAAAAATAAACTTGTTTAATAACAGGACCCTCCCTGAGTGGAGGTCTTTGAGGCTTCCTCTTGTCCTTGTCGTTGTCCTTGTAACTCCTCGCCTACTTTTGTTTTTCATAAGCAATGCTGAAGTTTGAGTAACATCATACTTGAAAGTTATGGTAGAGTTTATTCTTTATTTGTTGTGTAAAGTTGTGCTTTGTGAAAGCAGTTAAACCTTCGAGGAGTGCTAAGGTCGAATAGTACTACTTTCAACATTTTTTTAAGCTTTGTAACAGGAATAAGTAGGTATACTCTAAATCTAACGTTTTATTCTGAGGAATATATATATATATATATATATATATTATATATATATATATATATATATATATATTATATATATATATATATATATATGCAGGGTGATTCCAAAGTCCTGCCTCATAGGTATTTACTACATAGGTATTTATGAGGCAGGACTTTTGAACAGGGGCGGATTTAGGGTGGGGGGAGACGGGCGATCACCCCCCAAACCATGAGGCCTCAACCTTAAAGGTAAAGACAGTGAAAGAAAGGAGATCGGAAACAAAGAGGAGACAATGCAAAATTAGAGTGAAGCATCCTATAAAATAATCGCTGTCGCTTTCCTTTGGACAATTTTAGTAAGTGTAAAATATATAAAGGAACAGTCTCTCTGAACGTGCACACTGCGTGTAGAATGGTAGACTCAATTTGTTGATACCGCTCCTCACCACACTGTTGTCATCTGGGAAAAAATTGGCCAAGGCTGAGGGTGAAAAATAAGCAGATCAGAATTTTGATGTTACGTTTGATACTTTAATAAAGTTTAGGTGTACCCCTTTCGAGGTTACTTTTCAAGCAATGTGCAATTGTTTCAGAGGTTAAGCCGCCATCTGGCAACAGTGCACAGCTGTGAGCTGGACCAGAGTATATACAACATGATAACATTGACTGTCAGTTTCGCAAGCGAGGAGAGGTCGTTCTCAACTCTAAGGAGACTAAATACATGGTTACGCTCACAAATGGGTGCAGAGCGACTTTCAGGGCTTGCTCTTCTTCACATACATCCCGACATCCCGGTGGACATAGAAAATGTTATTGGAAGTTTTAAAAACACAAGAAATCGTCGGCTGCAATTTGTACTGTGAAAGTGGCATGTCTTGTAATTTAGTTGTTATAATACTTGTAATAAGTTGTTTATATTTAGGGCACAGCTGATCAACAAAAAGGTAAACAAAAATTTTATTAAGAGATTTCAAAGGACAGGAAATCATAGACTGTTATTGGTAATGTGAGCGTGCCATGTCTCTTGTAATTTGTAACTCTTGTATATATTTAGGGCACTGCTGAACAAAATGTGTACATGAATACATAGAGTTTTAATTTCATATTGATATCGTGTGAGTAGGGATGCATGCACCGAGGTATGCTGGTATACTGGGAAAAGAGTGCATATAGGGGCACAATGATGTCCAAAAGTGAGCCATTTAATATATATATTTTTCTTTAATTGCCCCTAATGATGATGCTTAATAAAATAGTAATGAAATGTTGTTGCGCTAATTTTATGCTTATTGGCGCTTACTGTCATTTTAAGGAATTGACTTTTTTGAGCAAAAACAGATACCTTCCTGTATTCTTTATAGGCAGAACGAATATGTGATAATCGTTGACAATTCTGTCACACCAGTTGTTTGTTATTGTATTGTAATCTCAAGTTCTGGAAGGTGACCGACCACCCAAATTGTGCTCTAGATTCGCCCCTGCTTTTGAATCACCCTGTATTACTTTTCTATTGGGAGGCTTTATAGTAGTGCTGCTGTATGAAACGCAGATTTGATTACCGTTAATGACCAAAGATTTATTTATTTATGGAGAGAATAGAAACCATATTTTAAAAATACTTATAAATAACTTAGTTTATGCCGATGATATGGTGTTAATAAGTCTCTCTGTTAAAGGTCTGGATCGGCTACTAAAAGTCTGCGAAGTGTATTCACAGAAACATGATATTCTTTTTAATGTCACAAAAACTAAGGTTATGCAATTTCATCCTAAAAGCTGTAATCAGTGATATTAGGTTTAAAATGAGAGGTGAAGTAATTGAGGAAGTACAAGAGTTTAAGTATCTGGGTCAAAGTATTACCAGCTTCTTGAGTGATGACTCAGATATAAGAAAACAATCTCGAAGCCTTTGTGCTGAAGCGAATATGACTATAAGGAACTTTCGGTTCTGTACAAGTAAAGCTAAAGGCACTCACTCTCGTACTTTCTGCAGTAATATATACGGACAGCAACTCTGGGTGAATTATAAAAAAGATTCTGGCAGAACTCTAAATTTGCTGTACAACAGGTCTTTTAGACTGTTACATAAATTACCCCCCCCCCCCCCCCCCCCCCCCGAGATGCTCAGCTTCGCAAATGTTTGCTACCCGCAATGTTCCGATCTTCCCGGAGGCAACAAGACGTGTTGAATCCAGTCTAATGCAAAGAATTAAAAAAATCAACCAACCCGATTATCCAAGCTATCCATGAATCTTACCGTTCATCCTCTAAGCTATGGAATTTTTGGTACGAAAACGTCTGTTTGTAGCTCCACTTAACTCCGACATTACTGTATTATTTCTATCAACTGTATATATTTCTATTCTTAGTATGTGAACTGTCATTGTATTAATAATATTTGTCATATGGACTATAGTCTGCCAATCAGGGCCGTTTCTAGCCATTACGGGGCCCTAAGCAGTATACCCATTTGAGGCCCCACCCCTCCATCCACCAACTCACGCCTTACTACATCACCTCAACACACACATACAAAAAATGGCTATGTTAATAAAAAACAATTAACTTGGTACACTTGTAAACTGAACACTACTGATGAATATATTAAAAGTCCCAACAAATCCAAGTTGTGCTCCAGCCGCCATCTTGGAAAATGGCGGCCGAATTTCGGTTTTTTGGAAATAACTTTAGAACCGTAAAAGATACGAAAATTTACCAAGAGAGCAATATCATTTTACATAAAAGACAAACATTTTCTGTTCCCAACTTTGTTTTGTACGATGAAAATAAAAAAGTTATGCAAAACTAAAGATTTTTCATTCTATGAATCAATGCGGACACGACGTTCAAACTGGGTTTGTAGGTAAAAAAAAGCGAATGTTTTGTTATGACTGCCTATTTTCAGAAACCTCTCTTACTTTGTATGGGTGATTTTGTGAAAAATATTTCACAGGAACGAGCTAGTAGAAATATAAATTGTGACAGTACCTGGTTTTCTAAATATTTATACCAATACATTTTCTTGTTTCTAGCAGATATGGGCAACTCTGTCCCTAATTTCCTATATTCTACTTCTAATAAATACTCTTAATTATGATTATATCTACGGATTCATCTGTAACATTTATTCACTCAATCGGAGGTTATGAGTTAATATACCGAAGTAATAGTTCAAAGTGAATGACAGACGAACTAATATTTTTCTTTTCTTTTCAGGTAATGGACGCTATTGATGAGTCAAGATGAAGTGCTTGATATGTGCAGAAGAGATCGATGTGGGAAGCGGGGTATTTGTGGAAAGAGGGATCAAGACTCTGATTCAAGCAAGCAAAGATAGAGGAGATGATAAATACAAGACATTTCAGGAACTGAAGAGTGTATTAGTACACAAAATCTGTCGGAGAAACTACACAAGAAAGCACAGTATAGCTGCTGTCAATAAGGAACCTTCAGAACAATCAACTTCACAAGCCAACAGAGTTCTTCGTTCAGAAATAAAGACATTTAACTTTCTAAGTGACTGTATATTTTGTGGAGAGAAAGCAAGTTTACCTGACACAAAACATTAAAAAAATAGACGCCTCACTGTATATAATGTGGCTACTCTTGAATTTCGAGAAAAAATTATTTCAATTTGTGAACAGCGCAGTGATAGTTGGGGGCAGGAAGTATATTCACGTATTGCAAATTCCATTGATTTAGTAGCAGAAGAAGGTCGTTATCACTTTGTATGTTACAGCACATTCAAGCGCATTGCACAGAGAGATTCAGCAGGACGTCCAGAAGAATCAGTAGCTTCGTCTGCTTTCAAAAAACTTTTGGAATACATTGAAAGTAATGATGAGTGTCAGTACAGTTTGAGTGAGCTGAAAGATATTATGATGGAAGTTTCTGGTGCACAAAAGAAGACCTTTACAGTGACCACTGGCTTAAGTGTAAGTTCCTTTCACACTACAAGTCAAGCATAATCTGTACAGATCTGCATTCCCGACATAACATATTTAGCTTCACTCACACAGGACGAAGGATTTAACAGAACAATGGTATGAAAACAAGAAGACAGATGAGACTAGTGAACGATTACGTATTGTTGAAACAGCTGCAAAAATCATCAAGAAGACATTTGTAAAACAGTGTATGATTGTAGCATGTACCCAGACATTGATGACATGAAGGCTGAGGGTCAGACTTTTGCGTAGTAATTAGAAAATTATACTTAAAACAGGGAGGCACAATTACATTTTATTTCCTAGCTCATGTTAGATGACTTTATTCAACATTAGAGATGTCACACAGTGCCTTAGATTACTAGATTACTACATTTTCATTTTAGGTAACAACAGACGATTATAGTTAGCTATAGTGATGTTCCCAAGTGTCTAAGGATTACTGTGACCATTCAATAAGATGTTATTTTATGTTCAATCCATAAAACCTGTCTGAACATCATGGTCATCATCAATACATGAAAATTCTTCCTATGTTTACATTTTTCTTCAGTATACAAGATAAGGAAAAATGCATGTTATATTTTACATAAAATAATAGTAATGTATGTATTGAGAATAGCATTCATAATTATTTCCATTTTCAATACTTAGATGTCTAATGAAGGAATAAAATAACTGTTTTAAATAATGTTACTCCAAACCGATAACTTAGCTCCTACCCGTCATCAAAAAAATTACATTACAGTATTTTTCTCTAGCTCTTTCTGTTGTGCTTTACTTTTTTACCAAACTACCTATAAAAACAAACTGTCATGGTTCTGAAATAATAAATTGCTACAAAATATTCGAATTTCTACCCATTAACCAAGTTTGAACGTCATGTCTGCACTGATTCATAGAATAAAGGAATTTTGTATTTTGCGTAACTTTTTTATTTTTCATCGTACAAAACAAAGTTAGGAACAGAAATGTTTGCCTTTTTATGTAGAATGAGTTTGCTCTCTTGGTAAATTTTCGTATCTTTTACGGTCTGAAGTTATTTCCAAAAAACCGAAATTCGGCCGCCATTTTCCAAGATGGCGGCTGGAGCACAACTTGGATTTGTTGAGACTTTTAATATATTCATCAGTAGGGTTCAGTTTACAAGTGTACCAAGTTTCGACTTCCTGCTAATTTGATAGGTCGATTGAATATATTTATCCTAAAATTCTTCCACTAGAAGCTCCTCTCGGCTGACGCTACTGTCACAGGTACAGTGCAGGCAATTCTTAGTGCAACCCAGAGATTGGGGTATAGTTCCTCCAGTTGCTTCTGATGAATGAAGGAGAGAAGCTCCAATGCAGTCATGTTGTGTGAAGGTAAAGTCGGCAAGTTCTTAATTTCGAGGGCCAGTTCTCTTCCATCAATGTCAGAGTCGGCTCCAGAGCTCAGTATCTTAGAGAGCTTTTCACACTTGCAGGACAAGTCTTCCTTGTTCATTGTGGTAAAGTTTAGGAGAACCCCAAATATGTCACTCACATCATCTAATGTTTTGAATCTTTCATTTATTGACCCGATGGCACAATCGACCACCACATTGAAAAATTTGACTTCCAGCCTCTTTAAGACTTCTGTAAATGGTTCGTCAGGAGCTTCGTAAGCAAAGTGCTTTTTCGTGGATCTGAGCCTCTTCTCCTTCAGCACAGCCTCCACATTCATTTCCTCACATATGTCCCTAGCTACGACTTGTACTGCAACAAAACCTGTGTTTCTGTAGCTGGTGAGCGAGTCTTTTGTTTTTGTGAGGAGGTTGACTGCCACATCAAACTGCATTGTAGGAGATTGCAGAAGTTTGCTCACATGGTTAACTGCATGAAGAATGTCCATACTACTGTGCAAATCTGAAAGCGATAAGACCCTACCTCCTCTGCAAGTGCTTGTGCTTCAATCCTGGCTATGGCATCTGTGGCATTGTTTCTGACTTCCAACAGGGCCTCTCTGATGTTGTGGCTCTGGTATCGCACAGCGCCTCAATGCTCTTAAGCCGGCTCTCCCACCTGGTTTCACTCCAAGACTTGAGTGTTATGTTGACGTGCTTCTTTAGGATTGTCCATCTCTGTGTAGCTGCTGCAAAGAAGTTGTACAATTTTTGTACGTTGCCAAAGAAGCTGATGGCATCTGTGGAAGCTTTAGCTGCATCAGCCACTACAAGATTCAGAGTGTGAGCCCCACATGGAACATAGAGTGCACGATAGTTCTTCTCTAATAACCTTGCCTGAACATCTTTGTTCTTGCCCTTCATGTTCGCTCCGTTGTCATATGACAGTCCTCTGCAGTCATCAAAGTGAATATTCAGTTCATCTAGTCTCTTCAGAATCAGAACTGATACACTCAGGCCTGTACTTTCTGAAGCCTCAAGAAAGTCCAAGAAGTATTCTTTTATTTCTGGTACTTCACCCATTTTAACAGTTCTGATAATAACCGACATCTGTTCTTGGTGGCTTATGTCTGGAATGCAGTCTAAAATGAGTGAATAATATTTAGCTTGTTTTATTTCTGCAACAATAGCATCCAAGATCTTCCCACTAATGGACTCAATGAGCTCATTTTGAATGATGTTTCCTAGGTAACTTGAATGACTATATTGGCCACTTTTGACTCTGCTGATGTGTTGTTTCATCACTGGATCAAATTTGGCAAGCAGCTCAACCTCCTTCAAGAAGTTGCCATTGTCTCGATTGTACAATGTAGAGGAAGACCCCCTGAAAGCAAGGTTTCTCTCTGTCAGTGATTGGATCATACTTACAAGACGCGTGAGAACATCTCGCCAGCGTCTTCGTTCTACCTCCATTAATGACATTTCAGTTTGGTCAATGGTCCTCCCAGTTTTTAGCCGCAGTTCCAGATCCTTCCATGTTGCCATGTTATCTGCATGTTCTGAACTATTTTCATGGCCTTTCAGAAGCGAACCAACGTTTATCCAGTCTGAAAGTCCATCCGTAATTAGTTTGTACGACTTCCTTGAAAACACCTTGCAGTAGAAGCAATAAAGAGCATCATTCCTTCTAGAGGACATCAGCCAGCTTCGCTTTAGTTTTTCCCCATTAATTAATGTTCTCTACATGTAATGGTGATGAAATGGTCCTCGAGACACCAGATCTGTCTTCAAGGCATCTGACAGGACAACTGGCAGAGCTTGGTTAATGTTATTTCACCCCCCCTGCACAGATGAAACTAATAGAGGTACAAAAGAAACTGATTCTTGGCGGACGGTTTCAAGTCGGCAAAGGTAGGAGGTGAGGAGAGACTCGAAAAGGTCAGTGTTGTACTCAAGATTTCGAAGGATTGTTTCGATGTGCTGCTCCATGGTCCGGGGGCAGAATCGGGTGGCTGGTGGTTCAACAAGCATCAGGGATTCCATTCAGTCTTTCAGGATGGATCCTGAAAGATTCTGCCGCCGGACCATGGAGCAGCACATCAAAACAATCCTTCGAAATCTTGAGTACAACACTGACCTTTTCGAGTCTCTCCTCACCTCCTACCCTTGCAGACTTGAAACCGTCCGCCAAGCACAAGGAGGCAACACCAACTACTGAGTGGTTCTGTTTAGACGTAGAATTAAATTGTCTAAACGATGCAACAATCAGTTTTTTTGTACCTCTATTAGTTTCATCTGTGAAGGCGGGGCGCAATCACTGTTTACCACGCTGTATAAAAAAAAAACAATCCATAACAAGATCCATGACTCAACTTACTTTGGCGGTGGCTGTTTTCTGTATTGTCATCTAGAATTTGGTTGGAGAACTAAGTTATCCACTCTGAAACGTCATTAACTTAAATTCTACTTAATATTTATGCGTATGTAAACATCGTTAAATAAATTAAGAATATATTATGCTTCTGTTTACCTTACGATAAATGCAATATATTTAAAAATTTATTCAATAAACCCGCAGGAATTGCGAGTATGTCCTCGAGTAGAATATAGTTCTCACTCCACATGCTACATGGTGAGTACTCGGTATTCATTTGGCGAGATAACACGGAAAATAATGTAAATATCGTGAATTTCTATCTTGTTATATTTCGTCTTTGATGCGGAACTACGTTTGGTTACTGGATATTCCATGCAAGCATTATGTTTATTGTTTTTGATATTTGGATTCAGTGAGGGATGGTCATTTCAGTAAGTGCAATAAATTATACAGTCAGCCCAAAATGCATAGATCTTTCAATTTTAGCAAGTTCTGTTATACATGCCGATAAAACTAAGTGTTTGCAATTTTATATATATATATATACTATATGCTGCAAACCCACAAGGAAAAAGAAAAACGATTCCAAGGCCTTTCGTGTATTCAAAGCTACACCTCGTCAGGGAATGAAGATAAACGGCGAGATACCCATAAATATATACAATGTACAGGAAAAACAAAACAATTAGCATATATATTATATATATATATATATATATATATACAGGGTGTTTGAAAACTTTCTGTACAAATTGTAATGGGGGATAGGCAACACCAAGACAAACCCTTTTCGTCTATAAGTGTATGTCCGCTGACGTCACCATTCGGCGCGAGAGGGCGCCGATGCAATTGGCTAAAAGGTGAAGTGGGCTAGACTCGCGCTTGCCGCGGGCATTCTTAAATCGGACGTAGTACGCGTAACATGGAGCGCTTCACGACTGCTGAGATGGCTGACATGCATATGGTGTATGGGGCTGCCAATGGAAACGGAAGAGCTGCTGTGAGGTTGTACCGACAGCGCTTCCCAACAGACGTGTGCCAACCACCAAACGTTAGCGCATGTTGCATCGGCGACTGCGGAAACTGGAACATTCCATGCAAACATGCATGACACTGGTCGGGAGAGAAACGTGCGCACTCCTGACATGGAAGAAATCCTACGGCGATTTGAGGACAATCCAAGCGCAAGCACGCGAGGTGTTGCACGTATCCTCGGTGTGAACCACGACCTGGTCTGGAGAGTGTTGCACGAGCAGCAGTTACATCCGTTTCATCGTCAGAGAGTCCAGGCATTACAACCTCGGGATTACCCTTTCGTGTGGAATTCGCACGCTGGTTTTCTGCAGCAGACAGCGGTGCAGCCTAATTTTCCGGCTTATGTGCTGTTCTCAGATGAGGCCTGTTTCACACGTGAGGGTGTGTTTAACATGCACAATTCTCACGTGTGGGCGCACGCAAATCCACATGCTACACGGGTGCATGCTCATCAAGAACGGTTCACCGTCAATGTTTGGGCGGGTATCGTCCATGGCAAGTTGATTGGGCCGTACCTGCTGCCTGCCCGACTCGACGGGCGGGTTTATCGGATATTTCTTGAAGAAACGTTGCCGGAACTGCTGGAAGATGTTCCCGTGGCTATTCGTAGACGAATGTGGTTTCAACACGACGGGGCCCGCACACTCCAGCAACGATGTGCGGGATTATCTGAACGCCACTTTTGGGGACCGATGGATAGGCCGAGATGGGCCCGTAACCTGGCCACCGAGATCGCCCGATTTAACATGCCTCGATTTCTTCCTGTGGGGACACATTAAGAACCTCGTGTACGAGACGCCCATTTACTCAGAAGAAGACCTCGCAGCAAGAATCGCTGTCGCCGCTGGAACTGTTCCCGAAATGCCGGGAATCTTTTGACTTGTACGTCGGTCAATGCTTCGACGCTGTCGGGCATGCATTGATGCTACCGGTCGCAACTTTCAGCACCTTCTTTAAATAAACATGCCTTCTTTAAATAAACATGTTACGCGTACTACGTCCGATTTAAGAATGCCCGCGGCAAGCGCGAGTCTAGCCCACTTCACCTTTTAGCCAATTGCAGCGGCGTCCTCTCGCGCCGAATGGTGACGTCAGCGGACATACACTTATAGACGAAAAGGGTTTGTCTTGGTGTTGCCTATCCCCCATTACAATTTGTACAGAAAGTTTTCAAACACACTGTGTGTGTAATATATATATATATATATATATCAGTGAATCCGTGCATATAAATTATAAAGCGAAATTCATTAAAATTAAGAAAGTGCAATACAGTTTACATAATTTATCACCAATTTTAACGTATATATTCAAAAAACGAAATACGGTTGGCATTCGAGAAAGTTTGAAACAAAGCAGGAAAAAGGTCATAAAACGAAAGGTCAGAAAACCCTCGAAATACCCTCGACCATCGAAAGGAAAGAAACAGGAATAAAATAAATAAATAAATAAAGAATTTGTGTGGGTATTTCTTCTTAACTAATTAAGGAATAGCATGGATATGGGTCCAAATTCTCACTTAATCTGTAATTGTGCAATTTGTAACAACAGAAAGCCTAGCGATTAGATGTGATTTCTGTCAACGATTAAACGACTTTAACTGCATGAATTGGAATGAGAGGGAAATAACTCTTGTCTCGAACGCGAAACACGTCGTGGGGATCAAATTTCTATGTGACGTGTGTACACAGACCGTAAATTCTTTCGCGGTCTTTAAAGAAATGGAGATAGCAGACTCGAAGTACAAAAAAATGAAATAATGGGGACACATGGGTCCGAAATGGTCCCAACGAAAAACAGGGTGGATGAGAGAGAAGACGAAATAACGAAAACAGTATAATAACGAACAACAATTAATAATAAATAACGACATAAACAATAATACGGAAGGAAGACATAGATGAAAGGAAAGAAATAAGTAAAAGTGGCGAAGTAGACAAACGGTCCAACAGCGAAACGATAAAAGATAATAACTAAAAACGTAGAAAATAAGCAGCCAAAGAAAATAATGATAATGCCAAAACTAAGAACTTGGAAATAATAATAAAGAAAGCAGAAGCGTAGAAAATATCGTATGCAAATACTACGCGAAAGGAAACTGCAGATATCGGGATGGGCAATGCATATATGCACATCCCACATTATGCAAAATGCATTACACAAGTGGATACTGCAAGTTTGATAAGAAATGCATGTTCCACCATCTTACGATCTGCAACACTTATGAAAGATATGGGAGTTGCAAATATGAAAAAAAATGCCGATACCACCACCCTCAAAGGAACGCAACGAGGGAACAGAAAAAACGAACATCAAAGAAGAGTGGAAATTTTTTAGACGCAGCCAACACATTTCAGCTGCTAAATACTCTCAGCAATTACAAAACCAGCTGACAAATATAAATATAGAAATCCGAGAGCCGGACAGAAGGTACGACAAAGGCACTTCATGCGTTCGGGACAACAGGTACCGACAAAGATAAAAAGAGGTAAATTCTCGGAGGACCACAAGGCAACGAAACCGGCACCCCCATTGGAAAACAATCGGAACCACCTGTATGCGAAAAAGAAAGAGAAAAAAAAAATAATCCTAGCCAACATACAGGGCCTTAAATCAAACCACTCCACAAACAAAGTTTATACCTGAAAGGACTCATGCAAGAAGCCGGAGCAGACTTTACATGCCTCACGGAAACTCATCTAAAGGACTGCCAGGCGAACTGTGAAAATTGTGAGTCCTGTATTGACAAAAAAGAAATACAAATTGACAAATATAACATCCTCCGAGCCGACAGAACAGTGAGACGTAAAGGAGGATGTGCTATTTACACACGAAAGGCACATAGCAGAAATGGCTATAAGTACCTCAAACAACTACGTAGAATGTGTGCAGCAAAAATTGAAAAATTAAATATGGTACTAATTGTAATGTACAGACCCCCAAACACGCCAACCTCAAAATTTTCAGATTCCATTACAGAGGTAAGAAACTTGTAAAAGATCTACATCTCCAACCCCAAATATTTTTCTCTGTGGTGATTTTAATTTCCCATTCATGAAATATAAAAGGATAGGAAAAAATATATGTATACACCAGGACAAGGGGGGCACACGAGAAGACCAGGAGCAGGTAAAAATGCTACTAGCTTTAGCTGATGAATTTATGTTAACGCAAGAAATAACAGAAAACACAAGAAAAAACAACTGCCTAGATTTGGTATTCACAAACAACAGTAATCTAATTGATAATGTGAAATATCCCCAACTAGATATCAGACCACAACATCATTGAAATAACAACTAATATAAAGGCAACAGGAAAGGAAAGAACACGCACAACAGAAAGAAGCAAATTCGAAATTTTTAATTTTCACTCCAAAGCTATAAACTGGGAAGATGTGACATCCAGCATGGAAGTAATAGATTGGAAAACCATTTTCGAGGCCAAGACAACGGAAGAGATGCTAATGACGTTAGAGGAGAAGACGTTAGAAATTGTGGAAAAACATGTCCCAAAGATACAACAAAGAGGAAAGAGAAGCAGGTTCGAAAGACAAAAGAGGGCATTGTTCCGAAAGAGAAAAAGAGTGACTGCAAAATTAAGTAATTGTAAAGATAACATCAGAAAAATATTAAATGATAAACTGCAAAGTATCGATGTCGTCATACAGGAACTAATCGAGAAGCATACAGAAAAAGAAGAAGATGACGCTATAGAAGCGATAAAGGCTAACTCAAAGTACTTCTATAATTTCGCAAAAAGAAAGTCGAAAAACCATGCGACTATCGGACCTTTAAAAAATGAGAACAGTGATTTATCTGATGATCTAACAGAAGTATCTGAAATATTAAAAGCTCAGTATGAATCATCTTTCAGTATCCCAAAAACTGACAAATGATATGCGATAGAAACGCGTTCTTTGAAGAAGAACCACAAGGGGAAAGTATAACGGATTTCGACTTTACGACGGAGATATTGCACAAGCATAGGGAAACTAAAAACACACTCAGCGGCAGGACCGGATAAATGGAATGCCACACTGATCAAAAACTGCAAGAATGCAATCGCTGAGCCCCTATACTGGATATGGAGACGATCATTAACACGGGAGAAATACCGGGCATCCTGAAGAGCGCGAACATAGTCCCAATATATAAAGGAGGAGATCGATCCGAGGCCAAAAACTATAGGCCAGTGTCGCTTACATCTCATCTCACTAAAAATATTTGAAAGAATAGTTAGACAGAAAATCTATGACTTTTTGGAAACTCAGAAAAAATTCAATGATAACCAACACGGGTTTCGGTCAGGCAGATCATGCCTGTCACAACTAATGGAACACTACAACAACATTATTGATTCACTTGAAAGTAATGAAAACTATGATGTACTATACACAGACTTTGCTAAAGCGTTCGACAAGTGTGACCATGGAATCATAATACATAAACTGAAATATATGGGAATAACAGGAAAAGTAGGGAAATGGATATATAATTTCCTTAGTGAGCGGAGGCAAGTCGTTACAGTACAAGGAGTATCTTCATCAGAATCAGAGGTCCTCAGCTCAGTACCACAAGGAACGTATTAGCTCCACTACTCTTCATAATCATGCTAACTGACATAGATGAGGACGTTACCAGAGACAGCACAGTAACATCCTTTGCGGATGACACAAAGATCAGTAGAAAAATACGAAACCAGAAGACATAGGATCTCTACAAACCGACATAAACAAAATTACAAGTGGACGGAAGACAACAATATGAAGTTTAACACCGAGAAATTTCAGCTATTACGGTACGGAAAAAGAGAAGACCTAAAGTCCATGGAATATTATACCCCAAATGGACAGGAAATCAGAGAAATTCCAGAGCAAAAGATTTAGGGGTTGTAATGACAGATGATGCGAAATTTGAAACACAAAATAAGATAGCAGTAAACAGAGCAAAGAGAATAACGGGTCAGATATTGAGAACTTTAAACGAAGGGATAGGAATGTAATGATCCCTACTGAAAACCCTGATAATACCCAAATGGAATACTGCTCGGTCCTAACATCCCCATATAAAAAAGAAGACATTAGACAGCTGGAGGGGATCAAAGAAGTTCACAGCCAAGATCAATGGGTGCAAAGAACTAAATTACTGGGAAAGGTTACGAGAACTAGACCTATATTCACTGGAAAGGAGAAGAGAGAGATACACCATTATTTACACTTGGAAAATAATGGAGAAACTAGTCCCTAATCTTACTCTGAATCCCATAACTCCCCAAACAACGGTGGAAAGTAGAAGCGGTAGACTGTGTCGTATTCCCAAATTGAAGGCGAGACAGGGAACATCCTTAACCCTGAAAGAAAATAGTTTTGTAGTGAGAGGACCAAAACTATTTAATCAGTTGCCCAAAGACCTAAGAAACACGAAGGGAGTTGCAGTGGAAATCTTCAAAAGAAGACTAGACGCCTGGCTCAGAACAATCCCCGATGAGCCGGGCGTACCTGGCTATGTGAGGTGGAGAGCGCAAGAATCCAACTCACTACTTCACCAGGCCAACTCGAGAGGAGGGGCGACAAGCTTGACCTTCGCGAAATGAGAAATCATCACGTGGAACCTTTGTAAGGTTGTAAGGTAAGGTAAGGTATATATATATATATATATATATATATATATATATATATATATAATATATATATATATATAGGGTGTCCGAGAATTATCTGTACAATTTTTATTTTGGCTGTTATTAAAAGTCAACCATGAAGTGTAGAAATTCCAGTGTTGTCCCATTTTACAGAGAATCTCATTAAGTTTTTTCTGATACCAAGTTTTGACAAGTTTTTTAGAAATTCCAGTGTGTCCGAACATTATCTGTACAATTTCATCTTTTAATAAAATTCTTGATAACACACGTAAAATTCTTAAACAAGTTATTTAGAATCTGTATTTTCAAAAGTTTCTTTTATTAAAGTAACGTTGTTACAAACATTCGATATGTGCACCATTAGTGATTCGCGAAACATCCAATCGATACTCCAAATGTTGCCATGTACGCTGCAGCATATCCACATCAATTCGCTCAATAGCAGCTGTGATTCTTGCTTTTAAATCATCAATGTCTGTCAACCCGCGTACATTTCTAAAAACTTGTCAAAACGTGGTATCAGAAAAAACTTAATGAGATTCTCTGTAAAATGGGACAACAATGGAATTTCTACACTTCATGGTTGACTTTTAATAACAGCCAAAAATTGTACAGATATTCTCGGACACCCTGTATATGAAAAATTATTTCACGAAAGTGACACGTGAAAAATATTTATGATGAATAAAACCACGAAGGGAAAAGAAACACAAAGGGGTGCTCAAGCGCTTTCGTCTAATGACATCCTCAGGAACACTTATGTGTTCCTGAGGATGTCATTAGACGAAAGCGCTTGAGCACCCCTTTGTGTTTCTTTTCCCTTCGTGGTTTTATTCATCATATATATATATATATCGCACGGTATATATTTTGTCATACAGATAAGGTAAATTTGTGAAGTAAAATTACATATTTTATTAAAAAACGTATGATGTTGCATAAGTAGCTATTCCTAGAATAATAATATTAACCTAATATTTTCGTAGATTCCAATGCATTTCTGTGGATAACATTTATGGTAATTAACTGATGTTTTATATTCCTTTATAAGTTTACTCATGCATTTTATTCTTTTAGGAATATCTTTTGTACACCTTCGTATGGCAAAATAAATAAATATATATTATTTGTTTACAAGAATAGATAGAGATAGATAGATTTAAAGGGAACGACATCAACTGAACCGATGTCCATAAAATATCTTGTAATAATCGTTGACCTTGGAGCGGCAACAAAATTACCATCTGAGCGTCACAATAATAACACTGGTCAACACTCATTTTATTGCCAATCATATTAGAGTGATTTTGGGGTAACTTTGTGGTGCTGATTCCGAATATGACATCGGTTTTGCTAGATTGGCTCTAATTTATGAGATAATTGGTACCCCATTGAAACACGTAAAAATGCAAAAAATTTAATGTTCAGGCGGAGCCTACTTACTGGTTGGGTGGCCGATGACTTATATACGGAGGGGGAATATTCTAGAATGATCGCGGAGTAAACACTAAGAATATTCGCGTGTCTCACCATCTAGAATGTTCCGGTAGTTTCCCATATGCACGCGTTATGGTTACGTTTCCTATTAATTGAGGGTATTCATTATCTCAAGAACTAGAGCCAAATCGGAAAAACTACTTTCATTTTGGAATTCAGCAACCCCAAAATACCCTAAATTCGTACGAATTTCCTTGGCAATGAAACAAAATTTTGTTTTTGTTCAGCTGTAATAATAATAATAATAATAATAATATCCATCATGTGACTCTGTGAAAGATTAGTAAAGATGCTATAGAAAGAAGATATAGAAAGTTAGTACATTGCAATAGTATCTATTTTATGGCAACTTAAAAAAAGGTCAGACTCTCTCTCTCTCTCTCTCTCTCTATTAAGGGATTTGAAACAAAATTGATTTACTTTAGGTCTATGTTATCGTAGCTCTATTGTTTGGGCTTTCATCTTTGATGATTACATATTGTACGAAGCTACACGTTCTGGGATGATTGCCAACTTTTTATAAGCAACAAGCAATTAATTTAAAGCATCTGGTCGTTCCAATTCTCTTATTTCCTCCATCTAGAACACGAGAAATGCGTGTAATATATATATATATATATATATATATATATATATATAACAGGGTGTTTATAAAGTCCGTATTTATTTCAGTGAAAACGTAGCAAAAAGGGTAAAATTCAATAACATTATAATAGAAGGCATACATTTAATGAATACTTCAGCATATGATTCTACATGAGCATAGAGGGCTGCCAGATGTAGGAGAATTCTCCAAAAATAGGAAAATGGAATGGGCTGCGGAGAAAAAAATTCTCCTAAAATTAAGGAGAATTTTTTGGAGAATGAAAAATAATTTTAGGAGAATGTAGGAGAATGCTGGAATTCAAAAGAGTCAATGTTTTGCCTATAAATTTTTATATTTTTATAATTTGACTATTTAAAGTTAACAAATGGCAATACCACACATTTTGGGTAAAAAATGCTGGTTAGTGAATAACAGCACTGCCGCGCTTTGTCTTCACATTGCTTATATGGGTCAACGTACTTGGGCCTACTTTTTGTCATAGATAAGTTTTGATTTCTGAGATGGCAAAAAATCAAAATTATCGTAAATTTTGTTCTCTTGCAATACAACAACTTTTTATGCATGCTGCTGGCTATACTATTACTGAGTTTGTCTTTTTGTCTTGATTTAGTACTATATATATATATATATATATATATATATCCAGGGTGTCCCAAAAAAAACTATATACTCTTTATAGCATCATATATTTCACAATTAAAAAAAAACCCAAAATATATTGTTATAGCAATTGCCAATGAAAGTTAAATTAGTAATATAAGTGATCAAAATGTTATAGCGAGTTGTTTGCATATAAAATTTAATTAACTACGCCAAGTGCTCAAAATGTTCTCCGGCGGCATGAATGCACTTTTGAATGCGTCGACTAATTGATTCGCAGACATGAGTAGTATAGCCGCAAAAGGGGAGAGTGCAGGAATGTTGCAATTCATTACGTAATGTTGCAATGTTGCGTGGGGTTGTTGCAAAGGGAGGGTGTTGCAAAAAAAATCCCCAAAGGGGGGTGGGGGATGCTGCAGGTGCAACAAGGGGGTTCATGAAACTTGGAGGCGGCGTTATCCCCCAAGAGAAAGAGGAGAGAGAAAGGAGAGAGTGTTCACCTGGCAGAGCCAAGTGCATATTAAGACTTCAGCCGAGTAGGCGTTGTCTTATAGGCTCCTAATCAGCCAGTTGGCTTAGAAGGCGTAAATGGCTTGAGTTGCCAGATAGCGCCACGTATTCAGTTGCCAGTTTGTGCTATATATTTAATTAATTAATTCTAATCGAAGACTGAGTTGCCAGATACCATTGTATACATTATTATAGACTCCTAATCAGCCAGTTGGCTTAGAAGGCGTAAATGGCTAGAGTTGCCAGATACCACTTTTTAGCATTATTATCGCCAGATACCATTGTATACATTATTATAGACTCCTAATCAGCCAGTTGGCTTAGAAGGCGTAAATGGCTTGAGTTGCCAGATAGCGCCATGTATTCAGGCTGAGTTACCAGATATCACTTTTTAGCATTATTATGGTGAGTTGTCTCACTAAACAATTAAAAGATTTCGTTCCATCAGATACCATTGCTCAGGTACACAGTTGCCCGATTGTACCATTTATTTAGTTGGTTTAGAAATCCTCTAGTAGGTTTAGAAGGCGTAACATGATATAATTATCCAAAAGAATTAAGTAAAACAACATTGCATCATTCTGTTTATTATAAATATATAGAAAATAAATATACATTTCAATAATAAGAAATATATACACACACACACACACACACAATTATGGATATATAGAAAATAAATATACATTTCAATAATAATTGAGGAATATGCATATAATCAAAAAAATATATACACACAATTATGGAGATATATAGAAATAAATATACATTTCAATAATAATTGAGGAATATGCATATAATCAAAAAAATATATACACACACAATTATGGAGATATATAGAAATAAATATACATTTCAATAATAATAGAAATATGCATATAATCCTTCAATATAACAGTACAGGAGAAATATCACGCAAAATATAAATACATTTCACTTTTTTTTTTCAAAATACTAAACTCGCACTTAATCGAGTTTACAATTACATCATTATTGCTCTGCATTACGCAGTATATGCGGTTTAATAATATTTCACCGCTTAAAGTATAGGGAAACCTGTATTCGATATGAAGGGCTTTCATATCGTTCAGTACTATTTTTGTTCCCACTTTACAACCGGTTGGTAAGTCATCTTTAAATACGTCTAGAATACAATCAAAAGCACGCACAAAGAGTTCATCGTTAGCTACATATTAAACACAAGTTTATAAACACGCTTTTCCAATCGAGGGTTTATTTCTACCGACTCGAGCTTTTCAATCGTGAACTCATCTTCACTCAACATAGCGGCAATTGAAATAATCTTCTAAATCGTTACGACAACTGCGCGTTATATAAAGAAATAGTTCTTCAGGGTGAATGGTGTAGGTGAGCTCAGCCTTGTACGATCAATTGCTTTGTACCAAAGTTCATGGTATTTCAAAGGTTCTAAACTTTTTAAATAAACGTCCAGCTCTAGACCATTCTCACCCTGTTCAGCCCTACACTCGGTAAACCCATCGAGCAGAGCGGTGTATGCGTATTCAAGTACTGTATCAAAATAAAGCATATCCGTAACACGCGCATCTAATATAGGTTTCAGCTTGCGGAATCCGACGATTTCAAACATTCTGTCGAGGATGAAACGGTTTCGCGTAGGAACAAGAGCGTTATCAGAAGCATTCTTCCACATCAGCCGTATATCAATGCACGGCCGATCGTTATTTATACACAACGTACATACAACGGCGTATGAGGGTGCGTCACTAATCTGCTCTCTTCTTGTACCTACGTTAGCAGGTATTTTATAACGATCTTCACTCCACTTCTCAACTATCACGAAGATTCTATTCATCTCGTCGACACTTAAATAAACCCGTTTGTTTGTTTGTCTACATTCCGTTTCCAGTACATAGCTAACGGTACCGGATTTACGCCTGAACACGCGCAACGATTTCGTCACGGACACATCGTAGGAGGCGTTGAGAATGCTGCTCAAAGGAAGTTCCATCGTATTCGAGGAGCGCACGTCCACTCGGTTCAAGCTCTGAGATAACTATGAGCCGTGTGAGGCACGCAGGTAGGCAGGAACGGTTCGATGGGCGGCTGACTCGATGATACGTGAATGGGGTTGTTCGAACTCGTATGATCCGCGAGTCGCACCATAATCGAATTGTTGTACATATTGGGTAGGTGTTTTTCCGGTACAAAAATTAATTTCGGTTTTATCACTACCAGACTACGCACCAGACAGTTTCCCTCAGGATAATTTTCACGAACTAGGCACATTTTATGTTTTACTAAACATCTTCACACTCCGGCGCACTATTTGAGAGGAACATATGCTCATATTTTTCCTTTCTGCCCATCAAACGACACTCGTCTCTAAAGTCTGTTAAAAACTCACGCAGGGCACTAGCCACAACCTCACTCCGAACCTCATCATGATATACATTAATATAGTGATAAAAATACTTAAGATTGTCCATGATCACGAGATTCACATTTTCAGTCGTAGGGTATGAGTAATCGACATAGTGTAACATGACGTAACACCGCTTGTCACACCACCCATCCGCAAGACTCATTATCCATACCTGCTGCTTCTCTTCTGCACGCGTTGTTTCTTTTACGTCACGGTATATGTGAGACTTTATAAAGTTTAGCTCTGCAGCATACTTCAGCACATCGTCTGTGCAACGAAAGCCTTCAACGGTCTCACCAGAACATCCGTAGAGTATTTGTACATCTTGCAACTTCGCACAATCCAATGTGGTTTTAAAAGAGGCATAGGAGGGGGGAATAGGAAGTTTTTCGGTATCCACCACATCCTGACACTTTGCTGAATACCATTTCATAAACGTTGTACAAGCAATATTAAAGGTAGCCATTTGAATACACGTCTGATCTCCATTTTTTTCTTCTACGCTGGCGAATACACGTCTGATCTCAAGGGCTTACTGCAGTCGACTGACCACGCAGGGACTCCCAGATAGTAGCATGACTCACGTTGATCTTACAGTGGGCGGAGCTTAGAACTTTCACCTGCGCGCGCGCGCACACACACACACACACACAAAGGAGAAAGTAAAACGCTAATTGAAACATGATTTATTTAATAAACGAGATATTCAAGTTATATATATAATTACAAATACGATTTAATAAACGAGATATTCAAATTATATATATATTTACAAATACGTGTAATAAATCAATAGATACATCAAAGATTATATACAAGACAAATACGTGTCAGTTAACAATAGAAGCATCAAACGTTATGGTATCCAAAGGGTACGGTATCATAGGTACCAGGTAACTGGTAACGTTTCCTGTAGGTGTTACGGCACACCTTCGTACCCCTAAGTTCCTTCACGCCCCCCAGCTTCAGCGCCCGAAAATTGTGGGTGCCTACAATTAGTTGGGGAGGTCGTTCGCCCTCATCATCGTCCAAACACACTAGATCCTTCAACGATTCAAAGTTAACAACTCGCCGATTCGCATGGTTGAGCGTAATACCCTTTGCCTTCACGATATATTTCATATCCTCCCCCACCCTGACCCGTACCCCATAAGTTTTAGGTCCTGTTGAGACAAAAGAGTCGGCGTATGCGTTGTCCCCATACTCATCCTTGATCTCATCAGTGAGCTCGGCGAGGAACTCCCCAATAGCGGGCATGTATTCACCCTCCCTCTCTGTGAATATCATGCTATCTGTATCGGCATACAATACTCTCCGCCCAAGAGAATGCAATAGACCCCAAAGTTTTATACGGGCGTAGGCTGTTGTGAAGCTGGCCACAGGTATGTTTGTAACCCTTGAGGTATCTGTGGCCAATTCAGTGTTGTTGTACTTTATTATGTTATTACCTACATTCACGATCTCCATGACCTCTTTATCGGGAGCATTGGCATAATCCCAGACATCACTATAACTTTGTGCCAAATGAATGTCCCCTTTGCCGGTATTTTGCGCAAATTTTCCCCATAGACTGTTTAGACACAACTTTGCACTAAAGCGCTTGCCAGGATTCTTTGCAATTTGGACACGATCAAGTTGTATACCTTCGCGGTCGCGGTAACGTTGAATATAGGCAGACTTTTCATCTTCGGTGTGAAAAGGTTGGGTAGCTTCTGAAACCTCCACACCTCATGTATCTTCAGTATTCTATAACCATGGCGTACGGCTAGGGCCAGCTCAGGACTTGTATATACGTCTCTGATCTTACGCTGGCTGGTGGGGTATATGGTTACAATCGCCGTTATCCTCTTCCGCGCACTTCACGCACAGGGGAAACGTGAGCTTGTCGTCGATAACGACAGGTAAGATTGGCATCCATAAATTGCGTGGGGGGAGTACGTCTACGAAAGAGAGCCCAAAGTAACGATCATTCAAATTTCTTGAAAATTCATTGATGGAGGGCAGGTTAGGTCCCACCAGTTTCTCAGGAGCGCCCACGGGGTACGGATTGTTCTTCATCACGTATGGGTATAAAGAACAGAAATCGTAGTAATGGAGCTTCACGCCCTCCGTAGGTGGAAAGTATAGTCTGAAAGGATTTGTACGTCCTCCAAACAAGCTATCACCACATTTGAGAGGATCCAGCACCATTGAACGCTTGATCCTGTTTATTTCCTCACGGTACACCTCGTCTGTCTCCATCCGTGCATCATATTCATGCTCCCACAAGACTTTGTGAGTGAACTGTGATCCTATAAGTTGATCGCGGGTGCGGGTCCATGCAAGACAGTCGGCAGGAGATCTACCGTGGATATCTCCGGCGATTCCGCACTCAGGACGGGGGAATCCATGCCACCAGCATCCGTTAAAGGAGTACACAGTCTTCACACCAGTGACACGGTTTTCACTTAACCCATCAACCCAAAAAACACGTCCATTAATCTTAATGGGTACTTCACCCGTGTTGCGGGCGTGCTTTATGTATACACCTGTCTGTTGCTGTAGGTGTATGAGCCAGTAAATAGCCTTGTGTCCGTAACTGCGGGGTTTGTTTCGGTGAATAATGGCTAAGGTGTCTTTAGGCATGAAGTTATTTTTGAACACCGTAAAACATAATGATGCGATGGTGGTTGCGACTTGCAGCGGATCGCATTTGAAACGGGCTTTGTACAATAATTTGTACATCCTTCTAAAGGCCTGGAAACATACTCTAAGCACGCGCACATCATTCACGCAATGACGCTCACATTCATCAGCTATATTATAAGGGTTACTTTCATTAAAACTGTTGTAGTATCGATCAAAGTCTTCACGTTCATCCATACAGTCATAGTTAAAATAATGTTTGGGTGGTGGTGGGCCTACGTAGTTTAAAGTCTCGCTGGTGAGGAAAGTGTAAGGGAAGTATCCTTTGGAAACTTCAGCTGCTACTCCCATCACCTTGGGTAGCTTTGCTAATTTACAAGGTGTGAATAATAAAGTGTCTTTAAATTGTACATTGCCTATTATTTGCATCTGTATTAATTTGTTGCCTCTTTTCAATGGATCACCTGTAAATATCTCAGAGGATTCGTGTTCAAGCAACTCCTTATAAAGCAACTGCGTGTCAAACTTTGCCCCGTTATGGGCGAGAATATACACAGTCATTTTTTTGAACTTGTCGGCTAACTTGACAATATAGGACACAAATAGTTTCACAGGACTATCGCGGACATTCGTTTTAAAAACGGTTGTCCGTTTACCGCATTTGGGGCACTCGTCACATTCGATCCCCATACACTCATCACAGATGGTCTGGCTCACAAGTAAATGTGGAATTACCTCTTTGGTTTCAGCGTTCGTATATGTTTCTATATCGTAGTATACAGTTATACAAGGGTTATTTTTAGGCTTAGCATCTTTCATATAACATACATGCTTTACTCCATCCGCCTCATATTCCTCCTGGCATGTAGGACAGTGAATTTCGTCACACTTGTGCTTAAATTTCCCCCAATTATCCATTGTGTGAAACATACCACATTCACAGATTCTCATTTTCCTGCACGTGCCAATTGATTTATGGAAATCAAAGCAGTTATTATTGAAGAATGTGCGTCTACACACATCACAGTCTCTCTTCTCAGCTTCAACTACACGGCTTTCACATTTGGTGCTTTTACACTGCTCACATACCATGTGACATTCTTTACAATGTCCCACTATATCATCCGCAAACTCGAGGCACCCCTTACACAAATCATGATGTCTCCCATATTTTCGACTTTTGTCATAACTCGCGTAAAGCCACCTTATATTACGGATGGGGAGATACGTTGTCCCTGACAATCCTAAAATAAGTAGGGGTCTTGTACGATCTCTCACACAGCTTTTAAAAACATACACAGTCTTACGACGATCATCCAACCCAAATACAACTATACGGACATTCATTTCCTGTTCTACCATTCTCAGCTCTTCAGGACCCATATTACAGTCAAATTCAAGTTCACAGTCTACAGCTAGTTTACGGGCACGGTCCACGACCGTAGGCAACCAAATTTTTTGAATCCGTGTATTTTGTACAGTAAACATACGTGCTAAGAGTACTGCTATAAAGCTGCAACCACGATCGACGTTTATATGCTTTCGGTAAATAGTCGGAGAATTGAAGTTAGAGTATACGGTATGGCACTATGGCCCGCAACACGGAATACACGATCAATATTTACCGTGTTGTCCATATTAAAGGCTATACTACTTTGGGCGGCCTGCATTATACGTCCTAATATATATTCTACATCTTCAGCCGCCAAACGTCTAAATGGCACTATCACCCAATCATCATCTACATCACCGTCATCTGACACGAATCCAAAGGACAGACTCGTCCTGACTTCACGCTCGTCGCGATTCTGAAGAGCAAACTCTACAATACGCTGTACAACCCGGCGTAGCCCGCGCTCAATTCCATTGCTCTACATGGCTCTAGGGTCGACCCTGACTCTATACCGATTTCTAGTCAAGGCTGGGGTGGGGGCTGCGGAGCGCACCAACTCAAACGTTATATCATCCTCAACAGAACGGGGGGCGACTGTGGCGGATGAATTAGGGGATATATTAGCGGAAGGTGCTGCTGGGGGGGTTGTTGCGTAGGAGGTTGAGGGTTGGGGATCTATTATTGTAGACTCAACAGAACGGGGGCAACTGTGGCGGATGAATAAGGGGATATATTAGCGGGAGGTGCTGCTGGGGGGATTGTTGCGTAAGAGGTTGAGGGTTGGGGATCTATTACTGGTGCAACAGGCGCGTATTTCGGTCGCTTTATACCTGACGTGGGGTTCTCTTCATCATACCTCCGCTTTGGACGTGCTACCGGTATCGCTGGTGAGGGTTCGTTGGCAGGGGAGGAGATCACAACTACACTGTCGTCGAGGTCATCAGTAATGTCGATGATGGGGTGCTGTACCTCATCGTCATTCACGGTTCTGTGGGAGAAGAAAACAAAATATAAGGAACAGCACTCAAAATTTGTAATATTTTGTAAATGATCCACTTAGGAGTGTGACGTGTTAGAAATGGACTCTGTAGAAAAATTCAGATTCACGAGCCCATCCACATGTATTATATCTGGACCTACAGGATGTGGTAAAACTGTGTTTATGCTTAAAATCATTAAAGAAAAGGGAGAGATGTTCTCGAAATTTGTGCATAAAGTTATATGGTGCTATTCGACGTATCAATCAGTGTTCAACGAGTACCAAGATGATATTTTGTTCCACAAAGGCGTATATGACGTTAATTCGTTAAAGGGAAATGAACATACAATCATTGTAATTGACGATCTCATGTTGGAGATGGATAAAACGTTTGCCGAGACATTTACAGTATTCTCCCACCATCTTAACATAAGCGTGTTCTTCATCAATCAGAATCTATTTTTAAAAATAGATACATGCGCGATGTGTCGTTAAATACGCAATATCTAGTCTTATTCGCGCAACGTAGAGATGTATCACAAATTGGGGTATTAGCAATCAAATGTTCCCGAATCAGCGTAAGGAGTTTTTGGAAGTTTATAAAGAAGCTACAAGCACGCGTTACGGATATTTGCTTTGCGACCTTCATCCGCGAAACACGTTTAGAGTGCTTCTACGAACGAATATATTTCCAAACGAGCCTGAAACGGTGTATATTCCAGAATAACAGAGAGACTAAAGAAATACCGTGAATTAATAAAAATCTATCATCGACTGCCCCAAGCAATGCAGCAGATGTTTATTAAAAATATCGACGCCGACTTTTTAAAATGTATCTGTGAAATCTGTCTTAACGTTATAAATTGCAATGTATCAATGAAAACCCCTCAGAAGGCTCGCCTACGCCGCTACAAGAACATAATACGTGCACTCGCTCGTAAAAGTCAAACTGTAGCGAAGAAAAAACGAATTATTGTACAAACAGGAGGGTCATTTCTCCCCATCTTATTTTCAGTTTTGGGTCCTTTACTGAGTAGATTAATATAATGAATAAAGTGGTAGTGATTCCACACGAGGTGTACGCTTCACTGCAAAGGAATCCAGACACGGATCTAGATCCCCGTAAAAGCAGACTTAAAAGAATGGAAAGCGAATTGCTAGCCTATTAAACAGTGAAAAAACACCTGATGAGAAAAGAATCTTATACCAAGAAGCTCTGCAGAAATTTCTTCACGAGTACGAAAATTATAAGAGCCCTACAGAGATTCCTGTGGTTATTAGGCACAGCACGGGGGACGATGGACATGGCGACATAGGATCTGTGCCCGACGATAAAGCTGACCAACCAAAAATTAAGGGATTAGCCACACAACATATCGAACATGTATTAAAAAGCACCCTCCCACATACATTGATGAGTAAAGGCTTAAGTCTTTATAATCTATTGAATGAGGATCCAGCCATACAATGGACCGATACAGGCGAGATCATTGTGGAAGGATCAAAGGTACAGGGATCGAATATCGTAGACATTGTCCATGATCTGGTGAGAAAGTGGGATAGGCCATCACCATCAGGATGGAAGCATATTAAAGCAAGCCTACAACAAATAAATGTCCCTAAAACGTTGATAGGAAATCTGAACAGGTTAAAAGACTTGGAACATGCAACGCATGTGACACAATTGAAGGAGCCGTCACCCCCGGCGGTAACACCTTTGAAGAGGAGCAAGAAGAGGTTAAACCAACCCTACCCACGTGCCTATAAAATACGCAAATGGCTAACGTATTAACTAAACGCTATTATGACATTTCTAACCCATCCTCTTCTGTGTATAACGATGGTTACCGCTACATTCTATTCATAATAGACGTATTCTCTAGATATCTGTGGCTAGTTCCTCTGAAAAATAAATCACCTGAAACAGTTGCTAAAGCCACCAAAACGCTAATGTTAAAAGAAAACAGGGTTCCTGGCTATTTTTGTACGGATATGGGGAAGGAATTTATAGGCCGTGCTTTTCAGAACATGTTGACAGAGTTTAATATCAGCTATTACACAACCAATTCTATACATAAGGCTTCTTTAGCTGAAAGAGTTCAGCGCACCATAAAGGAACGCATGCACCGTTATTTTACACATAAAAAAACACAGATTTCTAGACATTCTGGAATCATTGGCATCATGCTACAACCGCTCACACCATCGCACGATTGGGACAGCACCTAACGAAGTTTTAGAAAGAGGTACGCTCCCGAGAAGAGATGGATCACCAACACCACTACCACACTCTGCGCGCTTCAAAATCAATGATTATGTAAGGCTGTCGCGTTCGGGGAATAAATTCGCAAAGGGTTTTGAGCAAGGATGGACACGCGAGATTTTTAAAGTTAGGGCTATGAGGCCTAAAGGTGAGATAATGATGTATTACATTGAAGATTTGAATGGGGAAGAAATCTCAGGAGGCTTTTACCGCGAGGAATTGCAGAAAGTTGCGTTTAATTTAGGAAAAAATGTGTTTAAAATTGAGAAAATTTTAGGAAGCAAAGGTTCAGGAAAGAGAAAAATGTACCTGGTGAAATGGCTAGGGTACCCAGAAAGCTTCAACACCTATATAAAAGCTGATGCAATAATGAAGCTTAAATAGTATGCAACATGGCTCCTAACCATTTCTACGTCACACTCACGTCCTCCTCGTCCCTGCTGTACCCCTAACAACACACTAGCCAACTTTGTAACAGAACTCCGCGGGCACATTGAATTGGGTCGTGATTCGTATGAGGTGGGGATATGCGAAATTCAGCTGGACACCATCTTTTTAAATATTGAACAAAGAAACCGTTTTTACGATTCTTAGAGACATTGACGAGTGTGAAAAAGCTGGGGTAGCTATGGATGAAACTATACGTATCGCTCGGACTAAGGTTGCACGGTATTACAGTACAGAAGTAAGACTAGGACCGGGTCAATATGGTTCGGTCGAGGATGTTGTGAGAGGCTTAAACGTAAGTTTAAGAAACTCAAACCTTACGAATGATTTAGTATACGAAATCTTAAACAAAGGAAACCCTGCACATACACTAATCCTAAAATCAAAGACTAACAGACGTATTAAAGACCATAGAATGTTCAAAATTCTAACCAATGGCCGATATAGCGCAGCCTTCCAAAGAGAGACATTTCACGACACACAGCATGACTTGTCCAGATTAATGTATCAATTGAAGATGGAGAAATTGGCTGAAAGGTCCCCAGACATGTGCTATATTTACAGTAATATAGTGGAGCACCAGTTTGTTGGGGATACCCAGGCACGCCTGCTGCGCATTGCTCACATCCCCAACCATAGAGGAAGGAGTTTGAGTATTACATATGACAGACCCCATTATGTGAATGTCGCAACTAATTTAATAACCAATATCTCAATATATATATAAGAACGATTGAGGGTGAAAACTTCCCATTCGGTAACGGGAGCTTAACAGTGAAGCTACACTTTCGACGCACTGAGTTATAATGGATAGAAAGCCTTTCACCGTCTATCGAGGGGTGAGATACCAGCGCGGTATTGGACTTGGATCCAAGTTTTCATCCATACTACGTACGGCTGTTCCTTTGCTGAAGAGGGGTGCCAGATACCTCGGAAGGAAAGCGCTACAATCAGGTCTTAACACTGCAGAAGACATATTGGCCGGGGCTAAACCTAAAGAAGCTCTAAAAAAACATTTAAAGCGTATACGGGACGAAATCATCAAAGATGCAAATAGAAAAATGCGTGGTGGCGGGAAGAAGAAGAGGGCTGCCCGGAAGAAGGGGTCACGTGATATTAAACGTAAAAGGCTATCAAAAAAGAAGTGCTGTAAGCGAATGAAACCTATGGTTGACCACTTTTTTGACTGATATAAGCTAAGGACATTGATCTCATGAATCGTAGTTTGTTTACCACTTGTCGAGAGAGGAGGCACTATTTCTAACTCGCCATGGCACGCTTCATCCACCCATGTAGTTCACAATGCTGTAAATCGGAGCTGTCCCTTTTTGAGCTGCCTCCAACCCAAGTTTCTATTGAGCACAGTGACTTTATTACAATTAACCCTTTAAACACAATTAGTTCCCCGAGTGCACCTATAGAATTCGTGATACCCAGCTCAGGCCCTTACTTTTTTGATCCAAGCTGTATGCACATGTACGCTAAGCTACGTATAGCCCATTCTGATGGAAAGGTCTGCGATGACAAATATGCTGTATACCCTGAAACAAACTTTCTGCACTCCATATTCAACCAGTGCGACGTATATTTAAATCAGACCAACATATCGGCAGGCACGGGGTACTATCATCTACGAGCCTATCTGGAAAATGTCCTCAACTTTTCCAAAGAAGCGAAGGCTACCTTTTTAAGTGCCGAGGGATATTATCAAACTAAAGATGAAATAGTATAAAGGACAAATTTAAAAATTCTAAAAAGAAAATATACGAGTGTTTTGGACGGTTGCACACAGATTTCACTTTCCAGGAGAAGTTGCTTGTCAACGGGGTGGATATGAAAATAAAGCTCACCCGCACGAGTCCTGAGATCTGCTTAAATCTGGATGCTGATCAAGAAGAGGGTGCAAAGCCCGTTGTGGTTCACATTATGGACACATACCTCCGCGTACGGCGAGTGAAATTAAGTTCACCAAACAACTAGAAATTGAGGAAAATTTACTAAACGCTACAGTGAAATATCCTATTAACAGAGTACAAATCAAACTATATACGGTTCCTGCAGGGTTGGCATCGAAACAGATAGAAAACATTGCCCTGGGAAATCTTCCTAAAAGGATATTAATCGGTATGCAGGACCATGCTTCGGTGAATGGAAAATATAAAAAGAGTGTCTTTAAATTCGAGAATTTCGGACTTAAAAATATAACTCTATACGTTAATGGCACTGCTTTGGGTGGAACATTGGATACGGACTATTCATCAAACGCTGTGTTACCTCTTTGTGCCAGAGTCTATAGTAATCTGACCCATATTGCAGGTGATTGTGATGAGCTTGGTAATGGGGTAACGCAGGAAGAATTCATTGATCAATTTAACCTTTATCCGTTTGACATTACACCTGACTTATCTGCTAGCGTAAATACCCATTTAACCCCACAGCAGAACGGAAACATCTCAGTGCGGCTGGAATTCGCCAAGCCTATAGACGCTCCTATTAGTGTACTAGTATATCTCGAATCGCAAGCCCTAATAGAAGTAGATAGATTTAGGAGCGTTATCACTGACTTTTAAAATGGATGCTAACACACTTCAGAAAGTAATGAATAGTGAACGAGTCACACGTTCCAAATTTATCGGCGTGTTTGCGAAGAATGAAACATTGAGTTTGCCAAGTACGCGAGAATGCGGTAGTCTTATTGGGAACACAGATGTCATCGGTAATGAAGGGATTCATTGGATCGCTGTCTATTTTAAAAATAGACAGCGCCTGTACTATTTTGATTCACTCGGTACTCAACCCTGGAGTGACCCTATTATTGTAAAATTTCTCGCTCAGTTACATATTCCCGAAGTTGTATGGAACCCGTTTCGTATACAAGGATATTTTAGTAATGTTTGCGGAATGTACTGCGTCTCATTTCTCATGCATATGTCATGTGATAAAGAATTTAAAAATTTTTAAAATTTATTTGACCCGTGCCACACTCGTCGAAACGATGAAATGGTATGCAGACAGATAAAAATCCGTTTTCCAATTGTACGTACTCGTTGTATAGTATAATGTTTTTGTTCGTGTGTGTATATTTGTAACGGTATATTCTGTAGTTGGTTATTGTACTGATTTCTTTCATTTAATAAATTTATGAAAATATATTGTCTTCTTACCCCAAAAAGATCGAAAAACACTTACATTATTTCGGTGTGACATTCATTATGTTGACTGATCAGTATATCCTCCGTATTCATGTCACGAGATTCTTCAAAAGATTGTATAACACGTGTCAAATCCTCATCGGACCTTAAAGGAATAATGTTCATTCTTTTAAAACATACAGAGTATACAGACAGACCCCATTATGTGAAGATATCTTTGGTTCGAAACTCATTTAAGAGGTAAATCCAAATAACATTTAAAACGATTGCCATAAAAAATTTCGATTTTAGCATAATGGCGATAAGAGGTAAATCGAAATAACATTTAAAACGATTGCCATAAAAAATTTCGATTTTTGTTGAGTATCTAAATGAAGTATTTGACGAGATACTACAACCCTCCATATATATAAAATCATGTTTCTTGAATTATAGACACTTACATTTCTATGGTAGTCCCTTGCGTCGGATTGTAAGGAGCGTCACTGCAAATATCTTCAACGGTTTGCGTTGGAAATAATTCATCACGGTCAAATGCGTTAAAAAGATTAATTGCAGTTAATGCTGCAGTGTCACCTTCTTCATACAAATCCGGGGAGACGTACAGTTCGTGGTCCATGGTGGAGGAATGCACTGGCAGAGGGAATGATTATTCACTGACGCGAAAATAGCTACTGTTACTCCAAACTGAAAAATATCCCCTTTTATATGCACAATCGCCAAGCTCCGCCCCGAAAGATTAAGGCCAGATGTTCGTAGTGATTGGCTGCCAGTGTAGCTGGGTGGAGCTATGATAAGTTTGTGTACCTATTCGCTATAACGGGTCCGGACGAGTAATGGCATCTTTATATTTTCTCCAATAGATTTAATGCTCGTATTACTCCTTGCTGTCTTTACCATGTCAATATTTTCCCCCCACTATTCCCGGATCATTAGTCACTAATGTAATCGAGAGGATTTTATAATAAAGAAATATATCCTAATTATATTTTTAAAAGAGCATTCGGTTTCCACGTTAAACTGTGGGTCTAAGGCGGAGTGAAAACCTTTCCAATTCGGCGAGAAAGAGATAATTACACTAGGGAACAACATTTCTTGAAAACTATTTGGTGTTTCTTATAGAACTTTTCTATCACCCATAGTTTTCGAGAAAATAATAATATTTCCAAAAAAGAAACCTTGCGAAGATTGGTGGAAATAAACCAAAACACACGCTCGTCCATTCCCCCCAATCTCTAATTATATTTTTAAAAGAACATTCGGTTTCCACGTTAAACTGTGGGTCTAAGGCGGAGTGAAAACCTTTCCAATTCGGCGAGAAAGAGTTAATTGCACTAGGGGACAACATTTCTTGAAAACTACTTGGTGTTTCTTGTAGAACTTTTGATGCTGATTCCAAATATGGTTTCAGAATTTTTCTATCACCCATAGTTTTCGAGAAAATAATAATATTTCCAAAAAAGAAACCTTGCGAAGATTGGTGGAAATAAACCAAAACACACGCTCGTCCATTCCCCCCCAATCTCCTCTAATTATATTTTTAAAAAAGAAAAGAGCATTCGGTTTCCACGTTAAACTGTGGGTCTAAGGTGGAGTGAAAACCTTATCCGTTGTTACAATTCGGGGAAGAGCTAGTTGTTATTATTACTAAAGAGAAAAATAAATAGCCTTGTGTCCGTAACTGCGGGGGTTGTTTCGGTGAATAATGGCTAAAGTGTCTTTAGGCATGAAGTTTTGCTGGCAAAAGATACAAGCATATTCCTTTATTTATTAATGAACAAAACTCTCTCTCTCTTTCTATATATATACAGGGCGTCCCAAAAAAATGTACACACACTTTAAATAATTATAAAGGCAGTGTTTATTAAAATACATTTCATTTTCAAAATGTAATAGAATCTACAGACATTATTTAATTGTTTTGTCAACGCCTGTTTTCAAACTGACGTCCGTTCTGGTCCAGGCACTGCTGATAACGCGAAGCAATGGAATCGCAAACATCACGAAACATTTCGTTTGGTATTTGTGTGCATTCTCGTTCAATGGCTGCTCTCAATTCAGCGACTGTTGCAGGTTTTATAGCGTAGACTTTGTCTTTTAAGTATCCCCATAAAAAAAAGTCTAGTGGTGTGAGGTCTGGTGAACGCGGAGGGTATTCTACGAAACCCCTTCGTCCAATCCACATCCACATCGTGCCAAGTACCACTCGCAATACTCCACTCTTCGGTCCGGATCATCTTCATTAATAGCATGGACTAATCTTGGAATGTAACTTTTCCATTGACAGCGCTTCAAAATGCGTTGGACAGACGATTCTGAAATTCCTACCTCACGACTCGCTTGCCGCACAGATTTTCTTGGACTTTGGTGATACGTTTCCAGTACTCTTTCTTGCTTTGTGGGGCTTGTCGATATCCGTGGTCTTCCGGAACGCTTCTTGTGGACATTCTGAACAGTTCCATCGGCTTCAAACTTATCTCTAATTCGAGTGATGGTAAGTCGCGTTGGTGGATCTGTTTGAAACTCCCTCCTAAACTGTCTTTGCACTTCAACTGCGTTTTCACACTTCCAGTAGCATTTTAGAATGAATTTCCTTTGTTCAAAGCTTAGTCTGACTGCCATTATTAATTCTAATGGGTTTAACTTGGAAAGAAAGAAACATCAATTGAGCTATCAGCTGTTAAAGTGTGTATACATTTTTTTTGGGACGCCCTGTGTGTATATATATATATATATATATATATATATATATATATATATATAATTATTAGTACTTTCAGGTTTGCAATTTGCCGGCAAAAGGCACAAGCATATTCCTTTATTTATTAATGAACAAAACTCTCTCTCTCTCTCTCTCTTTCTATATACACGGTGAACCAAAAGTAGGTGGACAGTAGGTTGAATACGGTTTGTGTTATATTATATTATAACTATGGTGTTCATTATAACTATGGTGTTTGTGTTTTATTATATTAAATATTATAACTAAATTTATTTAAATTTTATTTTGTATTATAGTATACAAAAAAATTAAATATGTATTCTCAAAATAAACGTTATCATTTACTGTCCACCTACATTTGGTTCACCCTATATATATAATATATATATATATATATATATATATATATATATATATAATTATTAGTACTTTCAGGTTTGCAATTTGCTGGCAAAAGATACAAGCATATTCCTTTATTTATTAATGAACAAAACTCTCTCTCTCTCTCTTCCTATATATATATATATATATATATATATATATATATATATATATATATATACAGGGTGTCCCGTAAGTCTGGACCCATAGGGCAAAATTAATAAAATTACAAATAGTCCCAGTTTCGCTGGACATGCGTCGAAGTGACTTCTTGGGACTGACAGCGAAGCTAGCCAACACATTGGTACTGGTTTCGTCTTCCGTAACAGTCCTTGAAGGTCCTCTGCGAGGCTTGTCAGCTACGGATCCAGTTTCCTTAAATTTGGCTATCAACTTGCCAACACATCTGTGTGTGATTGGTGCGCGGTCTGGATGCATATTGTTGAATTCTTCGGCCACTTCCCGGTGACTGCGGGTCCCGACCAGCAAAATAACTTGAACTCTCTCCTCTCTAGTCAGTGACATGGTTTACCTGCAACATAATAAAAAAATATATTATAAATCCCTATGGGTCCAGACTTACGGGACACCCTGTATATATATATTATTAGTACTTTCAGGTTCGCTAAGAATCGGAGTCAAGAGAGGTTTTGATCGATTTGACTGGAAGAAAGGTAAAATTATGGTCAAAAATCGCCTCTGGCAATCAGGTGTGATTCGAGTCGGAGAAACGAATCCTCGTTTGCGTGTGTGTGCGTGTGTGTGCGTGTGTGTGTGTGTGTGTGCGTGTATAGATTTGAGAATACGATAGTGTGTTTTGGTTTTAATTCGGTGAAACGAGATACTACAACCCTCCATATATATAAAATCATGTTTCTTGTGAATAAATTATAGACACTTACAGAAATCCTTTCCTCGTGAAAGGAAAAACAACGCTTAATGATTAATTTCTTATATTGATTAATTAATTCTCCTAAAAGGAGAAAATTCATTTTTGTATACATTATTTAGCATCATTTGGTTTAAATTAATATACGTTTGGCATTTTTTCTGATTTTCATTCATGGACAGATGCGTGTGCGTGTGCACGAGTTGTTCATTCATATACAAACACAGATGGGGTGAGGAGATTAGGGGGAATATACGAGCGTGCTTTTTGGTTTTAGTTCGGTGAAATTCAATTTATATATATATATATATATATAAGGGTTGACAAAATTAAATAAACACGGTTATTATGATTCTTTCTATATATATATATATATATATATATATATATATATACAGTATATATATATATATATATATACAAACACAGATGGGGGATTGGGGACGAGCGTGTGTTTTGGTTAATTTCCACCAATCTTCGTAAGGTATCTTTACCTTTCGTTTTTCCCACTGTTATTCGGTATTTAAATGGGAATTAAGTGATTTATTGGAGCGTGTGTTTAAATAAACAGATGAATCTTCTAACAATTAATTGATTAACTATATAAATATATTGTGGTATTTTATACGGTTTTTGCTATCTGGCAACTGAATACATGGCGCTATCTGGCCACTCAGCCGGAATAGAGGTCTATAAAAGAGTGAGAAGCTGATGACGGAGTCATTCAAGCTCGGCTCCCAGCCGAGCAAGGACCTCTGGTCCTTTCTCTTTCTGGCCCTTTGGGAAAACCCCTTAGAGGCCTCTTAGGTTAGGTAAACGAAAATAGCTTGGGGGAGAACTCCGCCTCCAAGTTGCATACATTGCAATCAAAGGCAACTACTCTCTCTCTCTCTCCTTCAGGTGTACCCCTCCCCCCTTGGCTCAGCCAACTGGCTGATTAGGAGCCTATAAAACAACGCCTACTCGGCTGAAGTCTTAATATGCACTTGGCTCCTGCCAGGTGAACACCTCTCCTCCTTTCTCTCCTCCTTCTTTCTCTTGGGGGATAACGCCGCCTCCAAGTTTCATGAACCCCCTTGTTGCACCTGCAGCATCCCCCACCCCCCCTTTGGGGGAATTTTTCTGCAACACCCTCCCCCTCTGCAACCCTCACTCCCCCTTTGCAACATTGCGACATTACGTAATAAATTGCAACATTCCTGCACTCTCCCCTTTTGCGGCTATACTACTGACATGGACTAATGTGGATGCTGTGATGGTCCCCCACTTTTCCCTAATTGCATCCTTAAGGTGTTCGAGTGTTGCAAGTCTTGTACCATAAACTGCATCCTTCAGGTAGCCCCACAAGTAAAAATCAAGTGGATTCAAGTCCGGTGAACGTGGAGGATACTCAACGCTTCCTCTTCGTCCTATCCAACGGTTAGGCAACGTTTCATCGAGGTACCTTTTGACATCACAATGATAATGAGTGGGGGCTCCATCTTGTTGAAAGTAAAAGTCGTCGTTTCCAAACAACTTCCGAACTGCAGGTATAATTTCTGCCCGCAGCATGTCGAGATATGCGGCACCGGTAACTGTCCCATTTAAGAAAAATGGTCCAACCAAACCCCTGGATGATAAACCACACCATGCTGTTAATCCTGGTAAATTAACATGTTTATCCACATAAACGTGTGGATTATCAAGTGACCAGTACCTGCAGTTGTGTCGATTTACTGTACCATTCAGCTTGAAGGTAGCTTCATCAGACCACACGATTTTGTTGTATTGAAAGTGCATTCATGCCGCCGGAGAACATTTTGAGCACTTGGCGTAGTTAATTAAATTTTATATGCAAACAACTCGCTGTAACATTTTGATCACTTAGATTACTAATTTACCTTTCATTGGCAATTGCTATAACAATATATTGGTTTTTTTTTTAAATTATAAAATATATGATGCAAAAAGAGTATATAGTTTTTTTTGGGGACACCCTATATATATATATATATATATATATATATATATATATATAGAGAGAGAGAGAGAGAGAGAGGAGAGGAGAGAGAGAGAGAGAGAATGAGAATTTAGGAGAATTTTGAAAGCAATTTAGGAGACAGTATTCATGAAAATCTGGCAACCGTGATATTTATTGAGCAACATCAGTATCTCTGCAGAGTTCGAATTTGTCAGCAGCGTTGCGGAACACATTTTGGAGCTTCTTACTTAGGAAGAGTTGGCAACCCCGAACTTTTGTGCAATTTAGGCATTCCAGATCTCTCATTTCCTGCATCGAGAATATGAGAAGTGCATATATGGCTCAGAATTTTTTTTAAAAATTAAATATCGAAAGTGGTGAATAAAGAAATCAGTTTTAAGGCCTTGAAATAATTCTTCGCTTTTAATATACAGATATATTCAGTGTCTGCTCTTGACATATGTTTCCATAAAAATAGTGAAATCGAAGGATCAAACGAGTGAATCCAGTTGGGGGTTTTGCGATGGTAAATTGTTTTCAGGTGACTGTGTGCGCAGAAACAATTTATTTTCGAATATAATGTAATGCAAAGGTATTTATGGTTATATATACAGCATATATATGTAGAGACCGACCGTAAATTCCTTTCCTTGCCATTCTCAAACATCTGGGAATCCCCAAAGAGCAATTAAAACATACGTAGGTCCAAGGAGAAGCAAATTTTACTGGTTTTTTCCAAAGCTGAAAAGTCCACAAACTCTGCCTAATCGAGTAGGCCCAAAAGTTCCCTCAAACAACCGGCAAAACTAACTTTCCCATTACGACTACAGTAGGCCTGTTCAATTATTTTAACGTATTCAATTATCTTACCGTATTTGTATCTGCTTGTTTATTTACTCATTTATGTATTTTATTTTACTTGCCTAATCCGTTTACTGTACCAACACCATCATTACTTTAATTACCTGTTATTATTTGGCTTAATTACTTATTATTGTGTGTTCACTGCCGCATATCTCCTTAGCCTACCTGAACTAATGTTTCTTGTAATTATTATATTTACTTAACGCTTATACTGTAGAAACCATTTCTCATTGCTAAGAATCAGTCATTGTAATATAACACAATTACCGTATACAGACTTATTAATTACTGTGAACAAATAATTCATTTATTTTTCTAATTAAACCCAAAACAACAAAGTCATTTATCTTTCCTTATTAAATACAAACGGAGCGACCCGACGTTGCCGGGGTGGATGTTGAACGCTATAAGCTACGAAAATATCACGACTTAACCTAACCAATCGTCAAGGGCGTACAATTAATCTAACCGAGCATTCAATTAACCTACCCGGGTATTCAAGTAATCTAATCGGGCATTCAGTTGACCTAACCGGGCATATACTGTGTGTGTGTGTGTGTGTGTGAATATAAAGGGTGATCCAGAGAAATGGGACCCAAAAGAAACCCCTGTAACTCTTAAAGTATAAGTC
The DNA here is from genome assembly GCA_023014485.1 of Bathynomus jamesi. Taxonomy (NCBI): domain Eukaryota; kingdom Metazoa; phylum Arthropoda; class Malacostraca; order Isopoda; family Cirolanidae; genus Bathynomus; species Bathynomus jamesi. Next base: position 236,248 of record JAJOZX010002302.1, read on the forward strand.
CTTTTATAAAATCATACGCATCATTCGAAAGAGGATAGTTACAAGTTTGTACAGGATTGTATAGGTTTTGACAATACAAGACAAGATAAGATACAAAACAAAATAAAAGTGTTAGTTAAAACTAACCCTTCAAGATAACTGCATGGACTGTGGAACAGCTGCGTTTCATAACTGAGCATGGAAGAAGTGTAGTTTCAGCTCAAAGATCTTTCAAGACAAATTTTCAGATGTCAAAATCACCTTCTAAGAAAGTAATCCGTCGGTGTGTCAGAAATTTTTCCCTAACTGGCAGCATTGGAAAAAGAAAACCAACTGGAAGAGTGCGCACAGCAAGGATAGACGAGATCATTAACAGAACTCATGAAATTGTACAGGATAATCCTAACATAAGCATCAGACGTGCTTCTCAGTTGTTAGGAGTTGGATATGGAACAACACACCGTATATTAAAACAAAATTTAATGCTCTTTCCATATAAAATTCAAACAGTGCAACAACTAAACGATGGAGATTTCGCACGAAGACGACAATTCTGTCAATGGATCCAACAGAAGGTAAATGACACCACCAATTTTCTAGCAACTTTGATTATGTCAGACGAAGCCCATTTTCACTTGAATGGAACTGTAAACAAACAAAATTGTCGTTTCTGGGCAACAGAAAATCCATTGAATATTACCGAAGTCCCGTTGCATAGTCAGCGTGTAACTGTTTGGTGTGGTCTTACTGCATCTCAGATCATAGGGCCGTACTTTTTCGAGGATTCCACCGGAAACACGGTCACTGTAAATGGTGATCGCTACGAAAAAATGTTGACCGATTTCCTTATTCCTAAATTAAGAGATCTTTGTCTAGAAAACCACTGGTTCCAACAAGACGGAGTTACCTGCCATACCACGAGGAACTGCATGGCAGTTTTGCGTCAAACGTTTCCAGGCGAGTTAATCTCAAGATTTGGAGACGTTGAATGGCCCGCAAGGTCTCCGGATTTTTCTCCCTTAGATTATTATCTCTGGGGATATTTAAAGAGTAGGGTCTACAGAAATAACCCAACGACCTTGCAAGAATTGAAGGCCGCCATCACAAATGAGATACAGGCCATACCACCGCACACTCTTGCAAAAGTGATGCAGAACTTACAAGCGAGAACACTGGAATGCTTGGCAACTAATGGAGCACATTTGAAAGGAGTCATTTAAAAAAATAAATATTTCATAATAAACTTGTAACTCTACTCTTTCGAATGATATATAGTTTTTATGAAAGGAATTAAATATTAAGAATATTTGGCTTTTTTTTATGGGTCCCATTTATCTGGATCACCCAGTATATATATATATATATTATATATAAGCTCAAGATTTTCATGACTGTGTTCTTTTCTATAGTTTTATTGACCAAATAATTAGTCATGAAAATCTTAATATTCATAAATCTTGACACAATGTGAAGCTCAAAATTTTCACGGCTGCGTTCTTTTCTGTAGTTTAATCGCGGTGCTGGGGCCTTCGGACCTTTAATTATCACAGGCCTGCAAAATTGAGGGTCCTAAAAACTTCTTTGAAATTGTATGCTGGTTTTATAGGAATTTGGGGTGCTAAATCCAAAAACGGCCTCAGATTTGCTCCATCACGTATAGTTTTTTCACAATTTGCTATGACGTTTTTATGTTGTAATATGTTACTGAATAAAATAAGTAGTGAAGAATTACCACATGAAACCTATTTCCTGACCATTTCTGAATATATTTATTTTAAAAAACTATAAAACTTGGATACTTACATCTTTACTTAGTGGAATGGCTTAGTAGTCCCGTTTTCTTTTGCCAGTGAAGCTGCGTCTGTTGCATTTCCTTTTGTGCGTTGCTTCCGGATTTTCACGATGCAGCATCCAGCAATAATCCCCCATCATATTAACGTTCCACCGGCCTTGGTATCTCTTTTCCATCTCCTTAATGTCTTGATGGAAACGTTCTCCCTCTTCCTCACTTACTGCACCTAGATTTTCTGGGAAAAAGTCCAAGTGTGCATTCAAGAAATGAATTTTGATACTCATTGAGCATCCCAAAGCTTTGAATTTCTCCAGCATGTTTTCAACAATGAGTGCATATTCAGGGTCCTTATTATTTCCAAGGAACTTAGTAACCACACTTCTGAAGGAATTCCAAGCCTCTTTTTCTACTTCAGTCATCGTAGACAAGAAGTTTTCATCTGACAGCAGTCTTCTAATGTCTGGGCCTACAAAAATACCTTCTCTTAATTTTGCTTCTGATAGGTTAGGGAACTTCTTGCAGAGGTACTTAAAGCATTCTCCACTTTTTTCTAATGCCTTAACAAACTGTTTCATAAGGCCTAGTTTTATATGAAGAGGTGGTAGAAGTACTTTCTTTGGGTCAACAAGATTTTTACGCAAAATATTCTTGCTTCCAGGTTCTAGAGATCATCTTTGTGGCCAGTGTTTTTGCTCCCAGTGTTGACTCTTTGCTCTGCTATCCCATTCACAAAGGAAACATGGGAACTTAGTATATCCTCCCTGCTGCCCCAGAAGCATGCACAATACCTTAAGGTCTCCACAAATCATCCAGTGATGATCATAATATTTTATCTTTGTAAGAACCAATTCCAAATTCTCATAACTTTCTTGGAGATGTAGTGACCAACAGGTACAGAGGCATACTTGTTCCCATTGTGCAAAATAACAGCTTTAGACTTCTTTTAGAAGAGTCGATGAAAAGTCTCCATTCATCCGCTTTGTACTCAAAGCCAAATGCCTGTACCAAACCATCAATATCACTACAGTAAACTAAATTGCCCTCATGTGAAAAGTAGTGAATAAACTCCTTTTCTCTTCTTCTATACAAATATATCGATGTTCCAGCTGATAATAAATTTCTTTCTTTTAATCTGGAGCTTAAGAGTTCAGCAGATTCCTTGGATAATCCCAAATCTCTCACTAAATCGTTTAGTTCAGATTGAGTGAACAACTGGGGGTCTTGACTTCCTATATCACACTGAAATTCTTCATGATCAGTATCTGAACCAGAATTACTAGGCAAATCTTCCAATGTTTCTGGTGGAAGCGGAACTGGAACTTCTGGCCCATGAGGAACAGGTCGAAAAGCTGATGGAAGATTTGGATAGAATATGGCTTTCTTATTTTTTGAGTTATAGCCTTTAACATCACAAGAGAAAAAATAGCAGTCATCACGGTGATTTTTTGGCTCCCTCCATACCATTGGCACACCAAATCTGAATGCTTTCGTTTTGCCTTTACACCATTTCCTTAGATCCTCTACGCAAATAAAACAAACTTTGTGTGGTGCCCATGGTTTGTCTTGGTCTCCTAGTTTCATTCCAAAGTAGGCATGGTACACTTGCCTAATAAAATTTTTACGTTTCTTTGATGTTTCTTGATCACAAATTCCCGCATATGTAGCAGAAGCTGTCGGGACTGTTGACACATCCACGGCTAGCCATGATTCACAACTTACTACAGTACCCAGAACACAATAAGAGTCTTGAATTTAATTTAATAAAGGCTAAATAAGGCTTTCTTAACACTATCAAAACACGCTAGTTCGCTGATATAAAACAAAAACAACTCGAAATCACTGAAAAAATTCGCTTCGGATGAATCATTGTGCGCACGTCATGAAATCTGAGTAACAACTGACTCAGACGGCTTGGCAACCCAGTATTTATAGTCTCTTAGAAGTTTCTACTAATTTCCGGAAATCTGGCATTTTCTCGAAGTCGCTTCACAAAAAATCGAATTTGTGAAATAACTTTGTGTCGTATGACATTTTTATTGTGTTTTTCGAATTCAGCACACAAAAATACATTGTAAACAGCTAAAATTATGAAAAAAGTTTTTCCATCGCAGGCCTGTGAATTATTTAATTTACTAACACCCAGGTGCACAACCAGGGGACCTAATCAATATGTGTGTGAAGTTTCATGTTTGGGATCTTTCCTTGGGTTAACATACGTCCGGTTTTTCCCGGACATGTCCGGCAAATTTAAAATTTCTAACATTGATTTTTGAGGCCATAACACTTGCTCTTATTTAATAGATACTCAATATAGACGACATGTAGTACGCAATATATATAACACATTAATACAACGTGAGTTGATAGATACTGATACAGATACACCTTCCCTCTCCGGAGTGTCCTCTTTTTTGAAAGTTCAAATATGGTAACCCTAATCTTTCCTGTTTCATTAACTGTTTCCGATTTTTATGAAAACAACGTGATATGTACATTTTTCACGCTGATTTCAAAATTATAAACCATTTCATCGAGAAATATATAAGCAAAAAGTTATAATGTGCAGAAACTAGCAAATATTTGAAAGCCTAGGCTATAGAAATTTTAAAATAATACGCTCATTTAAAAATAAGTTTTTTCGAAATGAAAGTAAATTATAGAATACTACAAAAAGTACTAGAACGGTGTAATCACTGCAAGCGTAGGCTAGGCTACTTTTTAAACGGTGGCGTTGCGCATCTATTTTGTTCTTCCGCTGCAAGCATAGACTATAAGTTCAACATCTTTTTACTTTCAATGACTGACAAATTTAATTTTATAGAATTATATAGGAAGACTGAGACAGAAGAAAATGCAGTAAATTTTTTACAAGAATATAACTTAAACCTCTGTTTACATTTTTTTTCTTCCAACTTCAGACCATTACTTTGGTCTTATATAATTATTTTAGGAAAATTTAATTAACATAATATTAAAGCACATTTCTTTCTCATTAAAATGATGCACATTATTATATTCTAGCATGAACAATACGATCATTCCATAAAAAAATTGAAAGGGTATGCAAATCTCAGAATTTGCAACAACATTTATGCAACATACGCCGGATATCTTATGGATTAAGTTTTGAAGGACTCTTAACAAGACATCAAAAATAGTTTTCTTTACTTACTTTAGCTTCAAATTTTATGGGTAACTTGCATATCTGAAAAGAAAACGAGTTTCACTGCCTCGATGTTCAGTAAATGAATGTTTTTTGAGAGAGCTCTCGCTATTGGCCTATCCGTAGCATTGATACGGTCTACACTCGAGACACTAGAATCATTACTCACGATGTCAGTATCACTTTCACTTCAAGACATTATTGTATGGAAATAAGGTAATACAAGTACTACAAGAAATAAATAAAAGAAGTACCCACAAGCAAATCTGTAGCGAAACAAAAAAAAAGCAAGACAGACCGCATGACCCTGAACCAATTAGCGGTCAGTTTTTTAGACTCTACGGACTGCACGACCTTAAACCAATTGGCAGTCAGTTTTCTTAGAATCTACTCGTCTCAGCTGATTAATTTTTACTTACAATTGGTCAGAAATGGTGGAAGACACGCCCACATATTGAACATTAACCAATTATGGCATAATTTGTGAATTACGTGTTAATGATGTCGCGCAACTCTTCCAGCGCCGCGAAGATGTATGGAAAGACCGAAGCGACGCGACGTTTGCAGAGATGTGAACATTTGAAAAAGTGAAAAAGCCTTGATAATACCAAATTATACTCTACATAACAAAAAAATCAAAAACTCCAATTAAAAAAATGGCCTGTCAGAAAAACTAATCTTGTAGATTTTGTTAGGAGTGTGTTGTTCGATTTCAGGAACACTAGCTTTTCAAAATTGGGGTCTGATAGTCCTCCTCGTTTGGAGGAGCTAACAGCTAATTAACAGCTAATAAATGATATTAGTCAAACGAGCAGTTTGAAAGTAACGAGTAGCGAGTAACGATTGAAATCGCTCTAAAAAGTAACAGCTACTAAATAAGTAACACCGTTACTCCCAATATAATATATATATATATATATATATATATATATATTACATATACTAGTACAGTTCCCGCCGCTTCGCTGACGGTTAGACAGGCTAAACTACAAAAAAAAAACCCAGCCGTGAAAATTTTGAGCTTCACATTGTGTCAACATTTCTGAATCTGGTATCTCCCAAAACCTCCTCACCCCCATTCATACAACTTGGGGGCTAACCCCCACCCCCACCCTTCCCCCATTGCTAAACTACAGAAAAGAACACAGTCATGAAAATCTTGAGCTTCACATTTCCGCCCGTAATACAATTTCTGAATTTTTTTTACAATTTCTGAATTTTTTTCTCAATTTCTGAAAGTGTGACGGACAGACGGACAGACAGACAGACGGACAGACGGACAGCTCTCTTATTATAATATATAGATTTCATTTTAGCGACCGTTAGTCGATCAGCCACTTTATCGCACTAAAATATAACTTAACCTAACTTAAATTAAGCTAACCTACAATAACTTATCGCTTAAATATCATATGGAGAGGTGGTCCCCATATATATTGTACAACCCGAAATGGAAAACGGTTCTAAACGTTTTTGTCTTGTTTCCCTGAGAATGTCTTGTACGAGATGAAAGCGCTTGGAATCATTTTCATTCGCCTTGCGGGTTGTATATACTAGCTAAACAGGGCCCTACGGTGCTGGGGCCTTCGGGACCAGTAATTCGGATGAGGGATGGAGCACAGATATGATAACCTTGCCCCCATCACCGCAATAAAACTATAAAAAAGGAGGCAGCCATGGAACTCTTGAACTTCACATTGTGTCAAGATATGTGAAGCTTTTCATTTTCAAGATTTTCATGGCTGCCTTCTTTTCTATACTTTTATTGCGGTGCTGGGGCCTTCGGGCCCAGTAATTAGGGTAGGGGGCTGGTCACACACATATTTTCGTTCATTACTTATCAGTTATCACCCCCATCCACCACACTGGTCCACACGAAGTTTGGTCGAAATCGGTTCAGAAACGTAAAAGTTTTTCTGCGGACAGACATTCAGTGAATTATAGTAATTTATATATAGTAGCCTACGGAACACCAATTGGTCGTGGCCTAGAAAGTAGGCTTACTATAATTTATGAATTAAATTGAAACGAATACTTAGGGGTCACCAGTTCGGGGCACAACCCAAACAAACAACCTATAATAATAATAAAAGGACGTGTGTGTGTGTGTGTGTGTGTGTGTGTGTGTGTGTTCCAGCCAGGGTTGCCAGATTGGCCATTTCATGGCCAAATTAGACAAATTTGGCCATTTTTGAAGTACTTTGGCCATAGAAAAACAGATTTGGCCATTTTGGGAAATCTGGCCATATTTTGGCCATTTCTGAAAAAGGTGCTGACCCACGGTCGGTCATATCACAATGAGTAAAGTTCATTATGACCCACTGGTTTGGCTCCACTGTAGATGAACGCTAGGTTTGTATGAAAACAGAATGCATTATGCAAGGTGGCCCGATATACGATAATTAACGTATAAGCGCAACAATTTATTATTTTATACGATAAAGAATAACGTCCATACCCTATAATAATTTTATGTGATAATTTATTTAAAAATATGACAGCGTTTAATTTTCAAAATCCATTAATATATATATATACAGTATATATAATTTATTTCTTAATTTTTATTTATTTATTTATTAAGTATGAATAAAATATAAGATATATTATATGCTTCTATATTATTTTTTATTAATTTATTACACATGAATTTGCGATTCAGTTTTTGTCAGTTATGCTGGAAAACGTAATTATACGTTATTACGTTTTTATACATAAATAACGGAGAGGAATATGAGGACGAGACTGGCTTTCTTGAAGAGCTTCTTTAATTTCTTACACTTGGAGGAATTTGTTGGATCTGGGGCTTTAAAAATGAATAATCTTCTAATGTAAGTATTATTTAGCATTACAATTATCATTTATTGTGTCAAGGTGAATCTATTTCGTGATATTAAATGGTTTTCTTATAATTACACCATCATAAAATTGTGCAGAAATTCAAGTACAATAAAAGCTGAATACGTTTTTTTGTTAGAAACATTTGGCCATTTTTGGCCATTTTTTTATGCCTATTTGGCAATTTTCGTTAGAATAAATCTGGCAACCCTGGTTCCAGCCATAACTCCAAAATGGAAGCAGTTACAAACATGGGGTCTTTCCTGTTTCATTAACTGTTTCCGATTTTTATGAAAACAACGTGATATGTACAGTTTTTCACGCTGATTTCAAAATTATAAACCATTTCATCGAGAAATACTTAGGTTAGGTTAGGTTAGGCTAGGCTAATTAGTATTGATGTTTTCTAGGACACTTTTTCTTTCGGTATTAAAAGTAACGGTAGCGGTAAAGGTAACGCGTTACTTTGTCATAGAAATAACTGAAGCGGTAACGACATTACTTTTTTATCAATGTAACGGTAGCGGTAACGCCAGTACTTATAGAAAGTAACGTGCCCAACTCTGTATTATATATACTGTATATCCTCCATTTTGAATGAAAGGAGAGCAACTTTTAATGAAATGAATATAATTTGTTTAACTTCACTTAACATTTTCTTATATTGAAGTTTTGTGGAAGAAAATATTAATTGATAGGGTAACTTCGCTAATTTATAATTCATTGAATGTTACTATTATTGAAAATATAAAGGAAAGGTAAATCTTTTTTTATTTTAAATAAAATTCTTAAAATAAACAATTGTAATAAGAATTTCTCTGCAATTAACTGTTTAGCATTTAAATGAGGTTAAGAAAATTATGTCACCAAATATGATAGTTATCAGTGATGTAGGACTCGAGACCGGTCTTCAGACCTTTTTTTCTGGTCTCGGTCTCGGGTGGTTAGGTCTCAGTCTCGTGCTCGGCCATGGTGGTCTCGACTACATCACTGCGATGTTCCTCAAATGCAACGAACACTTATCTTTTTAAAAGTAGGCAATTAACTACTAAAAAATGTCACAAACTATGAATTTGTGAATAAATTATGAGCAAATTTTGCAATTGTCATTCGATAACCTCTTTAGAATCTTTATTCCTCAGTGCGAAGTGCAGAGCTTATGAATTAGGCATTACACAATACTGAATAGTACATGCAAAAATTGCATATGATCTCGGTTATCTATCCGTGATTAACGGGAGGTCCATGATCAAGGATAACCCGATTTCACGGTAAACTCAGTATACCCTGCCGACATTAAAAAAATGGAATAATAAGAGTATTGGTGGTTCTTTTTATTATTATAATATATATATGTTAGCGGCAATAAGCGAAATCAGGCACTAAGATAATGCATAGGCCATAAGCTGGAAGCTAAGAATGCATCTAGCATGTTACAATGGTCACTTACTGTTTATGTTATGTTGGGTTAGGTTAGGTTAGGTTAAATTTATTATTATAGATAATAAATATAACATTATACTAAATAAATAGGCATCATATTTATGATTATATGCATTCTTAGCGTTCAGCTTATTGCCTAAGAATTAAAATTAAGCTTAATGTCGCATTTCGCTTATTGCCGCTAACATACATATACATATATACATATATATACACACACACATATATATATATATATATATATATATATATATATATATATATATATAGACACACACATATATATATATATACACACATACATATATACATATATATACATATATACATACACATATATACAAAAAATTGAGGGCCTACAAAGAACCTTTACCTCGTATATTAAACAACCTGATGGGCAACAGGCAAGTAAAAACAAATTAAACTACTGGGATAGGCTCAGAGGCCTTAACCTTTATTCCATAGAGAGAAGGTTTGAGAGATACATCCTAATCTACACCTGGAAAATTCTAGAAGGGCTTTTAGTTGCCCCCAATACTGAATCAATTGTGCCCACCTTCACAAGAACTGGCAAAATGTGTCAAAAATATCACCTCCCACCAAACAGTCTGAGAAAGATTCAAACCCTTCAATATAACAGTATTTCTAGGCAGTGTTCTCGCCTGTTTAACTCCTTGCCTCAGTACCTTAGAGATATAAGTGCAGTCCCAGTAGATACTTTTAAAAAACACTTGGACATGTTTTTAGCCAACATACCCGACCAACCCACAGTGCCAGGGTATTCCTCTGCCAGACCAGCCCCCAAAAATTCAATAGGGGACCAAATCGTATGGCAGGAGCAAGAGAAAAGAATGGTGGCGACCCCGTCGTGGCCCCGCCTCAGGAGGCGCTGAGCGGACTTCGTGGGAGCAGCGCACCATTGAGGCAGAAGCGCTTTAAGGTAAATACATACATACACATATATATACATATACATATATACATACAATACATATATATATATATATATATATATATATATATATATATACAGGGTGGGCCGTAAGTTTCCATACATAGGAAAATTTAAACGTTTGTTTTTATGTTTCAGATACCCTAAGAATATGCGTTTGACGAAAGAGCAACGAATTGAAATCATACTGATGGCTGGGTCGGGAAGCAGTCGCATGGTTGCAATGAACTTTAACAGAAAACATGGAACGAACATCACGACACTGTGGCAAAACTTATCAGTGGTGGGCACCGTTAACCAAAAAGTTAACTTCGTTAACCGCTAATCCGTTAACCAAAAAGTTAACTTCGTTAACCGTTAATCCGTTAATCATGTAACGGAAGTTACCGATAAACCGTTAACGTTAACTTTTATTATAAAAAAAATGAAAAACACAATATATATATATAATTTAATTTTCCCTCTTCTTCTCGTTCTCCATTTTGTCCATGAGATGCATGTTGCCCTTCATGAAAATTAGCATATCAAAGTTTTCATCAGACAGGGATGATCTCTTGGCCCTCAGGATGTCCTTGCCCATAGAGAAACTAAAGAAAAACTCATAAAGAAACTAATTCACATTGGGACTTGAAAGTACCGGCAGGATCAACCGGGTAGAAAAATAATTATGGAGATTTTAAAGATGTGGTACCTAGAAGTACCGCCAGGACATAAAGGTTTAAAGTGAAAACGCTCCCATTGTAAGACATCAATTGACTTAATTTATGTCATCAAAGTGACATGAGAATTGAAATCTTACCTGATCAGTTTTATGGTTCTTGAAATGTATCAAGGAGACTACTAATAAGGTACTCACAGACATATTATAAATATACATGACTTACTTGACAACGATTATTTTTAAATATTCACTAGCACAAACATGTTGCGCAAGAGACAGACTGCAAATGAAACGAATGTAGTTATTTGTTGTAATTGTTACATATATATTATTGAAAGTGCCTTAAAATGCTCGTGATATTTCTTGAAAGAAGTTGAAACATTCAACTCAAATGGCAAATCTTTCCGCCTGATTTTACAGTCGACCATGTTTTGCTCAAACCAATGCCATAAATAACTACCATATTTGGTAAGACACAAATTGTGGCGACGGAAACAAATATATCGCCTGATTAACAGTGGCGGATTAATTGCGCACCTGCTCAGCACTGAAAATAATATAAACTTTTAAACGTTTATTTATGAATTTTTTGGGTTAACGGACTTGAGTTAACGGAAGTTAAATGTAACGGAAGTTAATTAGTCCGATAATGATTTTCAAAGTTAACTTAAAAGTTAAATCGTTAACGAAAAAGTTAACTTCGTTAATTAACGATTAACGGATTAACGGTTTGTGCCCAGCTTTGAAGCTTATTAACAAGTTTCAGAAAACTGGAAATGTTGCAGATCAACCGCGAAGTGGTCCAAGACGTACAGCCACCGATGAAGACACAACAGCTACGATACTTACAGCGCTTACACGGAGTCCCAGAAAAAGTACACGACGGTTGTCTGCAGAAAGTGGTGTCAGCAGATCGAGTATCAGGCGCATTTTGAAAGCAAACAAATGGCATCCATACAAATTGCATATGGCACAGCATTTGAGTGAAGACGACCCGGATAGACGGATGGAATTCTGTGAATGGGCATTAACCAAAGTGAACGAGGATGCAAACTTTTCAACTAAGATCTTGTTTACTGATGAAGCAAATTTTTACGTCAATGGAGAGGTTAATCGGCAAAACATACGTTATTGGAGTAATGCTAACCCTAACTGGCTGAGTCCGACGAAGATGCAAGGTGCCGGTAAAGTGATGGTGTGGGCCGGGATATGGGGTGACAGAATTATTGGACCAATTTTTGTCAGTGGAAATCTTAATGCCGAAAGGTATCTTAACATGTTGCAAGAAGAGATTTTCCCATCCCTGCTAAACGAGGAAGGTAACTTCCCAGTTTAATTCCAGCAAGATGGAGCTCCACCTCATTATGGTCTTCACGTGTGTCGGTATTTGGATCAGCAGCAGTTTCCGGATGCTTGGATTGGTCGGCGTGGTCCTGTGGAGTGGCCTCCCAGATCCCCAGATCTCACCCCCCTTGATTTCTATCTTTGGGGGCACTTGAAGGCCATGGTGTATCAGGAAAAGATACGAGACATAAATCATCTAAAGGAACGTATCACCAACGCCATTACAAGCATAACGTCAACTGTGCTAATGCGTGTTCATCAACAGTGGGGAACACGTATTGAAATGTGTTTTCAAAACAATGGCAACCATGTAGAGCATATTATATAAATAAAAATGGTTGTCCATAAAAAAATGTTTATTTTTCCTATGTATGGAAACTTACGGCCCACCCTATTACACATATACTCATCAACAGTGGGGAACACGTATTGAAATGTGTTTTCAAAACAATGGCAACCATGTAGAGCATATTATATAAATAAAAATGGTTGTCCATAAAAAAATGTTTATTTTTCCTATGTATGGAAACTTACGGCCCACCCTATTACACATATGCAGTAAAATCACAGAATAACACGTGATCTTATTAATAAGCTTATATACATATATATACACACACACCACACACATATATATATATATATAATATATATATATATATATATATAATATGTGTGTGTGTGTGTGTGTGTATATGGATCACCTGAAGGGTAACTAAGGCTAACTAACGAAAATATCACGACTTAACCTACCCAATCGTCAAGGGCGTACAGTTGACCTAATGATTGGTTAGGTTAAGTCGTGATATTTTCGTTAGTTATCCTTATAAAGCTAACTAAAGAAGGCTGGGGCCCTGATCTTCAGGTGATCCATATATATATATATTAGTGATGTATCGGATGTCAGATTTCAGACATCCGCGGATGCAGATGCAGATGCAGATCCGGATGTTCATGCATAAATTTGTCAGCTTAATATGATAGTTTAAATTCATACTTAATTTATTAATTGACTTTCGAGTTTTGGTTAGTTATAAATATTAGATATTTGATATTATTATTTTGTAATTATAATTTTTTTACATACACTTCTCTTTTTGGAAGAGTTTTCGCCATACAACTGTGTGTTACCAGGATGCGGGACGGGGACCCAATTCGTCTTGCATCTCACCAACCACTTTCCCCAACCACCACCCTTTGGAAAGTAGTGTGCTCATGACACTTATGTATTGCAGCATGAATAATTAATTATACAAATACACAACAGACATTGCCAGTTACATTAAAGATCAAATGAAGGCTACACAAGTTTCAGTATTTGAACTGAATGAGGGGCAAATTGTGCTTCAAAAATAATAATTTAGTAAATAGTACACACCCGCAACATCCGCATTTCGCAGGTGCGGATGTAGAAGTAGTATGGGCGCGTTTGGGGAGACAGACATGGATCAATTTCACCGTCCTTCATGAGGATCCTTCACCGTCTTTCATGGTCTTTCAAAAAAAAAAAAAAAAATTCATCCTTGCCTTCCTTCACGAGAAAAAAAAAAATCCACCTTCTTGGTCTTTCATGAGACGGACAAAATCAAACAAGCAAAAACAGACAAAAACAAACAAACAAATACAGATAAAAACAGAGTTTAACACTCAATTTTGAACTTATATCCTTAAACATTAGAAATGAAAACTTAAAATAAATATCTGAAAAAGGATTTTATAGACATACGGTAATGGGAATATGCATCGACCTCAAAACATACAATGACTTATATTGTATTCTCAAAGCATATTACCATATTCTAATATCACATTACCTATTCAAATGTAATTCCATTTTCATGTTAAATTGTGGGGAAAAAAAAAAAAAAAAAAAAAAAATCAGGTGAAACATTTTAAATCAAAAACAATTTCTTTGTTTAATATTTGTACAGGGTGTACATAAAGTCAGGATCTATTTTTGTGAAGCACTTGGAAATTATATGGAATTCAATCATAAAATGATAAAGTGGTAACATTTATTAAATAATTAAGAGTAGGATTCGACGTGACGCCCATCACTATCCCTGCACAGCTCAAATCGTTCCGCAGCATTTCTAAACACATTCTGGAGCATTTGCGGGGTTATGTTATCTGCAGCAGTTCGTATACGTGTACGTAAGTTTTCAAGACTCGTAATCTTCGTCTGATAGACGTGCGATTTGATAAAGCCCCATGCAAAGAAATCTAAAGGGGTTAAATCTGGTGATCTCGCTGGCCAAGGTCTGTTGCTTCCGTGTCCGATCCAGCGATTTGGAAAACGTCCATTTAGATAATCCTTAACAATTTTGGCAGTGACAAGGAGCACCATCATGTTGATAGACGACGGTTCTAACAATCCTATCTCCGTCGTCTATCAACATGATGGTGCTCCTTGTCACTATGCCAAAATTGTTCAGGATTATCTAAATGGACGTTTTCCAAATCGCTGGATTGGACACGGAAGCAACAGACCTTGGCCAGCGAGATCACCAGATTTAACCCCTTTAGATTTCTTTGCATGGGGTTTTATCAAATCGCACGTCTATCAGACGAAGATTACGAGTCTTGAAAACTTACGTACACGTATACGAACTGCTGCAGATAACATAACCCCGCAAATGCTCCAGAATGTGTTTAGAAATGCTGCGGAACGATTTGAGCTGTGCAGGGATACTGATGGGCGTTACGTCGAATCCTACTCTTAATTATTTAATAAATGTTACCACTTTATCATTTTATGATTGAATTCCACATAATTTCCAAGTGCTTCACAAAAATAGATCCTGACTTTATGTACACCCTGTATTATGAAAAATAAAATGAAGGTTTATTATTTTAATTTAAATAAATTAATTTCTCTCTTTTTTAAAGGAAACTAACTTATTTTCATCCGATCTGAACCTCAAATACAAGATCTTTTTATACATTCATAACACATGCTTAATTGTTTATTTACTTTTAAATATATAGTTTTCTGTTATTTACATCGCTATATACCATCACATTCACATGACATCCTCTGGTTTGTGAACTATTAACTTTACTGCACATCAAATTTCGTTAAAATTTGCGCGCGTTTAAAAAATTGGATCAAGTAAAGATAAGCACCCCCAGCCTTCTTTAATTAGCCTTATAAGGCTAACTAACGAAAATATCACGACCTAACCTAACCAATCGTTAAGTCAACTGTACGCCCTTGACGATTGGTTAGGTTAGGTCGTGATATTTTCGTTAGTTAGCCTTATAAGGCTAATTAAAGAAGGCTGGGGGTGCTTATCTTTACTTGATCCAAAACAATTTAACAACGTAATTTAAGAACGTAATTTAAAAATTTTAATGACCTGATATTTGTATGTAATGATATTTAGGCTATACATTTCGTGAATCAACACACGTAAATAAGCGAGATAATATAGTCATCCCCTTTCTCTATTGTGTAATTATATATATAGGGTGTCCCAAAAAACACTATATATTCTTTATAGCATCATATATTTTATAATTTAAAAAAAATCCAAACAATATATTGCTATAGCAATTGCCAATGAAAGGTAAATTAGTAATATAAGTGATCAAAATGTTATAGCGAGTTGTTTGCATATAAAATTTAATTAACTACGCCAAGTACTCAAAATGTTCTCCGGCGGCATGAATGCACTTTCAATACAACAAAATCGTGTGGTCTGATGAAGCTACCTTCAAGCTGAATGGTACAGTAAATCGACACAACTGCAGGTACTGGTCACTTGATAATCCACACGTTTATGTGGATAAACATGTTAATTTACCAGGATTAACAGCATGGTGTGGTTTATCATCCAGGGGTTTGATTGGACCATTTTTCTTTAATGGGACAGTTACCGGTGCCGCATATCTCGACATGCTGCGGACAGAAATTATACCCGCAGTTCGGAAGTTGTTTGGAAACGACGACTTTTACTTTCAACAAGATGGAGCCCCCACTCATTATCATTGTGATGTCAGAAGGTACCTCGATGAAACGTTGCCTAACCGTTGGATAGGACGAAGAGGAAGCGTTGAGTATCCTCCACGTTCACCGGACTTGACTCCACTTGATTTTTACTTGTGGGGCTACCTGAAGGATGCAGTTTATGGTACAAGACCTGCAACACTCGAACACCTTAAGGATGCAATTAGGGAAAAGTGGGGGACCATCACAGCATCCACATTAGTCCATGTCTGCGAATCAGTTGGTCGACGCATTCAAAAGTGCATTCGTGCCGCCGGAGAACATTTTGAGCACTTGGCATAGTTAATTAAATTTTATATGCAAACAACTCGCTATAACATTTTGATCACTTAGATTACTAATTTACCTTTCATTGGCAATTGCTATAACAAATATATATATTTTTTTTAAAATTATAAAATATATGATGCTATAAAGAGTACATAGTTTTTTTTGGAACACCCTGTATATATATATATATATATATATATATATAATATATATATATATATATATATATAAAATATATATATATATATATATATATTATATATATATATAATATATACAGTATATATACAGGGTGTTTCAGAAGGAAAGGTCAATACTTCAGGAGGTGATAGTATTGGTCATTGTGAGAAAAAAAGTTCATATGAACATGTGTCTAATTCTGAATGGTTACAGAGATAGAGCTGTTTGAATCTACAAATACAAAAACATTGTTAATGGTAATCAAGAAAGAGAAACCAATCGGTGGTTATATATATATATATATATATATATATATATATATATATAAAAGTATGAGGGCATTTTTTCCAGCAATAATTACAGGGCTATTGCTAGCACCTCTTGCTTCTCGAAACTAGTTGAGAAACTCTTGTTACTCCACCGCTTAAATGATTACTTATGAGCTAAATGAGTTTGGTTTTAAAAGGGCCCCTCTCAACTGATCTGTGTATCTATGTACTTAAGGAAATTATATTTAAATACACAGAGAGTAATTCAACTATTTATAGCTGTTTCCTAGATATAAGCAAGGCACGTGATAGAATGAACTACAATATTTTATTTACAAAACTAGAAAACAGGGAAGTCCCCATGTACATATTAAATTTATAACAACAATATACGATGAGGAAGTACAAGAATTTAAGTATTGGGGTCAAACCAGCTAGCTATTTGACTGATGACTCAGATATAAGAAAATCTCGAAGCCTTTGTGTTAAAGCGAATATGGCTATAAGGAACTTCTGTTTCTGTACAAGTGAAGTTTCTCATTAATTGTATATATTTCTAACCTTAGTATGTGATTTGTCATTGTATTATTAATATTTGTCATATGGATAATGGTCTGCCAATAAACTGTTCATTTACATTTTCATATATATAAGTAGGTTTGTGCAGAAATTTTTTTTCTTAATATATCCAATTAAAAGAAAACGACTAGCGTGTTTTATAGGGTATACTCTGGTATTTAACCTCGTATCACTATACATTTAAACAATTTTTGTATCGAAACAGTTATTCCACCATTGTGGCCCTAACTCCACTCGCAGATTCTGATGAAACGAGTTGTTTTTATACTTTCACCTTACATTATATCCCTCACACATATTGTATAGTTCAATTAGAACACCTTAGATTGTTGGTAAAAATATCGCACAGTCTTTCATGGAGCAATACCACTAAAGTAATTAAGTATGTATCTTCAATAATAATTGCAACAAAGATCTTTCGCTACACGGTCGCTTCCGATTATTTAATCAAGTTGCATTCTCTGCAAATTCTGTGCGCAACAATCCGGGGTGAACCACACCCATTTATTATAACTTCTTTCAAGGCAGTCCTATCCTTTCCTCTGAAGCAGGAGCCACACCAAACTATTTTACGCTTCCTAACACCTACAGTATGCAGATATATAAATGTAGTACAATACACGAATTTTATCAGCTTGGTTATTTCCTTTTGTATCACATTCCTAGCTACACTACCTAAAATTAGTTAGCTAGTTGCCAGATATACTGTATATATATATATATATTATATAGATAAGCAAAAACCACAGGGAAAAGGAAAAGGAAACACGAAGTCCGAGCGCTTTCGTGATATATTCACATTTTCAAGAAGATGTGAATATATCACGAAAGCGCTCGGACTTCGTGTTTCCTTTTCCTTTTCCCTGTGGTTGTTTGCTTATTAATAAGATCACGTGTTATTCTGTGATTTTAGTGCATATATATATATTATATATATATATATATATATATATATATATATATATATGCCCGGGCGTAGCTAGCCCTTTTTAATGTGTAACCGCCGAGGTGTGAAGCACGGAGCTGTGGGAAGATGTGGAAGTGGTTTGGACCCGCCATCCACTGCTGAAGGAGACAATTAAATACAGAGTCCTGTAAATACTCTCTGGTGCACTAAAATTAGGAATTTATGGTAGATGTCAAAAGTTACCCAATCAACTGAGATGGAAAATCCACTTTTATTCAGAGCACAGGATAGAAACGCATAATATTGGGACAAAGTAGTGTATTTTGCAACTTGTCTTCTTTTCCGCAGCTTATTATCCCATCTTTACACAGGGTCGCTGTTTTTGGTTCGTCTTCTCCACTCTCCTCTGTCGTATACCACGTCTTCCTCCAAGTCCTTCTCCCTGATGTCCGCCACCACACAGTCCCTCCATCTCGTCTTCGGTCTTCCTCTTCTTCTCCGTCCCGGCAACTCCATCTCCAGCACTCTGCGCCCCACATACTACTCCTCTCTTCTCCTGACGTGTCCATACCACCTCAGCCTGGCCTCCTGCACCTTCTTAGATGCTTCCGCCACCTTCACTGTCCCTCTTATATGCTCATTTCTGACCCTATCCCTCCTCGTCACTCCACACATCCATCTCAACATCTTCATTTCAGCCACATCGATTTTTCTTTCATTGCTCTTCTTCATTGGCACAGTCTCCATTCCATACAACATTGCCGGCCTCACCACTGTTTTGAATACCTTTCCCTTCAGTTTCACTGGGACCCTCTTATCACAGAGCACCCCTGATATGTCTCTCCAGTTCTTCCACCCCGACTGTATTCTACAGTTTATCTCTCTCTGCTCCCCCCTCTGCATCCACTGTTGACCCCAAGTATTTAAAATACTCCACCGTCTTAACACGCTCTCCACTCAATGTCACTTCCCCTCCTCGGTCCTGCTGCACATCACATCTCATATATTCGGTCTTCTTTCGGCTAATTCTCATCCCCCTACTTTCCAACGCCTCTCTCCAATTTTCCAACTGCTGCTCCACCTCCTCTTTCGTCTCCCCACTCAACACAACTTGTAATAATTAATATTATTCTTTTCTGTCATATAATTATAAAATACTATTATAATGATAAATGATTTCTTGAGAACTTTATTTAAACTATCATGAATTTCCAATGCAATGTGTAAGCACATGCTACTATGCTTATGCTTATCTACACTCCTGTGTGTGTGTGTGTGTGTGTGTGTGTGTGTGTGTGTGTATATACTGTATATATATATACAAAATCATGTGCACCACTTTGCTCCAAAACAATTATTCAACCTTTAATGTTATCATATTTGGTCAAATAAATTTCTATAAATTCACCTCAACCTTGCGTTTATGTACATTGCTTTGGGTAGCAGTTGGATGAGTGAAACCATATATAAAGATTTCATATGATTTAACTCTACTTGCACAAAACACACAGCTCTTTATATACATGACTGCTCTATCGTTGAAGGTAATGGGTAGTTGTCTGGTTATGTTCCCTCTAAGGTGTGCGCGTGTGCGCGCGCACACGCTTTGTGAAACCTGCGCACACAGCAAAATAAAATGCGCACAGGCTCAAGCGTATTATGAGTCACGACAGTAAATGAAGTAATATCAAAAATTTCAGTTTAATGAATTCTATAAAAAACAAATTAAGAAACCGCTTGAAAGAAAATCATTTGGACATGCTCATGCGAATTAAAAGTTACCTGAATGATGACGGATGTATTAATCTTCATAGAGTTATTTGGAATGGGCAAATGGTAAAGATCGTAGGGAAAAATCATAATCATACTTAAATGAAAGGCACTTTCATTTAATGTTATTTCGATTATATTTTATTTTATTGTATTTTATTATTTTTTATTTTATTCATATTTTTAGAATGGATAAAAATGTTTTCTTTTTTAAGAATATAATACTGTAAACAGTTTTTTAATATCCATTTAATAGTACCGTAATGATCAAGCTATCACCTTATGGAAATAATATTTATTAAGTATTTAATATTTATATATATTTAATTTCGAAGCTAATATCGCTCAGAAAAGTTTGCACAATTTTTCACCATGAATCTAAATGTATGCACAACGAAAATTTCTTGCGCACACGGACTAAAAAAAATTAGAGGGAACATTGGGCCGCCGCCAACTTATAATACATCATTTACTCAAAGAAATAACAGATGCACGATCACAGCTATTAACTTGTTGCATCTACCTCATGAAAACTGCCCAGCCGACCAAAAATTTTCCCCAGAAACGTCACACTTAGGGTATACATTACAATTACATAATACGGCCCTGATAAATCAACTTATAAACTGTATTAAACTTCATTTGCCAAATTTCTGCCCACTACAGTAATTTATTAATATCTTCTTGAATCTGCAAACGTTCTGCCGCTGATTTTGTTCGTCGACCTAGTTTGGTATCATCCGCAAATTTTGAAATTATACCGTTAAGCTTGACAAGCTTGACTTTCGTCAGAATGAACAATTCGGTGGAAGCAAAAGCGAGGTTATCCAAGGTTAATTCCTATGTCAATATCACTGATATAAATAAACAAAGGCGATTTGTTCCGCAAATTAGATAAGTAACTTCTCACTTAAATAAATAAGAATAATAATAAAGGTATTTTAAAGTGTATTATATAAGGCTGATAAATTGGTGTATAATTAAAATTCCAGTCGTATTGTTGTGACCTACAGTATACATTCATATTATTCGTGAGAGAGATTCGTGATTCTTCGAATTCCACTGGTCTGCGAGGTTTCTGTTGTTTTAACATTCTAGCTTCTAGGTTTTATTGTAATTTTATAGTTTTACAGTAATTTTGGTATGCTGAATACAAAATTATATCCATTTTTGCTCCTCATCACGTAGGGTTTATTTTGCAAATAGCCATATAATGATGTTTATATACGCCCGTATATTCCCTGTATATTATATATGTTATTGTTGTCATTATATTGTTATCTTATTATTATTATTATTATATATTTATTGTTACTTTTTAACTCTTCAGACTTTCGTTAATATGGCATGAAGAGGCTACTTAAATCATCCTGACATTTTGCTATACGAGGACTGATAAAAAGTTCCGGGACAGATGTATTTATTGCAAAACTATGTCACATACCCAATCAAATTTGTCTCCTTCAAAGTATGTCTCCTCCTGATTGTAAACATTGATTGCAGCGGTCCAGCCATTTATTGAAGCACCTGTTATACTCTTCTTTCGGAATGTTCTTCAATTCTCGTGTCGCATTTTGTTCGATCTCTGCTACTTCCTGAAATATTTTTTCTTCAGGGTGTTTTTCAACTTGGGGAACAGGAAAAAGTCACAAGGTGCCAAATTCGGCGAATACGGTGGTTAGGGAACAAGTGGAATGTTGTGCTTCGTTAAGAATTCCCTTATGAAGAGCGCAAAATGCCCGCAAAATCCGCGTTGGGTTCGTGGATGTTGCATCACGGCAATGCGCCCTCTCACACAGCACTCTCCATAAGGAAATTCTTAACGAAGCACATTCCATTGGTTCTTCAACCACCGTATTCACAGGATTGGCACCCTGTGACATTTTCCTGTTTGTCCTGTTTCCTGTTTGTCGTTCTTATGTTGAATCCTTGACCATTAGAGTCAAAGAAAGAAAAAGTCCATGCATTTGGAATTCCTATGGTCCGGCGTGAACCCAAGAACCATGGAGATGACTGTTATTTCTGTTTATGCAACGTAGAAGATTACAACACTAGAAATAAACAGAACATTCTTATCCTGATCTTCCATCTGCAATGAGACCTATACCACATGGACCCACTGTGCCTATTCTTCCCCACCACAGACTCTTGATAGATTCATGTCAGACTCTGAATCTGATGCTGGGAATGCAAATGATGATACCGACTACTACCAACCAAAAAATCTCAGTCATGAACCACAACTTTTCACACAAAGTGAACTAAATGATCTGGAGAGAGACTTGGATCTGCCAGAAGATTTTGCAGAAGTTCCTGAATCCAGACTCCAAGTCAAGAACTTGCTTTCTCCAGGGACATCCTTTTCTTGGTACAGAAACCGTGAGACAGAATTGTTCCATATTTTTCCAGGTTCGGTATAATGAGCACGAGTTGATTGTATATGGAGACTTGAAAGTTTTATGCATGCTCTTGGTCAGCAGTCTGGTTACAGGAAAATGCCATGTGTTTTGTGTAATGGGACAACAGAGCGAGAAGTCAGCATTGGAAGAAGAAGCTGTGGCCACCTGCAGGCAGTCTGACACCTGGTTCGAAGAATACCATTCATGAAAGTTGGTTGAGCCAACCAAGTGCTGTTACCTCCACTCCACTAAAATGGGCTTGAAGCAGCAGTTTGTGAAGGATGGTGACTGCTTGAAGTACATTTGCAGCAAATTCTCAGCTCTCATCTATGAGAAAGTTAAAAAAGCTGTCTTTGTGGGACCTCAAATCAGGAAGTTAACATTGGATAATCAAGTTTGAAGGAACGATGAACCAAGCTGAAAGAGAAGCATGGGTTGGCTTCAAAAATGTTTTTCAGAACTTCTTGGGGAACAAAACGGATCGAAATTTCAAAATGATTGTTGAAAACACGCTGAATAAATTTGAAAAGTTGGGCTGCAACATGAACTTGAAGGTTCACTTCTTACATTCCCATTTGGACTACTTTCCCGGAAATCTTGGTAGTGTGAGCGAAGAACAAGGAGAAAGATTTCACCAGGGTATCAAGACAATGGAGAAGAGATATCAAGGAAGGTGGAATGTCAACATGATGGCTGATTACTGCTGGTCACTGAAAAGAGAGACCTCTGGTGAAACGCATAAAAAACTAACAAAGAATTGTAGATTTAGTCACATATAACTCATAAAATTCAGAAAACTGTTCAACTGAATACTTGTATCAGCTTTATTCCTTTATTTGACAAATTAATTACTTAAAATAGACCTTTGATCAAAGTTTGAAGCGTTTAAAATCTAAATGTCCTAATATACTAAATATAACCAAATACATGAATATACAGGGGTCCATAAATTATTCACCCCATTATAAGCCTTAATAAATTCGTTATTATAGGAGCTATCTTAAAACGATGCGCGGCAATTAATAACACAACAAGAAATTTTTGTTTTAATTCAGTAAACCTCCACGTGAGCCCCATTGGTAGCACGCAGAACATCAAGGCGATAGATGATTTCGTTCCAAACATTAAGAAGCATGTCTTGTGTGATGGAAGCTAATGTCTCTTTAATCCGGTGTCTTAATTCTGTGATGTTATTAACCTTCTTTGTATACACACTGTCCTTTGTGTAGCCTCATAAAAAGAAATCCAGAGGCGTGATATCCGGGGAACGAGGAGGCCATGGAATAGGGCCATCTCGCCCGATCCAACGAGAAGGGAACTTTTCATTGAGGAACCTCCGCACTTCTAATCCCCAGTGTGACAGTGCCCCATCTTGCTGAAAGAACACACGGGGCTGCATATCCTCAAGGTGAGGTGCAGCATACCATTCAAGCATATCTAGGTAATTTGTAGCCTTCACAGTGTTCTCATGGAAGAAAAATGGTCCAATCACACGGTTATGGGAGAGAGCACACCAAACGTTTATCTTGGGACTGTTGCGTTCGTGTTCAATAAAATCATGCGGATTTTCTGATCCCCATATACGGCAATTGTGTCTGTTGACTTTACCAGACAGATGGAATGTCGCTTCATCACTGAAAACGACAGTGTTCAAAAAATGCTCATCTTCATCAATATGGTCAAAAATGTCAACATCAAACTGTACCCGTTTGGGTTTGTCATTTGGTAGAAGTTTCTGCAAGGTTTGCAATTTGTAGGCATAAAGTTTCAACCTCTTGTGAACCACTTTATGCACTGTTGAACGCGGTATTTGCAGTTCTCGGCTTGCTCGGCGGATGGATTTTGTAGGACTTCGGATAAACGCCTCCTGAATTCCTGCTATCTTATCTTCAGACACACTAGGCCTTCCAGCTTCTTTCTGATGTAGCACACTGCCAGTTTCTTGAAATTGTTTCAGCCATCGCTTGAGTGATTGCTTTGTTGGTGGAGTTTTCTGATATTCCTCCCGAAAACGTCTCTGTACAGTAATTGGAGATTTGGTTTCCCACATCCACAGCACACGCATTGCTTTCTCCTTCACTGTCGCCATTGTGCCCCAAGTGGATGTTCTGCGAAATAAAGAAAAAAATTCTTGAGTTGTGTTATTAATTGTCGCAAACCGTTTTAAGATAGCTCCTATAATAACGAATTTATTAAGGCTTATAATGGGGTGAATAATTTATGGACACCCTGTACATTTTTTTTATTTTTCGATTTGTAAAAAATTCTGACGTGATGCAACAAAAGGAATATTAATTTTAAAATCAGCATTGTAAAATTATGTAAAGTGACCTATTGAAACAAAAAACAATGGACATTTTTTTCAGATTTGCAGACAAGTGTTATCAAAGAATAATAGAGTAATATTAATATTGGAGTATAATTATGTTTTTTAAAAATTTTGCACGAACAATGAAAGAGGCTCTGATTTCATTCAGAATAAAAATTTATGCTAATTGACTTCAGAGTGGAAGAGAAATTTTCAGGATCTCAGCACACTTGCCATTAAACAATAGATAAAGGGTAAGATTTAATGTTAGAATGAATTATTATTATTTTAACTCGCAAACATGTTTTCATTTTTTCTTTTCTTTTTGGCCTTTTCCAAGTTTATGAGATAAGTGTGGCATCGAAAACTTGTTAGGTCTTTGAATTTATTCAGGATTCATGAGTTAAAGCCTCTTTTGTTAGCACAATTTATAGAGGCAAGTCAAACCAGAAGGGCACAGAAATAATTTATTATTATTATTATTATTACGATAAAACAATATTATTTAAATTAAAATTTTAAAAAACTTCCATAATCACAAATTAAGAAATGGAAACGGAGAAAGAAGCTACGTTTGGGATTGTAGACTATTGCGTCTTTGTCACATTGCTGGTAATCTCCCTGGGTATAGGAGTTTACACGTCCTTACGCGGCAACAAATCCCCTGAAGAGTTTTTGATGGGAAATCGAGACTTTGGATCAGTTCCGATAGCAATGTCTCTACAAACATCTTTCGTTTCGGCTATAAGTCTTCTGGGTACGTATAAAAATGAATATAAATGGTTCACGTGTACGCATTATATGCTTAATTATAAGGATCATGTTAATTATTTCATTAGAATCATAGACACGTCAACTCCCACGGATTTTTCTTTACAGGATATACGGGTGAAATTTATGCTCATGGATTACAGATAACTTTGTTCTTATTTGGAACCCTATTAGGAATTGGAGTAGCTGCCTTAGTTACATTACCCGTGATATATCCCTTAAAACTTACTTCTGTCAATGAGGTATTTATCACTATCTTTCATCACCGAGGTAATTAGGTTTGAACGTCTAAATATGATTAAATATTTAGTCACCAAAACATAAAAATCAATTTAGGTAAAGTCAGTAATAATAAAAATGTTAAGAAACGCATGAAACAAATCTTACAAAGAATTTAGTAAAAATGATTTTTATCTCGTGATTCAATCTAAAATACATATTTGTTTCTTTTCTTTTTTTCAGTATCTTGAACTTCGTTTCGGATCACTTAGACTTCGTCAAATCATTACGATTATGACTGTCGTTAAGGGGACAGTTTTTATGGGGGTTTGCCTCTACGCTCCAACTCTTGCATTGGCGTCTGTTACTCCACTCACTTCATTAACTTACATTTTCATTTTGGGTATTGTAGTTACCATTTACTCTTCCATCGTAAGTATATAAAATCAAATACGAGCACATTGTCTGAGTTACAGTTAATAAATATTTCTGATAGAATTTATTTCGTATACTGAATTCAATAATTTCTTTAAATATTTACTCACAGGGTGGCATTCGAGCTGTTGTTTGGACGGACGTTTTTCAACTAACTGTCATGTTATTAGGTTTGTTCGTTATTGTGGGGGTAGGATTACATGAAGGTGGAGGTCCCACAAAAGTCTGGAATACAGCATTAGCCGGAGGAAGGCTAGACATTTCCAAGTAGGTTGACTTGCAGATTCTGAGTCTAAGCTATACGTCCACTTTGATAGTTATTTTCGAGATTACGACATCTGATCGATTTGACATTGTATCGACAAGTATTGTGGGCTCCATTAAATTAGGTTAGCCTAGGTTAGGTTAGGTTAGGTTGATTTTTTTTTGGAGAATAGACGTAATGGTCTTGTCGATCCGATGGGTATAGGTCCATTATTTTTAGCCGACAGAAGGTAGAGGTGAACTAATATCTTTGTCTTAAATTCGCTTGCTTTGCAGAATAAGTCCCCAGACGTCTAATTTTTTATTTTCATTATTTCTCCTTTCGAAGTAATTTTCATGAATCAGCAATGGAAAATTTTGATACGAAAAAATACGTTTTTTTTCTTTGTAGGCCTAATTCCTACATATTTGGTTCTGTGCAAGACAATTTTTCCCATTCCCAATAGGCTTTGTCGCCAATCCCGAGGCAATTTTATAGTTATTTAATACAATAAGTTAATAATTTGTATTTAATTATTATGAAATAAAGGTACCATATACGATGCCATATTGTAGGCGTGTATGAGCCCGGGTTTGAATTAGGCTTTGTTGTGAACTGTAATGTAAAGTGTATGACAGGCATGTATAGTTTTCCCATAAGTGACCGTTAATTTGGATCACGTAAAATTGTTTACACACCTGTTACATAACCTTTCGCGTTACGATGGAGGTTAAACATTATTTTGATATAACTTAGCCTTTGAAAAGAAAATGTGAACTCTCCATTCCAAACACTATTTTTATTTTTATCTTTTTTAAAGGAAGGTTCTGCTAAAAACAAAAAAATCCCATTTAGAGAACATTTACTTTAACTATACCAACTTTTAAACAGTGTCACACACACACACACACACACACAATGACCGTATCTACATACAAGCGAGGTACTGACCTTTTTAAATTCATGCACTTGAAAAATTAATTAATCAAACCTAGTTAATTTAACCAAACCTAACCCAAGTGCCATTGAATCGAGGCGGGAATGATAAGTGTTTCGGGTGCGTTTGAGGACTCGAAGAGCGGTTTCTGTTAAGTCATTGAAGAGTGAGGTACTCTCTAATCTAGCTCAGCTTAGCCTAGCCTAACGTAATGTAACCTAGCCGTAACTAACCTAACCTAGCGTAACTTAACCTAAACAAGACCAACATATCTTTTTCCAGAAAACAAATATGTCTCGAGCTATGAAAGTGTTACCTCACAAAAAATTACCCAACTGTATCTGTGAATTATCACACACCCGATCTCACGCCGTTGCCTACACACACACACACACACACAGTTGGTTGGGTGAATGCTTCGGCGTTCAAATGATGTAGTGCCCATTATTTTGAATCACGCGTAAAGCTGTAATCGACCTGTCACATGACCTTCGACTTTATGAAGGCGGGTAAATTAATCTAAACATTGTTATTTTCATTCATTCGATCAACTTATCACATCGGCAGATTGCATAAAATGGAGAGTCATCTGGTTAAGAAACTTCTGTTATCATGTTTTATTTTTTCTTTCTGATAATTTCTTCATTTCGAATTTTTCTTCATTTCCCATTACACGTGTACACTACAGGTACTGCTTTGGTTTTAGTTTCAAAGGTAATCTGTTTTTCAATGATAGTTTTTTTTTGTATTTGCTAGATAAACATTCTATTTCTATTTATTTTTCCTAGAAATCATAGCGAGTGTCGCTAACTAGTGTTCGCAGTAGCTTTTGTATTGAAAATGTAATGTTTATTATGTACTAAAAAGTAAATTTTTAAATTTTCTTTTATCTTTTTTCTTCGAAATAGTAATGAAACTAGCGGAGCGACCCGGCGTTGCCGGGGTGGATGTTGAACGCTATATATATATAATGCCCGGTTAGGTCAACTGAATGCCCGGTTAGGTTAATTAAATGGCCGGTTAGGTCAACTGAATGCCCGGTTAGGTTAATTGAATGCCCGGGCACGTTAATTGAATGCCCGGTTAGGTTAATTGTACACCCTTGACGATTGGTTAGGTTAAGTTATGATATTTTCGTTAAGGCCAACGAAAATATCACGACTTAACCTAACCAATCGTCAAGGGCATACAGATGACCTAACCTGGCATTCAATGAACCTAACCGGGTATTCAATAATTTTACCATAGGTTTCGTAATGATCTTGATGACGTCATTTAATGTTTTAAAATTAATTATTTAATTTATTAACACCCACGTCCACAACCTCGGGACCTAATCAATATGTGTGTGAAGTTTCATGTTTGTAACTGCTTCCATTTTGGAGTTATGGCTGATGGCTGGAACACACACCCACACGTCTTTTTATTATTATTATTATAGATAAACAATAGACTGGTACAAATTTATAACCGAAAGACTTCCGAAAATCAACAATTTTTGATAAAGAAAAGGGGAAAATTGGTTTTGTAGGCCTAGGGGGTCCGAAATTTTCATAAAATGGAAAATAATTGCTATTTTCTTACTTACAACGACAGGCATAATGATATTAGGATACCTAATAGAAATTTTGTAATATTTTAAAGGCGGGAAAATAAATAATTTTCTAAAAATGATCTTCAACTATAAAAGCGCATCTAATCAGACAACTTAATTAACGTATTTCTATGACAACTAAAAAATAGAATGATAAATCAATATCCTATCAAATTGTTTGTGTATACGTAAATTTATTTGTACAAAAGCCACAGTAATAAAACGCACAAAAGTCACGGTAAATAATTTCGAGTGTGGCTCGTTTAACTTTAAACTCGTGTTTATTTAAATTGGCCGTTTTAATTATGTAATTTTTGTATTGAATCGATAAAGAAATCTTTTGGGAATCGAATGATATTAAATGTTTAGTAAATATTGACTTTTGTGCCAAAATTATGATTAAAAATGAAATATTAAAAAATGCGTGTACAGGCATGGAAAGAACTGTACCCCTAAAAGGGGGGAAGGAATTATGTTAGGGAATTTTTTTTTAGCACGGGCACTGCACAATAAAAAGACGCATCGAATGGTGAAAACCGCATTGTTCTACACCAATTGTAGCGACCTGTAGGTGTACGCAAAAAAACTGTTACATATATATATATATATATATATATATATCTATCTATGATTTATATATATATAAGGCTTCATTTCTGAAATAGTATATTAGATATATAGACCATCATTGCGTCCCCATCCCACGAACAAAACACGCACAATTAACATGCTAAAAAAAATACATCCCCCATCCCCTTCAGGGCCTTCACTTCCTTCTCCCACCAATGACGTCAGTATCGGCATGGATCTGTGAACTTTGAAATTTTTTCGTGTTTTTACATAGGTGGATTTTTATAAAATTATGTATTAATTATTTTATAGTTTTATTGCGTCTTTATACTGAATTAATGTCATTTTAACAAGTATAAAAATTTTTAGCTGTTGAGGTGTTAAAGAGCAGAGCAGTGATTTACAATTCTACATAATTTCTACATACGAGGGTTATTCAAAGAGTAAGTTTACAAGATTAATTACCGGTGCATTATGCATAGTACGATAATGTTGTTGGTAGTACAATATTTTGTTAGGCATGTGTGGCGAAACTGTAAAGTGGCAACATCTGGGGTAGGGTTTCTTTCCCGGGATCCCGGCTGTTTTTATTAGATTTGAAAATCCCGGGAATTGGACAAGTATCCCGGGAAATCCCGGGATTTTAAAATGACTTAATTTATTTTTTATTGATTTATTTGTTTTTTTCTTTTGTTATTAGAAGGCTCTTCGGTAGAATTAAAGAAAACTGCATAATATTTACTACATTTTATCCTACTTTTCTGCTTTCTTAAATGAACACCTACAAGCATTAGCAACTTAGAGCAATCGAAAAGTGGGCCCGTATGCCAAAAACTGGCCGAGGGAATGTCGCTAGCGCTGCGTATAATACAAGGAACCGAGTCTCAGTATATTATCTAGCGATCGCAGGCAACTCATCTTGCATGCAGTATTCTTTCTACATCAAAAATAAAAAGGCATACTAATGTCACTCACTAAATCATCATAGTACATGAAACCATTCTTATTTGCTGAGTACGCATGATAAATATTATGTTTAATAAATAATAAATAGCTACCACTGATTGGTAAACTCAATTCAAGTATTACAATGCAAAAGTGGTCATCTAGGCATAAGTAATTGGTTATCCTAATTCTAATTCTAAAAGGGTATTTTATCACTGAATAATAACAAAAATTACCGTTCTCTTAAATATACAACCATTTCCTGGATTTCCCGGGATGAAGAAATCTGCATATAAGGAGAAACCCTAATCTGGGGTCACCACAGACCAAAAAGTTAAAAATTGCACCATCAGCTGGTAAGGTGATGGCAACGATTTTTGGGACCATGAAGGCTAGCTAGGGCGGATCGAAAATGAGTTTTTTAAACGTTTTTTCGAAATTCAAATATGGCTAGTGCGGAAAATATGTGGGTGCTATAGATAATGCATAAATATTAGTCCTGCGAAATTATATCTTCAGGTGCCACAAAGCCGTCGAAAAAAGTGAAATATAATGATTTTCTTATATTCTGCATTAGTACAATAACTGAAACTTACTTGTTATTATTATATATTAAGTGTTCCAATTACCAAAATAGTTACTGAATTACGCAGCTCTTAGTTTATTTAGATCAATGTTCTTTTGATTAATGATCTAAATAATCCAGAACTCACCACGAGGAGGTGGCTGCGTGTCGAGCTCCACCCATGCCCTCCCAACCACCCATCCTCGCGCATGTTTTTTTCTATTAACGTTTTATTTAAACTTTATATTCAGCTTTACTTTCGAATGATGGCATTTTTTTACGTGACTGAAGTGTTTGATCTTATGAAGCCATCTCGCGCGTTCAATCCAAATACTTTTGGTGATGCTTCAGTCACTAATTTTACCATTCTTTCTACTACTTGTGTATGACAAGGGAATTTCTCGAATGGAGGGGTACTCTTGTTTTCTATGAATTCTTCAATCTCATTTTCTGTCAGGTGTCTTGTCACAGGTGGTTCAGTGACAATGCATTTTTGCCAATTAATTAAATCAGTATAATCAGTAGCTTCAAATTGAATAACAGGTACTGTGAAACGCCTCACAACTTTTTCCTTGTTTGTTTGCCTTGCTTTCTTTATTCGCCTCCACGCTAATTCTCTTATGGCGCTGCGGTCATCATGAATCATTGATGCTAGAATATTTTGGATTTGCAAAAAATGCATTTCTTTGTATGACAGGGTTTACAATATCCTTTACTTCGTCATTCAGTGTTCTTGTTAGTTCAATAGTTTTGAAAACATGTTTTGAGCCATTGACAAAAGACGTACTTTGCTTAATAGAAAACCACATTGGGATGTAGACCTTCATTATAAAAGAAGCAATGTTCATGAGGTTCTCAGATGGACTTACAGTTGAAACGTATAGACGAAGCAAACGATTTGCTGTAGTCAGCCATCGTGAATGTACCATTTTGCCTGGACTACGATGAGCAAGATCTGGAGAGCAATATCCCTTTGTTATGTCCTGATGAATATCAATTAGATATTTTTGGTCGGTGCTAAGATCTTCACAGTCTACAGTTGGTTCCTCAGCATCAATCCTTTCAAACTCGACAATAGGAAGACTCTCACAGTTCTCTAATTCCCTGCCAATAGGACCGGTGAATCCGCGGGGGCCAGATGTTTTTCCATCCAGCTTTGCAACTAAATGGCGTAATGGCAATTCATTGGCATGGAGCTGGCACACTAAATGTTGAACTGGCTTCTTCAGCTTCAATTCTATAAGCCTTATAACGCCTCCCTTTTCTCCAGTGTTGACTGCTGCACCATCGCATCCAATGGCAACAAGGTTTTCCAGGTTCATGTCATTATTTCCAATATACTCAAACATTCCTTTACATATTTCTTCAGCTGATCCAGAATTCACAGAATAATGGCCCAAAATCTGAACCAGGTTCTCTCACTAAAGTGATATGTTCTTCTGTTACCTTCTTCTGATATACTTTGGACTCTTTTTTTTCTTGGAAGAGTGTAGAATCTTTTCGACCATCAAATAGATTCCTCTGATTGGGACCTGATTTTGATCTTTCATAATTTCTGATCTCTTCTTTGTCTTTCTCTTCTGATTTTACTCCTATCCACTACTTCAGATGTATTGTCAATAGAAACTTCTCCAATATCTTGCAATACTGCACTAACAATGAATGCTGCAGCTCGATCTGAAACTGCAGTCCTGTCACAAGCAGTAGCCACTGAAGGTAGATTTGTAGTTTTCCTTTTCTTGAATAATTGTTCTTCAGGTTGTTCGAGCTTTCTCTTCGAGCTAACTGGCTCTGGAAATGTATCGTCTGATATTTCACCAGATTCACTTTCACTATTTGATGTCGATGATGATAATTCAACATTTGTATCCTGCAATTTCTCCTGTGAAGATTCTTTGGTGAGCCTCACAGCTTCTTTTTGCTTTCTTAGCAACGTAGATGCTTTTTTCTTTGAGAGTGTAATATCTACTCTATCAATAAACAGTTTTCTTTCACTCCTTTGATCTAAGAGGAACGTCACTTCTTCCTTTGGAACCGTTTTTTCTTTGGGACAAGAACATTGTGTTAGTACTTTGCACTTGCACGCTGCAATGTCAAAAAGTTTCGTGTGTGCTTCTTTTTTGAACATATCAATCTTTGCTTTGTAAGCTTCAGAATTTTTTCTGCTTTGGTATGGCTCCATAATGACACGATACTTTTCGTGGTAGCTTCTGAACATTGTTTCAATTCGCCTGTGACAGAATTGGGACGGAAGCACTTTCCCAAATTGTTTTCAATTTATCAACAACTTGTTCTAATATTTGAGATATTGAAGGATCTTTATTAGTATTCTGTTTCAAATCGTTTCTTACAAACAAGTAATATTTAAAAACCTCTTCGTATGTAGGAAGATTCCTGTGCCACAAATCTTCCCCCATACCAAACATGGGGCACTCAGTTGAGGCCCTGGTTGATTTTGCACAAACTCGAGACATTTTGAAACTATACAAATCTGAAAAAGAAAGAGCTAATATCAATTATACGTTAATTTCAGTTAATAGTACATGGCAAACTTAGGGCAACACAATACAGAAATGCAAAATATATAAGAAATATAGTTTAGACTATCTGAGTAACGCCAACAACAGAACACCCACCTGCTACGAGAGCGACAGCTACACTGAACCGAGGTACTCACGTGACAGCTGAGTGAGCTGACTATAGAAAACTGTTTTTAGAGAATAGAAACTTTTTTAAAGGTTGACTGAGCTATTTTTATACAAGTGTGAATAAATTCTTGTCTATTGTGCATCGTGGACTCTTCTGTAATTATTGGTTAAAATCTGCTTTTTTTCAATTTTTTTCAATATTGAAGGTCATTGTGGCACCTGAAGATATAATGTTATGATTTTAAATTTATACCAGCTTATTTCCTCACTACTCCACACATTTTCCACACTAGCCAATTTGAAAATTCGAAAAATGAGTTTTTCACTCCGCCCTAAATTGAAGGCGTTTTGCATGTTGAATTCATGCGAAAAAGTCAACAATAAATTACTTTTTATTGTGAAATTTTACAGCGACTCCGCACAGCTATCAGAAGAAAACGTCCCGGGTTGTCTACTGCAGGTGTGGTGTTCTTGCATAACCATGCACACCTTCATATTGCAAATCAAACACGCCAACTTTTGGAATCGTTCCACTGGAAAGTTGTGGATTATTCTCCCCCCCCCCCAATAGTCCTGACCTTGCACCAAGCGACTTCCATTTGTTTCCAGCCCTAAAGGAACACTTCGGAGGTAAATTTCAAAACGGTCCTGATGCAGAAGCGGCCGTATGAAACTGGTCAAAAGCTAAGGCCCCTACATTTTACCGACCAGCATCGGAAAGATTGTCTCACGCTACAGAAAATGTTTAAATCTGTTTGGTGATAATGTAGAAAAGTAGTAATAAGTTATGAAAAAACTATATTATGCTATGGGTTGATTGCCTGTTACCCTCATCCGTTGGAAATTACCAGCAGATTTCAGTGGAGAGTTAACGACAAAAGCCCTACGTTTTTTCGTTAGAGAGTTACAGTATGTATTTGTAGATCTTCAAAGGACCTCTTTATGTATTGTTTTTAGTGGTTAATGTTAAATTTATTTGCCCTCGGTATTTTAGCGCTCCCTAATGGTAAAGAAAGGAATTGCCTTACCTTATTATTTCGTTGGGCCTCGCTTCAGTTTCGATGTAGGACGCGACGATCTTTTTCGATGTAGGGCCGTGGTACGATGGAGTTACACAACGAGTTGATTTGATGTAACTAATATAGGCAGTCACTATATTTAAATACCTGAAGGAATAGGCCTATCCTTTTTATAGTTATTAGGTTTTATATTAAGAGGATTTCACTCAGAACTTATAGGAAGATAAAGTACATCTTCCTTGCTTAAAAGCAGGGCTTAACAAAAGCAAGCTCCGAGCGAGCCGCTAACATAAATCTTCGTCTTTTATTATTTGCTGATTTTGCAAAGTTCGTTGACTCTTCTCTCGAAGTAATTTTCACGAGTCAGCAATGGAGAATTTTTAATATGAAATAATAAATTTGGTTTTCTTGTTGTCATGCAGGCCCAATGCCTACATATGGGGTTCTATGTATGTATGTATGGCAATTATTTTCATTTTCAGTAGGCTATATCGCCAATCCCGAGGCAATTTTTTAGATATTTAATTCAATTAATTAATAATTTATATTTAATTAAGAAGTAAATGTACCACATACGATACCATGTTGTAAGCATATATAGTTTTTCCATAGTTGTTATTGAAATGCTTGTAATAATTACTTGCCTTGTAATAAAACAGTTTCTTTAAAACACTTTGTAAACTTACTTTTTTAACAACCCTCGTATGATTAAACATTTAAGTGGAATTTAAAACGCGCTCAAACTCGGTCGGCTTACCCGCCTTGACAGTTTTCTACTTAATGAAATGTTGATAGAAAATGAACTAAGGACATATTTTTCTTACTTTTCAGTACTAATCCAAGCATTTACGAAAGGCATAATATTTACAACACGATTAGTATGGGCCTTTTCTTATACTCTTCACTTTATGGAGTATCTCAAATCTACGTCCAACGTTTAAGCTCAGTTCGAACAATAAACGATGCTGTAAAGTAAGTTATTATATTTGGAGTTATGCGTACTTAGATTGTACGTCTACGTATCACTAATATTTATAGTATTATGAAATATCCCACAACTACACCATGTTAATGAATGGAAATAAAACTTGCATCCTAATTAATATTAATTTATCAAAGAAGATATTTCAGCCTCAGTTGACAGACACATTCCTCAACTGGTTGCAGAATGTAGCTGTTAAAAAAAAACCCGAAAGCTGGGAACCACTGACAGGCTACAAAAACTTTTGTGATATGCTTAACTTTTAACTGTCATTGAAAAATATTAAATTTTGTTATATTTTCTATGAAATTGGATTTATAATTTTCGTTCACGATGAGTTCGTCTTAAATATCTTTTTACTCCCATTTTAGGAAGTCATAATAATAGGGTAAGTGGAGAGAGAGAGAGAGAGACATAATTCTAGCTACAATCCTAAAATGAAATTTTATTATTTTTTAATATTTTCTCATGACGTGAAAAAATTACTTTTTCTACAGAAACGCTTAATGGCGAAGTAATTTACTTCACGATGTGATGATAATGATAAGTGTTTTTAGCAGGATATACTGTAAATTCCATAACATAGTACAATATTCTTGAAGGTAATAAGCGATAAGATAAATCAAACAATAATATATTAAAAACAAACAAACTAAAAATTATGACTAAAATTTAGAGATAAAAATAAGACACTTACTGAAACATGTAGTAATAACAATAATAATAATAATAATAATAATAATAATAAACTTTTTCATTGATTTCAAGCAAAGATCCGTCTATTCGAGCGCACTGCCCTTTCTTGGGGTACGGCTTAATGTAGGAAAGTTGCTCTCTCAAGCTTTCCTGCCCATGTAACCGGGTACATTTGGCTCATTAGCTTGGTCAGGAACTAACTTCAGCCAAACGTGGTTCTCTCTTATCGAAGAATTCAGAATGACTTTAAACATCTCAGTCATCTGATACGAGCTGTTGTCAATCAAACTAGCTGCTATTCATTGAAATATTTCTGATTTGGGGATTTTGTATCTTCGACCGTTTTAGTTTCCTACTACTATTTGAGTTTACCAGTGTTTGGATTATCAGGTTTACTCTGAGATTAGATACCAAAGAGATACAGTATATGCCTGGAGAAGTAGAGGTGGAGATATTGAAAGATAATCTAGTAATATAGAGATATAAACAGACCCGAAATAAAGTAATATTGAATAATACTAAGTAATAAAGCAATGGAGTAAACAGAAATACACAAAAATTAAGCAACGTTGAGGAATGTTCGGGAATAAAGTTACAAACAGAAGGACAAACAGTAGGCGACTCAGACTGGGAAAAAGTTTCCGTTCTCCTTCGACGAATTGCAATATAAACGAGTACGAACTCGGGAAACAAACTCCGTCTACATAACCCACAACCTCGACTGGAAAACCTGAGGAAAATATGAAGTAACACACTGAAACTGGTCATGATCTCGAAGAACAAATGAAAGCTGAAAGCGCTACAGGAGTTGCAATTACACATCCAAACCGTAAAATAACATCAAGATCAGCAAAGTGGCATGAAGACATATTATCTCCTGAAAATCTCAAAATGGGTTTATTGAGGATGTGGGAAAAATTGCGCCACACGCAGTCCTTGAAGTTAAAAAGGAGAGTTTACGATACTATTATTGCTGACAGAATACCAAACACTTCTCATACACAACAAACCCCTTTCATTCTTTTTAAGGAGAGAAGACGAAGAAGAACCAGAACCTTCCATAACAGAACTGCTGAATTATTATTATTATTATTATTATTATTACTAGGGATTCCCATATCATCTTACGTTCCGGAACCCCAAATTAGCTCGGCAGCCCTGATCATCGGTTTCGAAAGACGGAATATATCGGGCCTGAAGTAGATGTGTGGCCTAGTGTATCTCAAATTTGGTAACCGATGGTGCATTCTTTATCACGTATAATGTAAAACTAAATCATAAATAAAGTAAATATTCTGAAAGTGCGTAGAATGCAAGGTCAACATACTGTATTATAATATGAAACTACTTTCACTCCCTCACTGATTTACGTTTTAAAAATAGGACTCGTAACTTTAATGAACTAATCATGGTATGACCAAGGAGTCGTGTTAAACAGGCATCTTATTTACTACTAAAATTAAATTTTCAGATTTTCAAGGAAAGTGTGTGAAACACTAACTTTCTAAATTAACTTGGACTCATTTCATTAAAATTACAAATAATTACATATGGTAATTTGAATTGCAGAGTCTTATGGATTAATGCTATAGGCATTATAATTATTAACGTCCTAATATTTGGAGGAGGAGTCATTGTATATGCTGTTTATGCGGATTGCGACCCTTGGCTTCGAGGATTCATAAAGAAGAAAGAGGAAATAATGCCTTACTTCGTAGTTGATCGCCTCAGTATGGTAACTGGTCTACCTGGGCTATTTGTGGCTACTTTAATTGGAGGAGCTCTCAGGTGCGTTTGGATTAATCTTATTGCGAGTCGAAAGAAGGTAGATGTGTAAAAGCGTTAGATAAAGCGAATAAATCCTTTGGAAATTAACCCTTTACTCACGAATAAAATTGGGTATCGCTAAAAATATGTTTAGCACTGATTCATATTAATTGATAACACTGCACAACACAATTTCTGTCCTTTGCACAAATTCTGCTGATTTATCTGTATTTTGATGCGCTGATTACGAATGTTATTATTTTTTCTTAAACCCACCATTTTTTCCAGAAAACTACATTAATGTTCCACAAAATTATCCAAATTATATCAAACGCCTGCTAAGCAAAGGAACAGCCCTACGGCTATTGATTACACTGGTCAACAAAGATTTTTCATCAGAGTAAAATTTGTGGTGGCTGGATAGCATTTTTCACGCTGATTCCAAAACTGCATTCAGATATTTTCTAGCACGTATAGTTTTCAAGATGAAGGCATATATATAACTACACAGATTTAACCATTTTAAATAGGCAAAATACTAATATTTCAACATTTGATTGTGTTTATTTTAGTGTTTTTTTAGTTTATTCATCTTATTTATTTCAATTATCTTAATTATACATCTTATGTATTTCAGTGTGAGCTTTTACGTCTAGCAGCATTGTGATTCAGGCAACAACGCCGTGCTTTGTGTATCAAAAGATCAGTCCAGTCCAAGAACTTGTTGTGTCAAGTTGTACATTTTTTTTGAATTTATAGTTTGCTCAGGTCAGTCAACATGCCTCGACAATGTAAGAATGACCCCGACAAGTTCTGTTTCGTATGCGGCCAGTTGACAACTAAAACACAGCGACGAAGTATTACAACCGACATTAAGAAAATATACAAGCTATACTTTGGTTGTCATCTAGGTGACCAAGATAAACCATGGGCGCCACATCAAATCTGTTCTGGCTGTTCAAATGGATTACGTGATTGGCTTAACAAAAAGAAAGTTTCAATGCCATTTGCCATACCCATGATATGGAGGGAGCCGAGAGATCATCATGAAGACTGTTATTTTTGTAGTGTGAACTTAATGGGGTTTTCTGCCAAGAACAAACACTAGATTGTATATCCAAACTTGGATTCAGCACGTAGACCAGTAAAACATGATGAAACATTGCCCATTCCAATTCCCCCAAGTGATAGGCTAGATTCTATCATAGATGACATGGAAAGTGATGAAGGTGCAACTGGCGTTTCCGGACCATCTACAGAACCAGAGTACACTTTTGAAGGTAGACATTTAGAGCCTAAAAAGTTAACCCAAGGACAGTTGAATGATCTTGTTAGAGACTTATCGCTGTCTAAAGAGAAATCAGAGCTTCTCGCCTCAAGACTAAAGGAGAACAATTTACTTGAAAACAATATTCGTATTAGTTACTACCGAAAGCGGAATTTTGAATTAACAGCATTCTTTTCAGTAGACGGTCCTCTCTGTTATTGCCATGACATCAATGGACTATTTACAGCCATATCTCAGACGTATGTGGCATCTGAGTGGCGCCTTTATTGATTCGTCGCAGAGAAGCCTGAAAGCAGTTCTTTTGCATAATGGTAATATAATGCCATCCATCCCCATTGCCCATTCCGTCCATCTAAAAGAGACATATGACAATATGGATATACTACTTAAGGCAATCAAATACGACAGTAATCAATGGAATGTTTGTGGAGATCTAAAAGTTATAGGAATGCTTATGGGTATGCAGTCAGGATTCACAAAATTTTGTTGTTTCCTTTGCCTGTGGGACAGTCGCGCCACTATAGAACATTACACCAAAAGTGACTGGCCACTTAGGTATACATATGTCCCAGGGATAAGCAATGTCCAGTCTGTCCCTTTAGTGGATCCCCAAAAGATCTATCTGCCACCTCTTCACATTAAACTTGGTTTAATGAAGAATTTTGTTAAAGCAATGGGTAAAGTCAATTCTGAAGGGTTCCAATACCTTTCAAGGAAATTTCCGAAGGTTACTGCAGCAAAATTGAAGGAAGGAATTTTTGTTGGGCCACAAATAAGGGAGGTTTTGAATGACACTGAATTTGAAAAAGTCCTAAGTCTGCTGGAATTGAAGGCTTGGCTGGCGTTCAAATGGATATGTGAAAACTTTCTTGGAAGCAACAAGTCACCTGCGTATAAGGATGGAGTCAAGAACCTCCTTGATGCCTTCAAAGAAATGGAGTGTCGAATGTCGTTTAAAATTCACTTCCTGCATTCCCACTTAGATTTCTTTCCTGAAAACCTTGGTGCAGTGAGTGACGAGCAAGGAGAGCGCTTCCATCAAGATATTCAGATGATGGAGAAGCGCTACCAAGGATATTGGAATGAAAGCATGATGGCGGACCATTGTTGGATGCTGTATCGTGACAATCCAGGCCAAATATACAAAAGGAAATCACACTCACAGCGCTTTTAATAAAATAATGTATATATTCTTTATTTATAAGTACAGTACATTGAATAAGGTATATGATGTATTTGTTGTTTAGCATTCCTAAGTGTGATCTATACATCCATAAATTTTCTTATAGCAATATCAAAAACTTAAAAATATCAAAACCAGTGTATCTATATAACTATACGTGCTAGAAACAAAATAAAGCCAGATTCGGAATCAGCGCGAAAAATGCATTAAGAAAAGTGTGATCATGTTTGTGATGAGAAAAAAGTTTCATTTTGTTGGCCAGTGTTATTATTGTGACACATATTGCTCACTGATTGGTTATTCGAAATGCTGTGTTGTTCTGTGATTGGTCTAAAGGTGGTCAGGTGATTTCACAGTGGTTACCAAGTGGAAAATTGTTATTTTCTCTCATTGTTTCAGGTGCTCTGTTAATGTTTATTGTTAAGGTACTTTTCTGCTGGATCTACTGTGTTTATTAACTTCTTTTGTCAAAAACATTCAATGCTTTCGCGTTTTAACTTTAGTTATGTCTAGGAAATGTGTAACCAGTGCCGATTTATTTTGTTGTGTGTGTTGGGCGAACTAACATTGAAATCCCCAAAACAAACATTTACCCCTCTGGTTAAAAAGGCATACGAA
Source organism: Bathynomus jamesi (assembly GCA_023014485.1). Taxonomy (NCBI): domain Eukaryota; kingdom Metazoa; phylum Arthropoda; class Malacostraca; order Isopoda; family Cirolanidae; genus Bathynomus; species Bathynomus jamesi. Next base: position 277,592 of record JAJOZX010002302.1, read on the forward strand.
TTATATTTTGGATGCAGAGTGAGTGATCAGGACAGAAGCTGGGCTCCCCACATATGTTGCAATTCGTGTGCAAGGAGCTTAAGAGCGTGGTTACAAGGTTAACGTCCATCAATGCCGTTTGCTGTCCCTATGGTCTGGAGAGAGCCAAAAGATCATGTTAGTGACTACTACTTTTGTTTAACAAATATACGAGGTTTCTCTTCGAAATCCACACATGCAATACGATACCCAAAACCTGCTATCAGCTATGCGACCAGTTCCTCACGATGAAACCCTACCAATTCCTAAGCCACCAAAAGAATGGACTTTGGACGAGGAATATTGCTGTAAGGGTGGAATCTTTTAGAAAAGGGCACCAACATAACTTCATGTAGAAAGCGTCAGAATGATTTCATTACCTTTTATCCTACAAGTGATGGTATTGTGTTTTGTAATGATGTAGACAATTTAATGGAGTCTTTGGGGCATCAACACAAACCGGAGGAATGACATCTCTTCATTGATTCCTCCAAATTAAGTTTGAAGACAGCGCTTCTACACAACGGAAATATTTATCCTTCTGTCCCAATTGCACACGGGGTCCACATAAAAGAAACATATGAGAATATGCGTATTATACTAGATCCATTAACTATAATAAATATAAGTGGAATATTTATGGTGATTTAAAAGTTATAGGCCTTCTCCTTGGAATGCAGCAAGGGTACACAAAATATTGCTACTTTTTATGCGAGTAGAACAGTCGCGCTGGAGACGGCTATTTTGTCTGTAAAGATTGGCATACCAGGATGAGTTTTGTTCCAGGACAGACAAATATTTCCAATGAGCCTTTAGTAGATCCCAAAAAAAAGTGTTATTGCCACGACTTCACATCAAACTGAGCTTGATGAAAAATTTTGTGAAAGCTATGGACAAGAACAGTGAGGCGTTTATTTATTTGAGGAATATATTTCCAAGGTTATTAAGCGAAGGTAAAATCGGAGGAGGAATTTTTGTTGGCCCAAAAATAAGGAAAATTATGAAGGATACCAATTTTGACAGCAAATTAAATGAGGTAGAGAAAACAGCATGGGTGGTCTTCAAATCAGTTTGTTCAAACTTCCTTGGTAAAGTCGTCTGACGATTATGTTACTGTGGTGACTAAGATGTTAGGGTGCTATAAATCTGTGGGTTGTAATATGTCCTTGAAGGTGCATTTCCTTGACTCTCATTTAGATTTCTTTCCAACCAATTTGGGCGCCGTTAGCAACGAGCACGGCGAAAGATTCCATCAATAGAGCAATTATGGAAAAGCGGTTCCAGGTAAGGTGGAATTCCAGAATGTTGGCTGAATATTGCTGGTTTTTCATTAGGGAAACTCCCGAGAGTATGTACAAACGAAACACAGCAAAAAGATTTTAATTGTTGTTCTAATCTTGTAATAATTATGTTGAGGTATTCAATATATTCTAATCTGTATATAGTACTTTTATTACCCGTCCCTTCAAAACGGTGGGTGATATAGGTAGTCTGACATCAGATTTGAACTCAGCGCATCCAAATTTATAAAAATGACTTCGTTTCTCTTGAAGGACAGAAAATGTTTGTAATTTTGTCGTGCAGTGTAATTTATAAAATATTTTGTTTAAGACATTTTTTCATACCACGCCAAAAATATCTATTTTTAAACCAATTATGCATAATCATCGGTGAATCAAATGTAAAAATCTAGACAAAATAATGAAACACAAAACCAAACTGGTGTTACGTAAGCATCTTCCGATTATATTCAGTAACAAAATTGTACAGAAAAACCTCCTTAAATAAATTCTTTCCACATCTGGTTTGAAATTGAGTGCAATCGCAGCACAAACCCTACGTGAATTGCTGCTGGCAACTGATGGTATCGTAGGACCGACCCACGTGTAAATTAAGTGGCTGCTACAATAATGCTAACCTACAGACTACTCTTCATAGTCATGCGTGATTGATGGGTCAAAATGTTAGATACTGTATATGATACAGCATTCTTGAGTATTTAATTACTCGAGTAAGTCATCATTAAGTGAAAGGGTTGAAGGTGAGCCGAGTGACTGATTTATTATATTCATATTGGAATATGTTAGGGTTGTGTGATGTTACCATGGTTGTTTAATGCGCATACGGATGGGGTAATGGTTGAGATGAAAACAAGAATGGTAGAGAAAGAAGCAAGTATGTATTTGGAAAAGAATGAATGGTGTCTGTTACATCCTTCGATATTTTATTATTTCTGATGACTAATAAAATTTAAAAAACAAAAACCCAATCCATTCATTACTAATTAATTAATGATTTTTAATGCTTTTAAAATTTTTAATTTTATTGGGTATTCTTTCTTTCCGAAACTAGAAAAGTTGGTTTCACATGATACACCTCTAGAGGTATATCTTCAACCTTGCCATGGAGGGCAATATTTTTGAATACCAGAGGTTGGGGCGGTACCAGTAGTATAGCCTAAAAAGGTTAGAGTGTAGGAATGTTGCAAGAGATGATGATCAAATGTTGCAAAGGGGGGTGGGGGATGCTGCAGGTGCAACAAGGGGTCATGAAACTTGGAGGCGGCGTTATCCCCCAAGAGAAAGAAAGGAGAGAAAGGAAGAGAGGTGTTCACCTGGCAGGAGCCAAGTGCATAATAAGACTTCAGCCGAGTGGCAGTTGTCTTATAGACTCCTAATCAGCCAGTTGGCTTAGAAGGAGCCAAGGGGGGAGGGGTACACCTGAAGGGGGGAGAGGGGAGGGATCTTCGGGGGGAGAAGGAAGGATGACCTCCCCCCAAAGGGGTTGCCTTAGCCTAAGAGTGAAAGGATAGACGGAGGAGGACTTTGGGGGGACAAGGTGGGATGTCCTAACCCCCAAAGGGAAACTAAGCTAAGTCTTAATCTAAGAAGAGAAGGAGAGTTCTTTATTCGGCCGAAGTTCGCATCAAACTACAAGCTCCGAAGCCAAGCGGGTCTTATATAGATGATGGTTGAGTTGCCAGATACCATTTTTTATTTTAATTGTACAGGTATACATTATAAGGGTGAGTTTCTAGATACCATTTTAATTCCTTAACAAAGCATACAGACTTAAAATCGAAATTGACAATAAGAAAATGATTATTAATTAAATAAATAGAATTTGCCTTCTACTGCACAAAAATAATATAATACGTACAATCGTCAAAATAATAGTTCAGACGAAGCACACACACACACAATTGAACAACTTTCTCCTTACCTTATATATTATATTATATATATATATATATATATATATATATATATATATATATATATATATATATAGAAAGAATCATATTAACTGTGTCTATTTAATTTTGTCATTCCTTATAGAAAATCATAATAACCGTGTCTATTTAATTTTGTCATTCCTTATATATATATATATATATATATATATATATATATATATATATATATATATATATAAACGGATTTTCACCTTAAAGTGAATTAAAACAATATTAACATTAAAAAAAAATCACTAAACAATTGGCTTAGCAAAAGAAATCGTTCCATTAACATTCTCAAATCTACACACACACACACACACACACACACACACACAATTATAAATAGTAAACAGCAAAAGAAATAAACACATTAACTGTGTCTATTTTCTTTTGGCAAACCTTTCTTGCGTTTCAAAAACATAAAAAAATATTACGCACTTTTCACGTTCTCCTTATAGTTTATATATATATATAGAGAGAATCAATTTCGGATTTTTTATTTTCACACCAAAGGGTCTATTTACTTTTTGTCACTTCTCTATATATAAGCCTTTTCATATCATTTCATTTCGCTTCATTTCACTCATCTCTTACTTTCAGCTTCTCTGGAAATTATTTACTTTCTTTCAGTTATTAAAATGAATCTAACTCTTAGAATAATGTTTTAGCATGAGAGTGAATGGTGCAGGTAGCCAAGAGTTCGAGCTGAAAGGTCCAGCCCGAGGCCTTTTAAAACCGCAAACTGGCGAGAAGGAATTTGGGTTGAACTTTCTATATCTCAAAGACTCAATTCCTCCTCTTCTAGCTCTCCATGCGTTTGTCTACCTTTTATAAAAAAAGTTTTATATTTTATCAACTCCGTTATTTTTATTTACACGTAATTTGTATGATGTCATATTCATAGATATCATCTCTGTTATTGAATTGGAAAGATATATTATTATTATTATTATTATTATTATTATGCATTTTTCAAAAATTAACGCGCGCGCACACACACACACACAATATATTATATATATATAGGGTGGTACAAGTTACAGTAGTAATAATAATAATTAACTCCTTTTCGCCGAATTGGAAAGATTAAGCTTTTCACCCCGCATTAGACCTACAGTTTAATGTGGAAACCGAATCAGAAATACATCTCGTCAGGGAATCATTGCTCACTCTTTCACATCATAATTTCAACATTTAAAATAACAGGATCATTTGATTATTGATCCGGATTTAAAATAACAGGATCATTTTATTATTGATCCGGATTTAAAATAACAGGATCATTTGATTATTGATCCGGGCATAGTATGTCTGCAAAATGATATGTACAAAAACAATGTAGATTTTTCTCTTTAGTAATAATATTAATAACTAACTCCTCGCCGAGTTGTAACACCGAATCAGAAATACATCTCGTCAGGGAATCATTGCTCACTCTTTCACATCATAATTTCAACATTTAAAATAACAGGATCATTTGATTATTGATCCGGATTTAAAATAACAGGATCATTTGATTATTGATCCGGATTTAAAATAACAGGATCATTTGATTATTGATCCGGGCATAGTATGTCTGCAAAATGTGATATGTACAAAAACAATGTAGATTTTTCTCTTTAGTAATAATATTAATAACTAACTCCTCGCCGAATTGTAACACCGAATCAGAAATACATCTCGTCAGGGAATCATTGCTCACTCTTTCACATCATAAGTTCAACATTTAAAATAACAGGATCATTTGATTATTGATCCGGGAATAGTGTGGCTGCAAAATGTGATATGTACAAAAACAATGTAGATTTTTCTCTTTAGTAATCATAATAATAACTAACTCTTCGCCGAATTGCAACAATGGTCAAGCTTTTCACTCTGCCTTAGACCGACAGTTTAACGTGGAAATCGAATACTCTTCTTTTTTAAAAAATATAATTAAAGGAATGGATATATTTATAATTTCTTTATTATAAAATCCTCTCGATTACATTAGTGATTATTGATCCGGGTATAGTGTTGCTGCAAAACATGGTAATGCACAATGTAGATTTTTTCTATGTAGTAATAATAATAATTAACTCTTTCTCGCCGATTTGTTCCCTCATTAGACCTACAGTTTAACATGGATTCAGAAATACATCTCGTCAGGGAATGATTGCTCACTATTTCACATCATAATTTCATAGAGATAATTAAAGCTCATATACAGGACCTGCATTGTCTATAAGATCTGCGGCGCGTGGAACATGGTCTTCAGAAAATGTGAACATCTGCTCTGTGGATCAGTTCAAGAAAATGGATAACCCGAACCTTGCCACACACATACAGATTTTTGTCAGAGAAAGTGAAAAGCACGCACACGCGCACACACACACACACACACACACACACACACTATATATATATATAGGGTGATATGCACAAAGACAATTTTTTCTATGTAGTAATAATAATAAACTCCTCCCCGAATTTTCCAAAATTGCTGTGAAAGTGTAATGAAAAAGAACAGCTTTAGAGTTCATTCACACCATGCGTACACTTATCTCGTGTAATCAGTGTACACCTCCCTCATTGTGCCTGACAACACAGAAGCTCTTTCCAAAATTGTTGTGAAAGTGTAATGAAAAAGAATAGCTTCAGAGTTCATTCACACCATGCGTACACTTATCTCGTGTACGCAGTGTACACCTTCCACATTGTGTCCGACACACTATTTTTCTTCTACGCTAGAGAATACACATCTGAAATCCACGGCTTGCACCGCTCAACTGAGTACACAGGCGTAGAGATATCCCCAGGTAGTAGCAGGAGTCACTTTTTTATGCGTAAATGGCTTGTTCAGGTTGAGTTGTCAGATACCACTTTTTATTTTAATTGTTCAGGTATTCATTATTATGGAGAGTTGCCAGATACCATTTTTTTATTTTAATTGTTCAGGTATACATTATTATGGAGAGTTGCCAGATACCATTTTAATTGTTGAGGCATACATTATTAGGTTGCCAGATTGTGCCATTTATTTAATTAATTAATTCTTAAAAGTTGGCTTAGAATTCCGCTAGTAGGTTCAGAAGGCGTAACCAGCCATTTGATATAATTGTTTACAACCAAAAGAATTAAGTAAAACAACATTGCATCATTCTGTTTATTAGAAATATATAGAAAATAAATATACATTTGAATGATCAATTAAAAATAATAATAGTTTAAGAAATATGAACGAGGAATAGGCATATAATAAAAAAATATATCCGCCAATATAACAGTACAGGATATATATATATATATATATATATATATATATATATATATACACATTATATATATATATATATATATATATATATATATATATATATACACACAATTATGGATATATAGAAAATAAATATACATTGGAATGATCAAAAAACAACACTAAGAAATAATATAACCATCAACATAGAAATATATACACTCAACTAAATAAATAAATACCTATAATTTATCTTCTACCGCGCAACATAAGAAATAAAATAGCCATCAATATAGCAGAAATATATATACACACACACACACACACACACACACACAAATATGTTAAATATATAAATACATTTCACTTTTTTTTCAAAATACTAAACTCGCACTTAATCGAGTCTACAATTACATCATTATTGCTATGCATTACGCAGTATACGCGGTTTAATAATATTTCACCGCTTAAAGTATAGGGGAACCTGTACTCGATATGAAGGGCTTTCATATCGTTCAGTACTATTTTTGTTCCCACTTTACAACCGGTTGGTAAATTATCTTTAAATACGTCTAGAATAAAATCAAAAGCACGCACAGAGAGTTCATCGTTAGCAACATTATTAAACACAAGTTTATAAACACGCCTTTCCAATCGAGGGTTTATTTCTACCGACCCGAGCTTTTCAATCGTGAACTCATCTTCACTCAACATAGCGGCAATTGAAATAATCTTCTAAATCGTTACGACAGCTGCTCGTTATATAAATTTCGGTTTTATTGTTTTAACACTCCCTGAATACGCTCCAGACAGTTTCCGTCAGGATAAATTTCATGAACTAGGCACATTTTATAACGGTTTTATTGTTTTACCACTCACCATTTCCACAAACTAAACGTCTTCACACTCCGGAGCACTATTTGAGAGAAACATATGGCCATATTTTTCCTCTTTATTTGACAGACGATACTCGTCTCTAAAGTCTGCTAAAAACTCACGCAGGGCACTAGCCACAACCTCACTACGAACCTCATCATGATATACATTAATATAGTGATAAAATTACTTAAGATTGTCCATGATGACGACATTTACATTTTCAACCGAAGTGTAAGAGTGCTCGGTATGGTGTAACATGATATAATACCGCTTGTCACACCACTCATCCACAAGACTCACTATCATATCTGCTGCTTCTCTTCTGCACGCGTTGCTTCTTTTACTTCACGGTATATGTGAGACTTTATAAAGCTTAGTTCTACAGCATACTTCAATACATCGTCTGTGCAACGAAAGCCTACAACGCTCTCACCCGAATAACTATAGAGTATTTGTACATCTTGCTCCTTCGCACGATCCAATGCGGTTTTAAAAGAGGCAAAGGAGGGGGGAATAGGAAATTTTTCGGTATCCACCACCACATCTTGACACTTTGCTGAATACCATTTCATAAACGTTGAACAAGCAATATTAAAGGTAGCCATTTTCTTCTACGCGGGTGAATACAGGTCTGAGTTCAAGGGCTTACTGCAATCAACTGACCACGCAGGGAATCCCAGGTAGTAGCATGACACGTTGCTGGTCTTCCAGTGGGCGGAGCTTAGAACTTTCACCTGTGCGCACACACACACACACACACACACAAAAAGGAGAAAGCGAAACGCTAATTGAAACATGATTTATTTAATAAACGAAATATTCAAGTTATATATATTTACAAATACGTGTAATAAATAAGTTAACAATAGACACATCAAAGATTATATTCAAGACATATTTACAAACACGTGTAATAAATAAGTTAACAATAGACACATCAAAGATTATATTCAAAGCATATATATATTTACAAATACGTGTGATAAATAAGTTACAATTGAAATTATGTTAACACAAGAAATAACAGAAAACACAAGAAAAAACAAATGCATAGATTTGGTGATCACAAACAACAGTAACCTAATACTTTAAAGAGTGCATTCTATTAAATACTTTTAACCTATGTTCACGAATTAATACCGGTTTTAAAATAGATTCAGTTTCCTCAATTCGTCTCTGAAATCTTAATCTGTCCGAGCGCACTCTTCCCATTGTCCCCTTCTACAGCAATCAGCAACGGGGTAAGTTAGAACGTTGTCACAGAATTTTACTTTTGGGGGGTTTGGTGCAACCCAAACGTTTCCAATTTCATCATTCCATCTTTGATTCACGAATTTTAACTCTTCTACAATTTTGTCAACGCTGCGTCTATCACCACTTCCAAAGTCACTTTCATCAGTGCAAACAATGTTATGATTAGTCTCATGATTTTTGAGGCAACTTTTTCTTTGTGCTGACAATGAACTGGATTTAAGTGATGATGGTACACGGATCTGTTCCGATACTTCTGAATTATTCATATTTGATGGTTATATACGAGAGAATATACGACTATCAAATAAAACGGTAAATGAAGCAGTTGACGTGGCGGACCAGCATCATAGTGCCTATATTCAAAGAGAAGGGAGATGTACAAGATTGCACGAATTATAGAGGGATCAAGCTAATATCACATACAATGAAGATATGGGAGCGAATAGTGGAGAGTAGGTTGAGAAACGAAGCGGAAGTGTCAGTGGAACAGTTTGGATTTATGCCGGGAAGGAGAACGACAGATGCAGTTTTTGCATTGAAACAGTTGGCAGAGGTACAGAGAGGGGCAGAAGGCGTTGCACATGGTTTTTATTGACTTGGAGAAGGCATATGATAGGATACCACGGCAGGAAGTTTGGAGATGCTTAAGGGAAAAGATAGTACCGGAGAAGTATGTTAAACTGATCAAGGGGATGTACCGGGGAGTAACAACTAAGGTGAGGAGTAGTGTGGGTGTGTCAGAGCGCTTTGGGTTGGAAGTTGGTCTGCACCAAGGATCAGCTTTGAGCCCCTTCCTTTTCAATGTGTTATTCAATGTGTTGACGGACAGGATTAGAGGAGAGGCGCCGTGGTGCATGATGTATGCAGACGATGTTGTGTTGAGTGGGGAGACGAAAGAGGAGGTGGAGCAGCAGTTGGAAAATTGGAGAGAGGCGTTGGAAAGTAGGGGGATGAGAATTAGCTGAAAGAAGACCGAATATATGAGATGTGCTGTGCAGCAGGACCGAGGAAGGGAAGTGACATTGAGTGGAGAGCGTGTTAAGACGGTGGAGTATTTTAAATACTTGGGGTCAACAGTGGATGCAGATGGGGGAGCAGAGAGAGATAAACTGTAGAATACAGTCGGGGTGGAAGAACTGGAGGGACGTATCAGGGGTGCTCTGTGATAAGAGGGTCCCAGTGAAACTGAAGGGAAAGGTATTCAAAACAGTGGTGAGGCCGGCAATGTTGTATGGAATGGAGACTGTGCCAATGAAGAAGAGCAATGAAAGAAAAATCGATGTGGCTGAAATGAAGATGTTGAGATGGATGTGTGGAGTGACGAGGAGGGATAGGGTCAGAAATGAGCATATAAGGGGAACAGTGAAGGTGCGGAAGCATCTAAGAAGGTGCAGGAGGCCATGCTGAGATGGTATGGACACGTCAGGAGAAGAGAGGAGGAGTATGTGGGGTGCAGAGTGCTGGAGATGGAGTTGCCGGGACGGAGAAGAAGAAGACCGAAGACGAGATGGAGGGACTGTGTGGTGGCGGACATCAGGGAGAAGGACTTGGAGGAGGACGCGGTATACGACAGAGGAGAGTGGAGAAGACGAACCAAAAACAGCGACCCCATGTAAAGATGGGATAATAAGCTGCGGAAGAAGAAGCAGTTGACGCTAATTCTATTTATTTGCTAAAGGAGGCCATACTATCATATATATATATATCATCCGTGATGTCGATGATGGGTGCTGTACCTCATCGTCATTCATATAAATATATAATTAGTTTATATAATACGCAACCTTAAATACAATTTCTCTTATCACGTAGTGAGTTACACTGTGCATGAATGAGTACGTACAAACTAGATTAATAAAAACGTTTTTACTAAGTAATATATATATATATATATATATACATTCAACTGCAAAGAACACGCAGTATAAATAACGTAAAGAACGACGCTTGTATAGGAGATATTCCGCGCAAGACGAGAAAGAGAAAACAACAAATGAAAAAATGAAGTACCACCTGGGAATCGAACCCGGGATCTTCCGATTGCCGGTCAGACGCGATACCACTACACCATGGTGTAGTGGTATCGCGTCTGACCGGCAATCGGAAGATCCCGGGTTCGATTCCCAGGTGGTACTTCATTTTTTCATTTGTTGTTTTCTCTTTCTCGTCTTGCGCGGAATATCTCCTATACAAGCGTCGTTCTTTACGATATATATATATATATATATATATATATATATATATATATATTTCTCCTGTACTGTTATATTGACGGATATATTTTTTGATTATATGCATATTCCTCGTTCATATTTCTTAAACTATTATTATTTTTAATTCTGTTTATGTAAATAGAATTCTTTAAATTCTTTTCATACGTTACAGGAAGTAAAATGATATGTCTGTTCAATTAAGGAGCTTTCAAATGTGGTGTTTTGTTACATGAAGACTTACGAGCAATTAGTCAATATTGAAAGAAATTGTATTTAATGGTGACATCACGTTTTGATTAAAATAATTGTTTATGTTCGCAGAAATATTGATATTATTGGTTAGAATGTTTTTCTATTAGTTGTATTTATACATTTTACCCCATTTTCCTTCAAAAATATAATTTGACTCGTGAAACCTGCACCTGAACATTGTTTGGTAACATTGTACCCTTCTCTTACGGATATATCTGTATAATGGCTCTTGGAAAGGAAATATACGAAAATAGACTCAAGATTAATTAATACTTTCTTGATGAAGAACTACAGAGACAAATAGCCAATAAAGTGGGAGTTTCATTTTCCAAGGTGAGCAAAACTCACTCTCGTCATTCGCCAAATGGGCGTGTGACAATGAACAAAGCAAGCCGACGGCTAAAAAGGAAGACCTCGGAAAAGAAGACAAATACATGATTTTATTGAACAAATTCAACAAAGAATATTAACGTTCGAATAATTGCTGAAGTGAATGCGTCATGCAACAGCAGCACTCCGACTTCAACAGCGAAGAGATGTCCGAGAGAAGTTGGTCTAATGAGCCGGGTTGCTATTAGAAAGCCGCTTTTGCCAGTCTTGGAGCGACCATTTTTTGTGATTTTATGCCAATTTCAAACGTTTGGCTCTATTTCTTCGTTGCAAAAGCGGCTTTCTGGTAACAACCTGGCCTATTAAACTAACCTCCCTCAAACGTCTCTTCGCTGTTAAAGTAGAAATGCTGCTATTGCGTGATGCATTGACTTCAGCAGCTATTCGAACGCTAATATTCATTCTGTTACATTTGCTCAATAAAATCATGTATGTCTTCTTTTTCCGAAGTCTTCCTTTTTCGCCGTCGGCCTACTTTGTTCATTACACGCCCATTTGGCGAATGACGAGAGAGAGTTTTGCTCACCCTGGAAAATGAAACTCCCACTTTATTGGCTATTTGTCTCTGTAGTTCTTCATCAAGAAAATATTAATTAATCTTGAGTCTATTTTCGTATATTTCCTTTCCAAGAGCCATTATACAGATATATCCGTAAGAGAAGGGTACAATGTTACCAAACAATGTTCAGGTGCAGGTTTCACGAGTCAAATTATATTTTTGAAGGAAAATGGGGTAAAATGTATAAATACAAATAATAGAAAAACATTCTAACCAATAATATCACTATTTCTGCGAACATAATTATTTTAATCAAAACGTGATGTCACCATTAAATACAATTTCTTTCAATATTGACTAATTGCTCGTAAGTCTTCATGTAACAAAACACCACATTTGAAAGCTCCTTAATTGGACAGACATATCATTTTACTTCCTGTAACGAATTAAAAGAATTTAAAGAATTCTATTTACATAAACAGAATTAAAAATAATAATAGTTTAAGAAATATGAACGAGGAATATGCATATAATCAAAAAATATATCCGTCAATATAACAGTACAGGAATATATATATATATATATATATATATATATATATATATATATATATATATTTTCTTAGTAAAAACGTTTTTATTAATCTAGTTTGTACGTACTCATTCATGCACAGTGTAACTCACTACGTGATAAAAGAAATTGTATTTAAGGTTGCGTATTATAAACTAATTATATATTTATATGAATGACGATGAGGTACAGCACCCATCATCGACATCACGGATGATATATATATATAATAGTATGGCCTCCTTTAGCAAATAAATAGAATTAGCGTCAACTGCTTCATTTACCGTTTTATTTGATAGTCGTATATTCTCGTATATAACCATCAAATATGAATAATTCAGAAGTATCGGAACAGATCCGTGTACCATCATCACTTAAATCCAGTTCATTGTCAGCACAAAGAAAAAGTTGCCTCAAAAATCATGAGACTAATCATAACATTGTTTCCACTGATGAAAGTGACTTTGGAAGTGATGATAGACGCAGCGTTGACAAAATTGTAGAAGAGTTAAAATTCGTGAACCAAAGATGGAATGATGAAATTGGAAACGTTTGGGTTGCACCAAACCCCCCAAAAGTAAAATTCTGTGACAACGTTCTAACTTACCCCGTTGCTGATTGCTGTAGAAGGGGACAATGGGAAGTGCGCGCTGGGACAGATTAAGATTTCAGAGACGAATTGAGGAAATAATATATTTTAAAACCGGTATTAATTCGTGAACATAGGTTAAAAGTATTTAATAGAATGCACTCTTTAAAGTATTAGGTTATTGTTGTTTGTGATCACCAAATCTATACATTTGATTTTTCTTGTTTTTTCTGTTATTTCTTGTGTTAACAATTTCAATTGTTAACTTATTTATCACACGTATTTGTAAATATATATATATACTTTGAATATAATCTTTGATGTGTCTATTGTTAACTTATTTATTACACGTGTTTGTAAATATATATGTCTTGAATATAATCTTTGATGTGTCTATTGTTAACTTATTTATTACACGTATTTGTAAATATATATAACTTGAATATTTCGTTTATTAAATAAATCATGTTTCAATTAACGTTTCGCTTTCTCCTTTGTGTGTGTGTGTGTGTGTGTGTGCGTGCGCGCGCGCACAGGTGAAAGTTCTAAGCTCCGCCCACTGGAAGACCAGCAACGTGTCATGCTACTACCTGGGATTCCCTGCGTGGTCAGTTGATTGCAGTAAGCCCTTGAACTCAGACCTGTATTCACCCGCGTAGAAGAAAATGGCTACCTTTAATATTGCTTGTTCAACGTTTATGAAATGGTATTTAGCAAAGTGTCAAGATGTGGTGGTGGATACCGAAAAACTTCCTATTCCCCCCTCCTTTGCCTCTTTTAAAACCGCATTGGATCGTGCGAAGGAGCAAGATGTACAAATACTATATGGTTATTCTGGTGAGAGCGTTGTAGGCTTTCGTTGCACAGACGATGTATTGAAGTATGCTGTAGAACTAAGCTTTATAAAGTCTCACATATATCGTGAAGTAAAAGAAGCAACGCGTGCAGAAGAGAAGCAGCAGATATGATAGTGAGTCTTGTGGATGAGTGGTGTGACAAGCGGTATTATATCATGTTACACTATACCGAGCACTCTTACACTTCGGTTGAAAATGTAAATGTCGTCATCATGGACAATCTTAAGTATTTTATCACATATTAATGTATATCATGATGAGGTTCGTAGTGAGGTTGTGGCTAGTGCCCTGCGTGAGTTTTTAGCAGACTTTAGAGACGAGATCGTCTGTCAAATAAAAAGGAAAAATATGGCCATATGTTTCTCTCAAATAGTGCTCCGGAGTGTGAAGACGTTTAGTTTGTGGAAATGGTGAGTGGTAAAACAATAAAACCGTTATAAAATGTGCCTAGTTCATGAAATTTATCCTGACGGTAACTGTCTGGAGCGTATTCAGAGTGTTAAAACAATAAAACTGAAATTTATATAACGAGCAGCTGTCGTAACGATTTAGAAGATTATTTCAATTGCCGCTATGTTGAGTGAAGATGAGTTCACGATTGAAAAGCTCGGGTCGGTAGAAATAAACCCTCGATTGGAAAGGCGTGTTTATAAACTTGTTTAATAATGTTGCTGACGATGAACTCTGTGCGTTCTTTTGATTGTATTCCAGACGTAGTTAAAGATAACTTACCAACCGGTTGTAAAGTGGGAACAAAAATAGTACTGAACGATATGAAAGCCCTTCATATCGAGTACAGGTTTCCCTATACTTTAAGCGGTGAAATATTATTAAACCGCGTATACTGCGTAATGCAGCAATAATGATGTAATTGTAGACTCGATTAAGTGCGAGTTTAGTATTTTGAAAAAAAA
>JAJOZX010002302.1:295000-342500 GCA_023014485.1 Bathynomus jamesi
TCGTATGAACACAATGCTAAAACATTATTCTAAGAGTTAGATTCGTTTTAATAACTGAAAGAAAGTAAATAATTTCCAGAGAAGCTGAAAGTAAATGAGATGAGTGAAATGATATGAGATTAGTGAAATGAAGTGAAATGACATGAAAATGAAATGATATGAAAAGGCTTATATATAGAGAAGTGACAAAAAGTAAATAGACCCTTTGGTGTGAAAATAAAAAATCCGAAATTGATTCTCTCTATATATATATATAAACTATAAGGAGAACGTGAAAAGTGCGTAATATTTTTTTCTGTTTTTGAAACGCAAGAAAGGTTTGTCAAAAGAAAATAAAATTAAATAGACACAGTTAATATGATTCTTTCTATCTATATATATATATATATATATATATATATATATATATATATATATATATATATATATATATATAGGTAAGGAGAAAGTTGTTCAATTGTGTGTGTGTGTGTGTGTGTGTTTCGTCTGAACTATTATTTTGACGATTGTACGTATTATATTATTTTTGTGCAGTAGAAGGCAAATTCTATTTATTTAATTAATAATCATTTTCTTATTGTCAATTTCGATTTTAAGTCTGTATGCTTTGGTAACGAACTAAAATTGTATCTAGCAACTCACCCTAACAATGTATACCTGTACAATTAAAATAAAAAAATGGTATCTGGCAACTCAACCTTCATCTATATAAGACCCGCTTGGCTTCGGAGCTGGTAGTTTGATGCGAACTTCGGCCGAATAAAGAACTCTCTCCTTCCCTTTTTAGGTTAAGACTTAGCTAGTTTCCCTTTGGGGGGTTAGGACATCCCACCTTGTCCCCCCAAAGTCCTCCTCCGTCTATCCTTTCACTCTTAGGCTAAGGCAACCCCTTTGGGGGGAGGTCATCCTTCCTTCTCCCCCCGAAGATCCCTCCCCTCTCCCCGCTTCAGGTGTACGCCTCCCCCCTTGGCTCCTTCTAAGCCAACTGGCTGATTAGGAGTCTATAAGACAACGGCCACTCGGCTGAAGTCTTATTATGCACTTGGCTCCTGCCAGGTGAACACCTCTCTTCATTTCTCTCATTCTCCTGTCTTTCTCTTCGGGGATAACGCCGCCTCCAAGTTTCATGACCCCTTGTTGCACCTGCAGCAGGAATCCCCCACCTCCTTTGCAACATTGAGTTGTTGCATACCCCCACCCCCTTTGCAACATTTGATCATTTTCTACTGCAACATTCCTGCACTCTAACCTTTTTCGGCTATACTACTGGTACCTTATTCCCGGTGTATTCTTATGTATCTTTGTGTATGTAATTGATTTGAATGTCTTTGGTCCCGAGTTCAAGCGTCGTGCCCATCCTATGAAGAGAGGAAAACGAGTTTTCAGAAAATGTATATATGTAGTTCAAATCCTGATATAATTAGAGGTTTACCTTGGTCACAAGAACATGCAATACCAAAATATTTATGAAACATCTTAATGTTGTATTAAATGACTGTTTTTCATGTTTTTTTGAATTAAGACACTATAGTATTGCATATAATTTAAGCATTTTATTATTTTAGCATCACGATGATGAAGAGCGATCTGTATCAGAACATTAATTTACCACTGTAGTCGTTGACATGATTTGTTGAGTCTAGAGGTGGAAAGAGTACATCAGTACGCGAGTATTCTTGTACTCGAGTACGGGTTTTTGTTGTACTTGTTTTCAATGCAATGCGTTCATATGGTCTAAGCCTTGCTCACGCAAACAACCAAGCACCAATTAAAGTTTGAAACCACTCTTACACGCCTACTCGAACACTAAAAAAACTGTACTCGTGCTCAAGCACTAAAAAGGTATACTGTACTGTACTCGTAATCGTACTCGTCCAACTACATAATTTTGGTACTCTTTCCACCTCTAGTTGAGTCACTGTTAAAATACTGTTGAGTAAAGAAATTTAAGCTTCATTTTTCAGATTTATTTATTTTTCAGCATGGCGATCGTGGCCACTAAAAATATAAGCATATTAATGCATTTTTTCATATTTGTATGGCGCCAATGAAATTCGGATAGAACATGGATTTTAAAGCCCGTTTTTCATTTATTTGGTTTTTGTTTTGAATTTTAAAATTTAAAATTGCAAAATGTATCAAAATGTGGGGAAATTTTAGAATTTTTGGGCAGGTCTTTCTTTATAATTCACTGGTCTGCAAGATTTCCGTTGTTTTAACATTTATAGTTGTTTTATAGCAATTTTGACATGCTGAATTAAAGAATTATATCCAATTTTGCCCATCACGTACGTTTTTTTTTTTTGCAAATAGCCATATAATTTTATATAATGTTTATATATGCCCGTATATGTCCCTGTATATTATATATGTTATTGTTATATTATGTTATTATTATTATCAGGGGCGTAACTAGCTTTCAAAAGTTCGGGGGGGGAGCAACTATAATGATGAAAAATCCTGCGGTGAATTTCTGTGCTGCTATCCTGTCTTAAATTTGGTCTTCCAAGGCATATTTTTTCGGTAGAACATAACAATGATATCTGAATACCAATTCTTTCGAGTCTCGATAAAGCTCTGATCTATCAGTATTTTGATGAGTTTGCGACCAAAATGATGCTCTTAAAATACTATAATTTGGAGAATTATCAACATTTATGATAGTCATAGGAAAATCAAAGCAGCATTTTTACAACTACCTTATGTATATCAAGTATATACTTAGCATTAAAGGAAAATATATGCAATAATTAAAATAAAAATAACTAAATGTCTCTAAGTATTAGTACTGAATCAATAATTTCTCACAGATTATTTCAAGAACAAATATTTTTCTTCACGTAAGCTAGCTTAGATCAAAAGTTAGCGGGGACAAAACCTATATTATCCCCTCCCCCCCCCAAGTTCTAAAGTTGGGGGGACGTCCCCCCCCATAAGTTATGCCCCAAATTATTATATGTACTTACTGTTACTTTTTATCTTCTCAGACTTTCGCTAATATAGCATGAAGAGGCTGCTTAAATCATCTTGACATATTTTGCTATATACAGAGTGTACATAAAGTCAGGATCTATTTTTGTGAAGCACTTGGAAATTATATGGAATTCAATCATAAAATGATAAAGTGGTAACATTTATTAAATAATTAAGAGTAGGATTCGACGTGACGCCCATCAGTATCCCTGCACAGCTCAAATCGTTCCGCAGCATTTCTAAACACATTATGGAGTATTTGCGGGGTTATGTTATCTGCAGCAGTTCGTATACGTAAGTTTTCAAGACTCGTAATCTTCGTCTGATAGACGTGCGATTTCATAAAGCCCCATGCAAAGAAATCTAAAGGGGTTAAATCTGGTGATCTCGCTGGCCAAGGTCTGTTGCTTCCGCGTCCGATCCAGCGATTTGGAAAACGTCCATTTAGATAATCCTGAACAATTTTGGCATAGTGACAAAGAGCACCATCATGTTGATAGACGACGGTACTAACAATCCTATCCCCAATCAGCTGAGGTTCAAGGAATTGCTGCAACATGTCCAGATAAATAAGCCCCCCCGTAACTGTAGCTTCAGCAAAGAAAAAAGGACCATAAACATTAGATTTTGTTAAACCCATCCAGGCATTAACTTTAGGTGAGTCTCTTTCCCAATTTTGGACGAAATCATTCGGTCTTTCATCTGCCCAAATTCGACAGTTATGGCGATTCACTTTTCCACACGTATGGAAAGTGGCTTCATCACTAAAGAGAATGTTGTCCATTAAATTATCACTCCAGATTTGTTCTACGCGATCAGCACACACAGCACTTCGTCGAGGGAAATCTTCCTCATGTAAATCATGTAAAACCTGCAAATGATAGCTTTTCTTCTGCAAATTAACTTTCAGAATTTTGTGCACAGATGACGTCGGGAGGCCGAGTCTGTGTGATGCAGCACGAACGGACGTACGTGGCTCCTCAGTGATAATTCCGCGTACTGCATATCTGACATACACGGTCGTCCTGATCTTGCTTCATCATTTACAGATCCCGTTCGTTTAAATTTGTTCACCAATTTTCGTATTGTCTTGTCTATTGGCCCCGGCTTATGAAATCTCCTTCTAAACTTCTCTCTGATGTCATTGTATTTCTTTCCCTCGATTCGCCAAATTACTATTGCCACACGCTCTTCTGTATTCATTCTAAGGGCTTCTGAAAAGAAAAATAGAAAAAATAATATTTCACAAAAATAGATCCTGACTTTATGTACATCCTGTATATGGCAGCTTTGTTGCAAAGAAAGAGAGGCAGAACATCACAGACTTTGTCAGGAAAGTGTATTACGCCTACAATACTTTGGAATGAAACACGGAGACCAAGACAAGTCATGGGCTCCTCACAAAGTTTGTCGTTCTTGTGTTGAATCCTTGAGACAGAGTCAAAGAAAGAAAAAGTCCATGCATTTTGGAATTCCTATGGTCTGGCGTGAACCCAAGAACCATGGAGATGACTGTTTTTTCTGTTCGTGCAACGTAGAAGATTACAACACTAGAAATAAACAGAACATTTCTTACCCTGATTTTCCATCTGCAATGAGACCTATACCACATGGATCCAATGTGCCTATTCCTTCCCCACCACAAACTCTTGATAGATTCCTGTCAGATTCAATCTGATGCTGGTAATGCAAATTATGATACTGACTACTACCAACCAGAAAATCTCAGTCATGAACCACAACTTTTCACACAAAATGAACTAAATGATCTGGAGAGAGACTTGGATCTGCCGGAAGATTTTGCAGAAGTTCCTGAATCCAGACTCCAAGCCAAGAACTTGCTTTCTCCAGGGATATCCTTTTCTTGGTACAGAAACCGTGAGACAGAATTTGTTCCATATTTTTTCCAGGAAGGTTCACTGGTCTAGTGGTCTATTGCAGTAACATTGCTGGACTAATATGTAGCTTAGGAACTGCCTATGAACCAAGTAAATGGAAACTATTGACTCCTCCAAGACAAACCTGAAAGGTTTCTCCTTCACAATGGTCACCAATGCTTCTGTTCCTATAGCTCATCCTGTTCACTTGAAAGAAACATATGAAAACCTTGGACTTCTTGAAAAGGTTCGGTATAATGAACATGAGTGGATTATATGTGGAGACTTGAAAGTTTTATGCATGCTGCTTGGTCAGCAATCTGGTTACAGGAAAATGCCATGTGTTTTGTGTGAATGGGACAACAGAGCGAGAAGTCGGTATTGGAAGAAGCTGTGGCCACCAGGAGGCAATCTGACATCTGATTCGAAGAATATCATTCATGAAAAGTTGGTTGAGCCAACCAAAGTGCTGTTACCTCCACTCCACATAAAACTGGGCTTGATGAATCAGTTTGTGAATGCATTGGATGAGGATGGTGACTGCTTGAAGTACATTTGCAGCAAATTCCCAGCTCTCACTTATGAGGAAGTTAAAAAAGCTGTCTTTGTGGGACCTCAAATCAGGAAGTTAACATTGGATAATCAAGTTTGAAGGAACGATGATCCAAGCTGAAAGAGAAGCATGGGTTGGCTTCAAAAATGTTTTTCAGAACTTCTTGGGGAACAAAAAGGATCGAAATTTCAAAATGATTGTTGAAAACATGCTGAATAAATTTGAAAAGTTGGGCTGCAACATGAACTTGAAGGTTCACTTCTTACATTCCCATTTGGACTACTTTCCCGGAAATCTTGGTAGTGTGAGCGAAGAACAAGGAGAAAGATTTCACCAGGGTATCAAGACAATGGAGAAGAGATATCAAGGAAGGTGGAATGTCAACATGATGGCTGATTACTGCTGGTCACTGAAGACAGACCTCCGGTGAAACGCATAAAAAACTAACAAAAAGTTGTAGATTTAGTTACATATAACTCATAAAATTCAGAAAACTGTTCAACTGAATAATTGTATCAGCTTTATTCCTGAATATACATTTTTTTATTTTTCGATCTGTGAAAAATCCTGACGTGATGGAACAAAAGGAATGTTAATTTTGAAATCAGCATTGAAGATTTATGTAAAGTGACCTACTGAAATAAAAATATACTTCTGTTCTCATAATTCATTCTGATTTGATCGTTTCTGATTTGCAGACCAGTATAATAAAAATTCGGTTGTCTCACTCATATTCATGGATTTATAGTTTTTAAGTACAGGGTGATTCAAAAGTCAGCTTACATAGGGCTCTTCTGTTTCTTTGCAGGTAAATGAGTTATGAGATGTTATCGAAGGAGGAGTGCATTGATGTGATATTCCTAGCTGGCTGCACAAGTGCATTGCCGTTAACGGTGGCCATATCGAACATGTGATGTGACTATTCCCCTGTATCATTACATAATACAATATATCCCTATGTAACCTGACTTTTGAATCACCCTGTACTGTTGTATTTGTATTGTATTTATTGTATTATATCGTATTTATTGTGTTTATATTGTATCGCTTCTTGAAGTAAACGAGTTTAAAAAGGAAGCAGTACTTATAGCCAGATGTTATTCTGTATATTTTAAAATCTAATATTGGGTTGTGACCAGCTGAAAGAATTGTGTTCGTCTTTTGTGCATATCTGTCTTGGAGAGATCATTCAGCCCAATGAATCGAATAATAGCAAAGCTCTGTAACCGGATGCGACAAGAGACACAAAGATTGTATGAAAATCATTATCGATGAATCAGAGAGAAATTACAGGAAATATTTATTCAAAAACTTATACATTCGCAAAGAAAAAACGTCCTATTTGCCTTTATATATACACACACACACGAGACAATAAATAAGTGTAAGCCACACTGAAGGGAAAATTTTCTATTCAAGGACACTCTTTCTCCCCGAAACTTCTCTCTCGTATACAAGTCTGTCACTTCTTATCCCATACACTTGAAAATGGGCAGTTTTTGACCGAAAGGTTGTGTTCTATAAGACTATATTAAGTGTGTTTCCCCTTATTGTGGCTTTTTTACGCATACACAGTACACACCCACAGACACACATCCATATACACAATATGCGCTTCTCCGTATAAGAGAGGCACCGACTTTTATAAATCCATATATCTAGCAAACTAATTAAACCTAATTTAGCTTAACCCGTCCTTAGTGCCATCGAACCGAGAAGGGCGTGATAAGTATTTGGAATGCAACTAAGGGCTCGAAGGGTGGTTTCTATTAAGTCATGAAATAGTGAGGTACTTGCTAATCTAGCATAATTTAACCTAACCAAGCCTTAACTAACAAAACCCAGCGTAACCTAACCTAATCACAACCAACATGTCTTTTTCATTCTGACAAAAATGTTTCTCGACTTTATATTATTTTTGGTAATTATTCGTTTTACCCCTGCGGGTCGATTTTGGTATAAAAATAGGTTTTTCTGGTGTATTTTGGTGTGTTTTATTCAAATCTGACCTTCATTTCTTGTGCAAATGAGTGAATTTTGAAAATTTAAAAATTTCTCATTTTCACAACAAATGAAGGTTAGATTTTAACAATTTACACCAAAATACACCAGAAAAAACATATAACCAACCCAACCCAACCGATTTTCACAGTAAATTTTGGTACCAAAAATGTTACCTCACAAAACATTTACCCCACTACATTTGTGAATTGTCAGACATTCAACCTTACCCATGTCCAGTTGCCTACACACACACAAATATATATATATATATATATATATATATATTACAGGGTGATTCAGAAGTCAGGTTACATAGGGCTTTTCTGTTTCTTTGCAGGTAAATGAGTTATGAGATGTTATCGAAGGAGGAGCGCATTGATGTGATATTCCTAGCTGGCTGCACAAGTACATTGCCGTTAACGGTGGCCATATGTAACCTGACTTTTGAATCACCTTGTATATATAAAATGACAAACGCTTGAACTAACATTCTCTAATCACCAAATGTTTTCGGAGTTTTAATTCCTATCTTCAGTAGTGTAGTGATGTGACTATTCCCCTGTATCATTACATAATGTAATATTTCTTTATGTAACCTGACTTTTGAGTCACCCTGTATATATAAAATGACAAACGCTTGAACTAACATTCTCTAATCACCAAATGTTTTTTGAGTTTTAATTCCTATCTTCAGTAGTGTAGTCATAACTAAAAATAAGATCATTATATTACAATCAAAAGTTAAAATGAAAACCTTAAAATACGAGTATATATTGCTTATATTATATGGTAGTACGTGGTTTAAAATGCTAATAGATGAGTTAAAACAATTAGAATAACAAAGTACCTTACAATGTTCAATTCAAAAACTGAACCATAGTCATTCAGAGAGGTTTATGACTTGAAATATAAATGGATTGCGCACGTTTTAAATCACTTTCACACGTAAGCTTACAGAGGACTGAAAAACCATTAAAAGTGACGCAGTAGCTACAATTTAAACTATGTTCTCGAATGGATGATTTAGTTGGTTTATTCAACGGCAAAGAGGTCTTGCTAGTAACTTCCAAATGCTCAATGACCCTCGTTTTCAATTGGCGTGAAGTGTAGCCAATATATGTGGCGTTACAGCCACAATGGAAAGCATCGGTTACCATAGGTAGGTGCGGCCGAGTGTACCCCGACTCTGGTAACCGCTGGTACATTAAAAGTAAGATTATATTTTTTGGATGCTGTTTTATTCCAGCGAGGCTTTGTACGTGTTATTCAGAAACTATTCGCTTGATGAGTTAAAATATGTATACTAGTTAGTGGTGGTGTTATACACGCCAACTGCAAGTACATTAAAGTAGGGTGTATGAAGGAGTACTTCTATTAGTGGTGTAATTTCGGAAAATTTAATTTCGCTTTCCCAAGCACAGTAAAAGGGTATCTTTACTGTATTTATTGAAATACCAAATGTGGCTAATGTGACTTTAACACATTTCTTTCCGACGTTCATAGTTCACTGTCTTCGGTGTTAAATGCTCAAGTAGCAATGATATGGAAAGACTGCTGCTCGGAAATGAAAATATTTGCAAATGTCAAACCAATAACAGCCGGAGTTATCAATAAACTACTTTGTAAGTTACGTATAAAACTTTTGAAACCCTGTAAAAATGGTGTAGGGTAGGAAATTGTTGTACCATTTCATAAATTTTATGTAGTGGAAGAGAAAACTCTGCAATAATTTGCAGTTTTAGAAGTTGAGAAAATATTTTCTCTTAATTTTCTTAGCAGAAATCCAAAAATCAGAGTGTAGGCTAAATCAGATCATAGGCTAAATCCTGCATGACCTCACTAACTGTAAATGTCAATATCTGCAATATTAATTAATAATGCGCGTTCTATTTTAGCTCTTGCGATAGGTGCAATTACTGTGGGAACTGCAATAATGGCATCGAAAGCAACCAGCTTGATTCAGTTTTCCAAGACGATAACTAGCATTACGTTTGGACCAATTTATGGCGTGTTCCTTCTGGGTTTATTTTTTCCGAAAACAAACTTGAAAGGAGTTTGGGCTGGAGTGTTCGTTTCTCTCGTAAGTATATACAGTATAAGCAACAAATTAATTCTAGAATTTATAAGCAGGTACAAATATACAAACATTAAATCCAACGGTAACATTCCAGTAATTAAAATATAGTACACACATATATGTTATACATGGGCGATCATCCTATAAAGCTATTCCACACATGAACCAGGAAATCGAACACATCCGTCTATAATTAAATTCCATACACGAACCGGGAACTCGATAAGCAGGGTTTTACTACCAGCTTGTTCGCCCGCCGGTCATCTGTGACCGTGAGAATCTTGCAAGCTCCTCGCGTTTGCTTGGGAACCTCATTTGCCCGGAAGTCACACTCGATTAATCTTACAATTAAGGATCAACTATTATTGTGCTTATAAACTTTTATTGAAAGAAATATTCATATTATAAACTCTCTGTGAAAAAGAAACATTTGATTCACTGTAATTGATTATAATCCCTTCTGCTAAATTCGATTAAATTAATAACCGCCGACGGGTTTCATTTATCTTTGACTTTGGGAACTTGGGATAGGAAATCTACAGGATCCACAACGTGCTCTGCGATTGCGGGAACGCCAGACATCGAGACGGTCTTCTCGATCAAGGAGCACGATCTTATACCTTCTTGAGTAATTCATTTTAATTTAACTCCGAGGGGCGTATAATACATATACATACATACATATCAAAATCTCATTTCCCAACGAGTTGGGGTGAGAAGGCAGAAACAACCCGGACATCGTTCGTACCATATATCATTCATGAAGGCTCATACCTCTTTTCCTTTCGTCCTCTCGCTCACACCCGCCCTCACACATTTAACCCCACTCCATTCAGACTTTTCACCTCCCTTCATCTTTGTTTCGCATAATCCCAGAATATCAAACCTTCCACTTTTGAATACCGCACCACTTCTCTTTTGCTCAGCATTTATTTCCCTTACATTCCACACACCCACACATGCCTGCCTGCAGTTACGTGGGTGGCTCGGGCAGACGCGGCGCCAACGTCCGAGGTTATTGTTGCTCTTTGTGGGGAGAAAGGAAGGAAGGAAGGATGGGTCCCCAACTCAATCCTTTCCCTCCTGTATCACAAAAGAGGGTAAGTTGACATTTCGGCGGGCGCGGGGTCAACACATCACTACGCCAATAAAATACAAAATAATAATTAAAAAGTATTTCACACGCAGACTGTATTTACTTACTCTTTTTGCACACGAGAGGCTTGAGAACCAAGTATGTCTTCTTGTTTCAGCGTATCATTCTTTTTTTTAGGAAATTTTCAGGAATTAGTAATTTGAATAAACTTGTAAATAAATAAATAACTAAAGCTTCTGCTTCTCAAATTTGCTTTTGGCATTTGAAAGAATAATCATTTTGTACCTTCAACTAGACAAACGAATATCTTAACTCTTTGAATAAAATAAGCAAATTATGATTTAACGAACGACCGGTACAAACTGGTAACGTTTCAAATACGAGCATTCATAACTTGAACCTACAAAAATTGCGTCGTTGAAGGTTAAATTTTTTTCGGTTTTAGTTTTTTGTAGGTTGGATAAGTTGTGGAGCTTTTTTGTATGGAAAATCTGCCAAACCACTCCCGTTTTCTGTTGAAAATTGTTCCTTTGCTACTTTCAATGCCAGTAAATTCGAAAGTGAAAAACAATTTATTTCCATTATGAAAAATATTACGAAAAGAGAACTTCCGCAAGATGACGTAGAAGATGAGTAAGTATAAATAGTTTAAATTATTTGTATATCACTATACTTTATTATTTTACATAATTCTAGAGGACCAACAAGCAACCTTACATATCCTATTAATTTTATTAGTAAATATGAGAAACTTTTTGGTTTATGTAATAGCGTTGCTAGTGTTTGATGTATGTAAATCTTAACATCCTCTTGCACGGAGAACATGGGCTTTGAATTTTCTGTAGATAAGAAAACTTAAAATTTTAAAGTCAAGTCAATTGTTACCCAAATTCTAAATAACTTTAACATGGGGAAAGTAAACGAAGGGTCGTTAAGTGGGGTAAGTTGAAACCACAACGAACATCCTTCTCCAACGTGATAAAAGTCATGACAGCTCTTTGAATGCGAACAGACCTCGAAGGAGATTTTAAGATTCCAAGTACGTATCAGCTTGCTTGATTCTGAATTTGAATTAGCCGTTTCGCAAGATTTTTTTTTATGGTTATTTTTAGAAGGGAAAAATATGAGCCAGTGACTTTAAATGGAATTTGAATAGGAATAAAAATAAAGGAAGGACAAACTGAATTAATGTTATGGATGCAGGGAATGAGTGATAAAAATGAAAACAAATGAAACTGAAATATAAAAGCATTACGCAAGAGAGAGAAGGCCATCCTCCTCAACAAATCCTACTGGGGCAGCACGCTCCTTCCCCGAGCAACAAAGAAAGAGGAAAGGTGTCATCTTCCTTACAGTGCACCAAGGGATGATGTCGGCCGGCCATTTTCGAAACTGGAGGTTATACGCACGTAGCCACACACACACACACACACACACACACACACACACACACACACAGTATATATCTTCCCTTAATTTATTTATTGTATTTTTTGATCCTTTGGCTCCATATTAAATATATCTAGCTATAGCTAACTAAAGTCATAGTACAATATAACGTGCTACAAATGAGAAAATTGATCCGCTTTATGGCTTTCGTAGCTGCTGCCAACCATTCCCCAAAATTTGAAGTGCGCCCTAGAGTCGTAAGAAAAAAAAGGGCGGAGAGAGTCGAGAAGAGTAAAAATTGCATGAGCCGCCAATGCAATAGCGGGAATTTCCGCAGTAAAACCAGGTCAGGTGTAATGGCAGTCAAACTGCCATGCAGTTAAAATCGGGAGAGACTCCCAAAAATTCAACCTCAGAATCGGACTTGAAGCCGCCAATAAAACTGGAACAGAGACAGCATGGAGGAAAGACCCAATCTTCAACGGGAGATATCAGAGTTGAGGCCTGTAAAATACCAGCAAGAGGAAACTTGCGACAGTTCTCACGACGGAATCGTAGGATATGCTACAGGTACAACCGTTATATAGAGGAGCTGAACTGCGCTCACCAGACAGTGGGCCCGATAACCATTAGACTGGAGATGAGGGTGATGATCGTAGAGTTGAAACAGCTTCCCTCTAAGGGGACCCAAAACAGCTGGAATGGGTACGAGGGGAGGTAAAATACTCCAGTCTCATCGACAGACGAATTGATCCACACTTGAGGACACAGTCGCGTGGTCCGTAAAATGTGACCAGTCAACTTACTTTGACCAGGTGCCAATGAGGGACACTATATAACAAAGAGGGCTCCCATCCGAAGAAAGAAGTGAAATTCAATCGAACTTCTGTGAAGAAACCAGTCTGTATATGAAACTGGATCGGATCACTGGCGTTAAAAATTCCCCAAATCAAATTTCCACGAGCGACGCAAGCAAGATGCCCTTGCCAAAAGGTGCCCCTTGCCAAATTACCTCAGAGGGGACGACACTCATTACGGTCGCTGAGACGGAAAATAAATAGGGAAGGTGAAATAAGGAGACCAAATAATCTTGAAGAAATGGATCATCTAGAGCAGTGTTTCTCAAACGGTGGGTCGCGACCCCCGTACCCCGGATCGTAGTTTGTTTACCCCTGTAGTCGTGATTTGTGCGCAAAAAATAAAACAAAAAAAACCGCTTCGTGAATTTGTGGGGAAAATCCGGTGAGAAACACTGATTTATGTAGAGGAAGATACAATATAGAAGGTATCATATATTCTGCTCTCCAGTTAGAGAGAACGGCCACCATCTGCAGAAGAGAACGGAGGGTGGAGGGGATGAAAGGGACATCAAGAACGGTATAAATAAAACACCTCCCATGATGCCTGCCTGCAGGGGGAAGAGGAGGAGAGAATGCTACAAATTCTTTGGGAAGAGAAGAGAGGCATCTCACAGAGGTGTATCCTGCAAATATACAAAAATATGTGAATCTTTAGATAAATGAAATTGAGGTTCCTTTCAGTTTGTTCTCAATCCACGACAGTTCAGTTGTAGGATTCTTGTGAACTACGAACACCTTGTTTGGACCTACACCCTAGACCTCTCCCCCTTGAAGGCAGGGCCGGATTAAGACCTTTAGAGGCCCTAAGCACTTAAAAGATTTTGGTGCCCCATATATATGTAATTCAAAATATAAACAAAAATAAACCATAAAATAAAATTTTATTTTTTGAAATGAAACAAAACTTACAGTAAAATGGAAAATAATGTTTATTTTTGTATACTTCCACTTCATTTATATTTGAAAAGTTTTCTCCTACTTTTTTTAATTGCAAAGTCTTTGATCAGATCCTCAAAACTAATCTTACGTAACACATCTGCTTCTATACTTAGTAGAGATAAGGCATCCAGCCTGCCTTGTTGCATAGTTGTTCTGTTGGTATTTTTAATATACTTCAACTGAGAAAATGAACGCTCAGCTGAGCAATTTGTGACCATTAATGTTAAAAATATACGAAAGGCAATTTCTACATTTGGGAAGGCACACTCAATATTGTCTTCTACAATTATTTTATAAAGTTCAGCATGACTGAATCTTGTTTTTACATTTACTATAGCACACGAAAATATTTAATCTATATGTATTTTTAATATGGCGCTCAAAGATTTTATATAAACAAAATAATAACGCAAAGCGTAAAGTGTGTGATTACAACGAAATATATTTATTCTCTCAAAAGGGTTGTTGTTCACTACAAATTCAAACAATGAAAAAAAAAAAATACTATATATGAATATATATAATTCAGTTTTCAACAGCTTATAGGCTATAAGCCGCGATTATAATAGTATAATAAATCCATGGTAAATCCGACAATGGAAAATTTCTGTGGTGCCCCCCTTCCCTTGATGCCCTAAGCACGGGCTTATTTTGCTTAATGGTTAATCCGGCCCTGCTTGAAGGAGACAATCTTGGGAGGCGCACACACCTTTCTCCCTTGAACTCTTCAGACCTCATTGGAGGAGGAGGAGGAGGAGGAGGAGATCGGGTTGTGACGAAAGAGTCTGAGGAACCTTGAAGAAACTAGAGAACGCCCTCTAGACCCCGAAGATCTCCAAGGCGGGATCGAAGGAGAAACCCCCTTGACTAGCCGGAGTAGTGCTATTCTTGATAGATCCCTTAGGGACGTCAGTGGACGTAGCGCCGGCGGAATCCGAGGAGATAGAAACATCGGTCCTTAGAGTATTGTGTCAGAGGCCGTTCAGACAGGCACCGGTTTCGGCCTCTTCCGAATCAACAGCTGTGCACTTCTGGTCCAGAGGGGACTAATAATAATAATAATACGCCAAATACTTTCATTTATTGCTTATTCGGATAAATAACCTTTATCTATGAAATACCCCAGCAAACATGCCTATATGGGCCCCACGTGGGCAACATATGGGCTTAGCCACGGGATCCATGTTGTACCCATATGGGTACCATGTATATACCACACGAGTCCCATACAGACCCCATATGGGCCATTGATTGGCTGTATGTGGTTGATAAATGGTATTCAAGCGGGCTCTATATGGGCTGTACATGGTACCCATATGGGTACCACACGGACCCCGTGGCCAAGCCCATATGTAGCCCATGTGTTGCCCACGTGGGACCCATATGGGTATGTTTGCTGGGAAAAACACCGCTTCTCTGTAAGCGAAGTGAAGACACTGAAGTCGGGGGCTCGAATCCCGATGGTGCCGGTAATAACAGTCTGGAAGGGGTGCCGGAAAAAAGCCCCCGGAGGAAAAAATCCCCCGGCGGAAAATAACCACCCAGGAAAAACCCACCCGGAAAAAAACCACCGTGGAAAAAATCCCTCAGAGCACAAAGTAAAATCAATTCATTATAAAATAAATTAAATAAAATCAAAATTGATTCATTTAAGTTTAATTTGCCTAAGTGGAAAAAAACCACCTTTATAAAATAAATTAAATAAAATCAAAATTGATTCATTTTAAGTTTAATTTGCCTAAGTGGCAACATTTGTTCGTTGGTTAAAAGGAAACCTAAAAGATATTTTAGTTTCAGTTACGCTTGGCCCACCGTGGATTCCTTGATTTCTAACTTATTAAATGTTTGTTTAAATGACAATTTTAAGCTTCTTTACTTGGTTTTACTTGGTTGGATTCCTTGATTTCTAACTTATTAAATGTTTGTTTAAATGACAATTTTAAGCTTCTTTACTTGGTTTTACTTGGTTGGATTCCTTGATTTCTAACTTATTAAATGTTTGTTTAAATGACAATTTTAAGCTTCTTTACTTGGTTTTACTTGGTTGGATTCCTT
The DNA here is from genome assembly GCA_023014485.1 of Bathynomus jamesi. NCBI lineage: Eukaryota > Metazoa > Arthropoda > Malacostraca > Isopoda > Cirolanidae > Bathynomus > Bathynomus jamesi. The sequence continues at coordinate 310,824 of JAJOZX010002302.1, forward strand.
GATTTCTAACTTATTAAATGTTTGTTTAAATGACAATTTTAAGCTTCTTTACTTGGTTTTACTTGGTTGGATTCCTTGATTTCTAACTTATTAAATGTTTGTTTAAATTACAATTTTAAGCTTCTTTACTTGGTTTTACTTGGTTGGATTCCTTGATTTCTAACTTATTAAATGTTTGTTTAAATTACAATTTTAAGCTTCTTTACTTGGTTTTACTTGGTTGGATTCCTTGATTTCTAACTTATTAAATGTTTGTTTAAATGACAATTTTAAGCTTCTTTACTTGGTTTTACTTGGTTGGATTCCTTGATTTCTAACTTATTAAATGTTTGTTTAAATTACAATTTTAAGCTTCTTTACTTGGTTTTACTTGGTTGGATTCCTTGATTTCTAACTTATTAAATGTTTGTTTAAATTACAATTTTAAGCTTCTTTACTTGATTTTACTTGGTTGGATTCCTTGATTTCTAACTTATTAAATGTTTGTTTAAATGACAATTTTAAGCTTCTTTACTTGGTTTTACTTGGTTGGATTCCTTGATTTCTAACTTATTAAATGTTTGTTTAAATGACAATTTTAAGCTTCTTTACTTGGTTTTACTTGGTTGGATTCCTTGATTTCTAACTTATTAAATGTTTGTTTAAATGACAATTTTAAGCTTCTTTAATGTCGTCCAATAAATCATTTTTATCATTAATGTTATTTTCCCTTCGGTGGCTTTTTTCCACGGTGGTTTTTTTCCAGGTGGGTTTTTTCCTGGGTGGTTATTTTCCGCCGGGGGATTTTTTCCTCCGGGGGCTTTTTTCCTAGACCCGTCTGGAAGTTAGCGCAACGTGACACATTATTTGGTCTGAGCGATGGGCCAGTTTCTGGCTCTCCCGACTGATTATTATTAGAACGGAGTACAATGTAGGGTAACCTTCAGTACAGAAATATTAGTGACACTATATAATACCACCATACATATCAACAACAGATAAAGTACGTGTAAATATAAGTTTAGGATTAAGAAATATATTTGTTGAATTGACAATATTATTACATGGTACATCTCACTTACCTCCCAAACGTTTATTTTTTGCGAATTATTTTCAGTTTTCCGCTAATGAAGCTCTATGGAATATCCTACGCCCTTTATATAACAATTGGAACGTGTAGCTGCGTATTATGTGCGGTGATTGTCTCTTTTTTTACAGGTAAAAAACATTTTAGAGTTAAGATTAAGACTGAAGCTTATGGTGTTTTAAGTGTAACTTCAAAAAATACTGCACGTAATCTAATATTCAAAGTCATTTAAATATGATTGTATATTCTGTAATTCATTTTTATTTATCAATAATGGTAATATTTGGGGTTGTTTAGCCTTCTTCATAAAGGCAAAAGTCATGTGACTTAATCTGAACTACAGGTCGCTTCATCATCTGACTGCAGAGAAAGAGTACCCTTCTAAAGTCACTTAACCTCACTGATCTAACAGGAAGCATTGTTCCAACGTGACCATAAAGGTAGCTCCTCTATTTATTGAGGGCTACGTCTTAGCCAATGTCGTAACACCGCTTCCCGTTGATTGGCGAAGTTAAGCGACATTGGGTTGCATAGTAGTTGGATGGGAGACCGTCCTCTGCCTCCAAACCATGTAGCGGCCCCTGGTTCGGAACCGAAGTAAAGCTGTTGGTCCCCTTCATCATAAGACCTTAGATGTTGCGAAGGAAGTTAAACAACCCCATCATATATATCTATTTATCAAGCGTTTTATGTAAAATACATTTTTAATGCAGATGATTAAAACATGATAAGAAATACAGCTTAATGCATGTTACTGTCTATCTGGAGTGATCATATGCTCTAATTTGTTGAGAAACGAAGGACAACGTGACCAGCTTTGCCACTTCTTGAAAAACTTTACTCGATCTTGAAAAATTGACTCGACAAAACAATCACTATAAATGTATATTGGCAGTTTGTTTTTTATTTTAATTTAAAGTTCTAATGAAAATAATAAAGTAGCAGATTAGCAGTACCTTAAAAATTTTTCAACCATCTAGAAAAAAAATCTCATGTATGTCTTGAACATTTTGTTTTTCATGAGGGGCAACGCTGAACGTGACCGACTGGAGTATCGATCCCAAAACAAACGTGTCTGTATTCGATCTGAGAAAGTGCCGATAAGTGAATCTCCGTGTTTATTTGGCTTCATTTCAATACTTTACTAATAATTTACCGCAGCGAATTATTATTGTTAAAACCATAAAATATAACCTACCTAAAATATATAATGTTGATCACTCTAGGCCTAAATAAAAAAATATTTAATTAATAATGTTCTTGATTCAAAGGCAACATTTTATTTTGGTGAACTGATCCAAATGTGAGCGCGTATATTTTGACTCGATCAGTTCAACCATGCGAGACGTCGTTTCCCTTCAACGTCGAGCATTATGATGTAACTTCACAATATACAGTGTGTCCGTAAAGTCATGGTGTGATTTTAAATAGCTATATTATTGCAACGAAACATGATGATGAGATGAAAAAAAGGCAAATTGAAGAACAACTCTAAAAGATAACTTTATTTAACTTAGTTCGATATGGGCTCCTCTGGTAGCCCTGCAGACATCTAGGCGGTGATTCAATTCCAGCCACACACGCCCAAGAACATCAGGAGTGACGGATGCGATAGCTTCCGTGATTCCCTCGTGCAAGTGATGAATATCCCTAATGGGTACACTGTACACGCTTTGCTTGACGTAACCCCACAAAAAAAAGTCCAAAGGTGTCAGGTCCGGAGAGCGTGGAGGCCATGGCTTCCATCCTCCTCTTCCTATCCATCTCTGTGGAAATTTTTCATTAAGGAATTCTCGAACGTTGGCATAGTGCGGAGGAGCACCATCTTGCTGAAAGATGACATTATTGTCAATAAATTGGGGTACTGCAAACTGTTCCAACATAGAGAGGTAGTTGTGTGACGTCACAGTGGGTTCCGCGAAGAAAAATGGGCCAATCACTCGATCTCGTGCTAGAGCACACCACACATTAACTTTCGGGCTATTACGCTCATGTTCAACATAGGCATGTGGACAGCCTAGACTAACTACGAGACAAAGGTTAAGCTTAGCCTAGACTAACTACAAGATACAACTTTGAGAGTTGTTCTTAAATTTGGCATTGTTTCATCTCATTATCATGTTTCGTTGCAATAATATAGCTATTTAAAATCCCACCATGACTTTACGGACACACTGTATATATCAGTCCATTATAAACAGTTTCACTGAACTTTTATTGTCGTGAGAATTCTGTTGTGATTAATCACGTTGTAAAACAGACTTTTGGAATCGTTAGTGAAAGAATGTATTCCGTCTTCTCTCTTGTTTTGACCTCAAGAGGCAAGAGATTTCCATGTCTGTCTCGTGAGAAGGTGTGGGCAACACTTCTTTGGCATGTACTACCTTTTATTTTAAAATAACTATTGCGCTCATGGTGTCAATGTGTGGTTTGGATCTCGGCATTCCGAGGGAGGATCCCGAGATCCCAGCACACTTGCTTAAGCTTAGCCTCATTTCCTTCCTCTTTTTTTTTTCCTTTTCTTTATTCTCACTCGTTTCCTCTTCAGCTAAATCTCTTCTCTTTCAGAATTTATTTAATTTATCTTAATATAAGCAATTCATGTATTAAAACAAAACCTTTTTTCCCTCTATATGCAGGCAATCAGGACTTGAAAGATGTTTCTCCGAAATACGTTTCGCCTCTTGTCCGAAAACTTTATTGGGGAAAAGATTTTATCTAAATCGTTGACGCTGAAGAGATAGAATTAAATTCAAAACAAGCAAATGAAGCAGAACAGTAACTCAAAATAGGACTCCTAAACAGTATAAAATATCTCCATTAACGAGAATCATGGGTGTCAATGATACGAAGAAAATTAACATTATATGCCATATTAAAAGAAAAAGCCACATCTGTCTGAAGCTGAAATAATATTTAAGCTAAGTCCTGCAGAAAAATGTTATGACCATTTGTCCGACCCTAAGTTGGGAATTTTTTTTTCATTACCAGAAATAAACCATTTTTACCTATAATTTTTCCGTCTTGGATGACGAAATGACGAAATTTTTTCAGTCTTGGATGACGAAATGACGAAATGTTCATTTTGTTTTCTTAGCAAGCAGGGATTTTAACCAAACTGAGAATAACTTCTGGTTCTTTTTAAGTATATAAAGGTCTATCTTTGGTCTCCGGAATTTTTTGTATTGCTTGCAGTTTGGGAGAAAATGATCCATACGGTCGTAACATTCGCGTGAAGGTCGAAATATTCGCCCAATGTTACGACCGTCACGGCTATTTCCTGTATTTCTAATGGAATTTTGGCACATGTGACACTACTATCATTTTTTCCTTTTCCAGATTGCATTAAAGTAATTTTTACTTTAAAGTGCTTCCTAAAACTTAAAAGGCATTCACTTCTGGGTCATTTCACGGTGACGGTCGCAACATTTGGAGTAATTCTTTAGTAGTCAACTAAAAAAGTACAAGTATAGAAGGTGGGACAAAATTGCTATGAGGCATTGTGCCTATGCTCTCAGGTACATTTTGGCGGTATTTGTTGTATATATAGGCCTCCGAATTGGTGTGACAGTCGCAACACGGGGAAAACAGAGAATCCGTCTTGTGTACATATTGTCCAAACTTTGCGAATTGTGCAAGATGATTCAAATATTTTTTAGTTCTTGTTGCAAACAGATGATTAAGTTTTGTGCCCATATCTAGTTTATCAAAATATCTTGGTTCCAGAATTGTGATAGAGACGGTAATATGCCGCGTAATATGTACAAACAAGACAATGAACGGTTTAGGAAATTTTAGATTTGTGTCCGAATGTTTCCCATACCCTCATTTTCCATGTTATGGAACGGATTACAATTAATTGTTATTATCTAGCAACTCACCGTCCATCCCTAAATTTTTCTCAGATTATGAATGCATATTGAAACATGGTTAAAATCGTTGTTTGTGTTTTCTTACTCATTTACCCTCTTCCATTTCCCAACGTCGGATAATTATATTTTAATAAGTATTATTATATATAATCATATATAAACCTTGTATACCGTGTCCCTTCAATTCATTTCCCTTATTTTTTCCTATAATGACTTATACATCCGAATTAAATAACTATAACGTATTAATTATGAATTAACGTATATTGTATAACATATGGACTATGATGTCATAAAGTAAAGTGTTCCCTCTCGCGTGTCATACCTTGAATACCGAGTTTTCAACTGACATCTCGGTATTCAGTTTATGATAACTTCCTCGTATAAAGTAAATAGTCAATAGTCATTATTTATATGCTGTGTCTTGTCTAATGTGATACAGTATAAATGGTGTCCGCCATGTTCATTCATACGTACAGTTGCCCGCATATGTAATGTTCCTCGCTTCACAGGCGACTTCGTGCACATATGTGGCAACGCCGCAGCGATAGTCAAGGTATCTCAACTGGGGGGAGGTGGGGTGAAGGGGGGACAACCCTCTCCAACAACATATAACATTGACATACAGGTAAGGCGCCATTCAAAAATTACGTAACGCTTTTTTTGCTAAAACCTGACACACACACACCTGTAACATGTTGGGTGTGGGGTGGGGGAAGTGTTACATAACATCTTATGGGGTGCCTGGTCTAGCGTTACAGAACGTTCCTGGGGGATCTGTGTGTGTCAAGCTTTAGTAAAAATAGCGTTATGTAAATTTTTGAACGGATCCTAATTATAATGTAATGTCTGTGTTCATAAAGATAAACGATTAATATGATCGTGAACAGCAGTGAACTCCATGTTTACTAGTCTTATACAGTAATAAGGTTCCATTATGATTACTGCAAGTCTATATGAACAATACCACAATAACTTTTTATATACTAGTGAATTTGAACCAAAAATAGACATTACACAACCATCCTCCACACTCCCTCATTCCCCTTCCCCACCCACCAGTCTCGTGTATATTAAATGATTATGTAACAATACTAATAAAGCTGTTTGTAGAGTCCGTGTGCAGCTTTAAACCTTTACTAACTTAAGAATCTACACGATTATACGATTAAGCTAGTAAAGGTTTAAAGCTGCACACGGACTCTACAAACAGCTTTATTAGTATTATATATATATATATATATATATATATATATATATATATATATATATATGTGTATATATATATATATATATATATATATATATATATATATACACACAGGGTGTCCCATAAGTCCGGCATCATAGGAAAAATAATAAAAAAAAGGCAAAACAAAAGCTTTTAATTAAAGAACGTGCTCAATATGTCCACCATTGTTTTCAATACACAAATTTAGACGTGATACCCAGTCAGCAAGCACACGGTGAATGATGTCAGGAGTAATGGTGTTACATACCCCAATAATGCGCTGCCGCAAATGTTCAACACCCCTAATTTTCTCTGCGTATACCAGCGCTTTCAAGTGGCCCCAGAGATAAAAATCTAGTGGCGTGAGATCCGGGCTTCTAGCTGGCCATTCCATAGGCCCTCGACGTCCTATCCAATGACCAGGGAATTGTTGGTACGGGTATTCCCTTACTTGGGTGCTGTAATGTGCAGCAGCGCCGTCTTGCTGGAACCATGTTGGGAAATTTCCTTCTTCGTTCAAGACACTGGGAAATGCTTCTTCCTTGAGCATACGTAGGTAGGTGCCTCCAGTGACATGCTCATCGAAAAAGAGGGGGCCTATGATGCGATCCTTCCAAATGCCACACCATACCATCATCCGAGATGCACCTTGTTCCTTTGAAGAGGTATACCAGTGAGGGTTGTTTTGAGACCAGCAGCGGGTGTTCTGTCGATTTACCTCGCCATTTCCATAAAAAACAGCCTCGTCACTGAACAGAATGGTGGGCGGGAAATTGGCATCCCGAGCATATTGTTCCGTAGCCCATTCACAAAATTCCATCCGCCGGTCGGGATCATCATCATCGCTTAATTTCTGTAGGATCTGAAGTTTATATATGGATGCCATTTGTGAGCCTGAAGAATGCGATGGATGCTACTTTTCGACACTCCTGTCTCGGCGGACAATCGCCGAAGAGACTTATTGGGACTTCTGTTAAAATGAGCCAGGATAGCAGTCTCTGTATCATCGTCAGTGGACCCCCTTGAAGGTCCACTGCATGGTTTATCTTCTATGGATCCTGTTTCCTTAAACTTTGCAACAAGTCTGCTAACACAACTCTGTGTTATTGGCTCGCGGACTGGATGCAGTCTGTTAAATTCAGCAGCGGCCTCTCTTTGACTCCGATTTCCTGTGAGTAGAATTATCTAGATTGCTTCTTCCTTGCTCACAGACATTATGGCCTGTAGAAAGAGAAAAATATGAATTATGGTTTGTAGAAATAGAAAAATATGAATTTCTCCTATGATGCCGGACTTATGGGACACCCTGTATATATATATATATATATATATATATATATATATATATATATACATATACTGTGTATATATATATTATATATATATATTATATATATATATATATATATATATATATATATATAATATTTTATATATATATACTGTATATATATATACTGTATATTATATATATATACACACACACACAGTATATATATACACAGTATATATATACAGTATATATATATACACAGTATATATATATATATATACAGTATATATATATATATATATATATATTATATATATATATATATATATATATATATATATTATATATATATCATATATATATTGATATTATGTATATGTATTGAAATTGAGCGAGAAAAAAGATTGAGAGTGAGAGAGAGAGCGAGGTAGAGGGGCAGAGAGAGTTAGTGGAAAATGGTTTATCGATTATTACACAAAGAACATGTTAACAGTTTCGATCTGAATAACAGTAACTGATTATCAAAATCACATAAGAATAATCCACGGTTATACTAACATAAATATATTTATATTAGGGGCACTCAATATATTTTGCCCACCCTTTTTTCTTAGCTAAATAATAGGCCATGGGGCTAAAATGTCTTTTGGGCCGTAAGTTTGAACTTTCTGCGCTTCACATAACGGGATTTTTCCAGTTTGAACCTCTCCTCCTTGTATAAAACCGCTTTTAAACGCCCTTGTATAAAACCGATGGTTAACGCAGTTTCGAAAATGGCGTCTGACAGTGATGTGCTCGTAAACAGAGAGCTGTTATGGAGGTCTTAACCGCAGAGAGGGAAACAGTTGGAAATATTCACAAACGTCTACAAAACGTTTACGGAGATGCTGCTGTTGATCGAAGCACAGTTGGACGCTGGTCTAAACGTGTGAGATCATCGGAGAGAGGGAGAACCAGCCTCGATGATGAGCCACGCAGCGGCCACCCGGCATCGGCTGTGACATCTCACACTGTGCAACGTGCTAACAGCATCATTCGATCAAATCGGCGCGTTAGATACAAGGAGCTATCGCTGGAGCTAGGAATTAGTGAAGGAAGTGTGAATACGATAATTCAGCAACTGGGATACTCAAAAGTGTGTTCACGGTTTGTTCCTCGCGAACTGACTGAAGATCACAAAGCCCAAAGAAAAGAAATTGCTTCCGAGTCGTTGGTTCGATACGAGACAGAAGGGAGATGACTTCCTTTCACGAATTGTGACTAGGGATGAGACTTGGGTACACCACTTTGAACCTGAAACAAAACGCCAATCCATGGAGTGGCATCACGCAGACTCTCCACGCAAGAAAAAGTTCAAAATGGCTCCCTCTGCAGGAAAGGTTATGGCAACCATCTTCTGGGAAATGAAAGGGATGATTCTGGTGGACATTATGAAGAAAGGACAAACAATCAACTCAGAGGCATATATTGCTACCCTACAGACACTCCAGAGACGTATAAAGCGAGTTGGACCAGAGAGAAAACTGGAAGACGTCCTTATTTTGCACGATAACGCAAGACCACACAACAGTTTGCAAACAAGAGAGGCCATCCCAAAAATGCGCTTGACTGTGTTACCCCACCCTCCATACAGCCCTGATCTAGCACCTTCAGACTTCCAATGAAGGATGCTATTCGTGGAAGAAAGTTTCAGAGTGACGATGAGGTTGTTGAGGAGGTTAAGAGGTGACTCCAGCGGAACCCAGCGGACTTTTACCAGCAAGGAATAAAGGTCCTTTTTTCGAGGTGGAGGAAAGCTGTAGAAAAGGATGGAGACTGCGCGGAAAAACAAAAATTTGTATAAAAGGTATGTAATTACTTGTGTCCAAAATTTCTGGAACTTACAAGGAAGTTTGGAAAGAAGAAAAAAAAAGGTGGGGCAAAATATATTGAGTGGCCCTCGTATCTACTTATAAATTCATATATTATACTAATGTTTGTGAAATGACGTTGATGAGCCAAACCGTGGTGTTGACATGGTTACTTGCTGTCGCCGTCCAGGAAAGACTACATATGGGCGTGTCAGTGGAAACTGTAAGGTAACGGTTGCATAAAGCAGGATATCACCACGGTTTGTGGCTACCTTTTATCTTAATAGTGTTTTCCAGATGTGTTTATATTATCAATGTGGCGAGATAATGATTTAATTACGATGGACAGATAAACCCATTGTTTTCCAGATTTCCTGTTGCATTATCAATGTGGAGATATTATTAGATCTTAACAAGGAATATATATACCCAATAAAACACCACTTCTTTATTACAACAAATATGCAATAGTTGAGAATGTTTTACTAAATAGTTTATCATACAAAATGCTCACAATTTGCCATAGATTAACATAAATGGCACAGCTATACCGGGTTCATAGTTATTATTTGGTCCATCCCCCATTATTGTTTATTACACCTTGTAATCTGTGTGGCATAGATGCAACATGGTTAATGTATGATGTGTGGGTTCCTTCGAAATATCTCCCACTCAGCCATAGCGTGACCCAGCAGCTGGCGGCTGGTCCACTCCTGCCCAGGCTCCCACGAGTTCACCACATTCCCCCACACGTTCTCAATGGAGTTGAGGTCACACCCCTTACTAGGCCAGTCCAGTAGTTCTAGATTTCGCTGCTCCTCGAACCACCTTCTAACAACCCTAGTGGTGTGGATGGGAGACTTGTCCCGCAAATGGATTTTAAATATTAAAAGTAGAATTATATCTCATCTATACGCTTCATTAGTAACCCACTATTTGAAATAGGTTTTAACCCCTATGTGTTAGGGGTTTCTCTCAGCTGAATGTAATTGCGCGCCGTTATACAAATAACACAGTCTGCAGTTATCCAGAATAAAATCCTAAAGCGTTGTCATAGTACTGAAAGAGTTAAAGAACAATTTTATGACCATTATTCGTCCCATGTAAATGTGGAAACCGGACATACAAATGCGTATAATACATAAATATTACTCTAGTAATAGTATAATATTCTATAACACACAAATACAACATACCCGCATAAAGATAATCTACTCAGGATAGGGCAAGGCATACGCGAGTACAAAGGGCAGCATCACTTCCTCCATGATCTCTATACATTGATCTGTTGTAAACCTCCCGTGGATCTCAGTCAGCTCTCCTAGTCCTTTGCAGGTGGCATCCATCCCCACACATTCGCCGTCACGTGCCCACTCTGTGCCACTTCGTAAATATTTTGGCGGGCATATCTCGTGTTGTCCTCTCGCCAACACAGAAGACGGCCGCGAGTTGTAGACGCAAACGTCTTCTTGTCAGAGAAGATAACTCTGCTCCAGTATGCGAGATCATCATTTATATGCTGGCGAGCAAACGAGAGCCTGGCCTGACAATGTCATTCCTCGATCTCTTTTTTGGCAGGAGTACGGTGGTGATATCCTGCTTCATGCAACCGTCTCCTTACGGTGTCCACTGACACACACATATGTAGTGTCTCCCGGATGGCGACTGCGTTGTTGATCGGATCGGTCTGCACTTTGTTGATTATTCTCCGGTATTCTTCTGGGGTGGTCTTTCTTGGTGCCCCACACTTAAGATGATCTAGCAGATTCCAGTTTCCTGCCCTCTGCACCCAGCGTCGAACAGTGGGCTTCGAAATCCCCAGTTTCATGGCTATGTCAGCTACAGAGAGGCCTGCTTCCCGCATACCAATTATCCGGCCTCGCTGTGCAACTGGATTCATTTTTAGAGTCGGTGTTCGTCATACGGTGTAGAAATATGGTATGACCATAGATCATGCCAGCAACCATGTCAACACCTCGGTTTGGCCCATCAACGTCATTTCACAAACATTAGTATAATATTGTACGAGTTTATAAGTATATACACTGTAAACCAGGTTAATTTCGCGGCAGCAAATTTTCGTTCTTTCATATCCTTGGACAAGTTTGCGGCATCATAATCTCGCGGTCAACGGTTGCTAGTTATAATCTTACAGATTAAAATGACGTCATGGATGGTTCGAAGTTGACGGGGGTTCTGGTTAGGTGCCAGTAACGGATTTCTCACTCTGACGTAGTTGGTACTGTGAAGGGAATCACAATAATTTCTTTTGTACTAGCCTCTGATTTCTTATTGTAGCGGATCGGAGGATTCTGTGAACACTTACTAGGTTATTGGTCAATTCCCAATTCTTCTTGCAGTGTATCGGAGAAGTTTGTGAAGAAACGCTGGTCTCAGCCCCAAGACCTACTGATTTCTAACTTAACTGTTTCTTGAAGATGCTGTGTTATTCTAAAACTAAATTCTTTTGGAGAAGACAGGACTCAAAGGAGAATATAAAGATATCCTTTTCAGCCTGTGGGTCAGATCAGACAGAACAGAATTTGCCGATGATAACTTATTAAGTGAATGGGTTGACGGTCCTACAAAGGGTAATAATAAACTAGACCTCATATTCACGAACGAAGATGACCTAGTCTTTAACCTGACTATTGGTGAAAATTTGAGTGACAGCGATCATAATTTGATTAGGTTTGACCTCAGGTTCAGGTTAATACACGCGAAAAGACTCGTAAAAGACTGGATTTCTCCAGAGCAAATTTTGAAAGCTTCCGTAGTAGTTTAGACACACTTGAAGTTTTAATAAGTGAGGATGTCAATGTCACCTGGAGCTCATATAGGGATCAATTTAGAATATTACAGAACACTTTTATACCGTTGACCGCGAAATTATGATGCCGCAAACTTGTCCAAGGATATGAAAGAACGAAAATTTGCTGCCGTGAAATTAACCTGGTTTAGTGTATATACTTATAAACTAAAATAGTTTCCTTGTCAACAAAGTCGCCGAAATGGTTTACCAACGAAATTAGCAGTGCTATTACAGGAAGAAATAGAGCCTACAAACTACTTAAATCCCATTTCAACCAGACTAATTCAGAAAACTATATAAACCTACGTAGGAGGGTTAAGTCCTTAATTAGATCAGCCAAACGTGATGAAAAAGCTAGAGTTGCCTCACTCTGTAAAGTTAACCCTAAATAATTTTTGGCCCATGTTAATAGAAAACAAATTAAAAATTCTGTAGGCCCCCTAAAAAATAGAGATGGCGTACTAAAATTCGGTGATAAAGATATAGCTAATACGTTAAAGGAGTTCTTCGTTACAGTCTTCACGGAGGAAGACTCAATTGAAGTGCCAAGTCCTCGGATTACATATGAAGGTGACCATCCCGTAGATACCATAAGTTTTACAAGAAATGAGTTACAGCAATTAATTGATAAGATGAATACATACAAATCACCTGGCCCCGACTTATTTCTTCCAAGGGTATTAAAAGAGGTTAGCCACAATGTTGTTGACGACTTAGTAACCATATTCAAACAATCAATCGAGTTAGGGAAAGTTCCAACCGACTGAAAGTTAGAAACTGTAACACTAATCTTTAAAAAGGATGATAGGGGAAAATCCTTGTGATTACCGCCCGATCAGTTTAACATCAGTTGTCGGCAAATTGTTGGAATCCATTTACAAAACGTATTGTGCATCACCTTCAATCTAACAATCTAATTTTTTTATTCTCAACATGGATTTAGGTGACATAGATCCTGTCTGACAAACCTGTTAGAGTTTTTTCATAATATGCATACACTATACGATGGAAGTAGAGCAATAGATATAGTGTATCTCGACTTTCAAAAAGCCTTTGACAAAGTCCCTCACGCGAGATTGATGGCTAAAATCAGAGGACTAGGAATCACCGGGCTCGTTTCCAATTGTATTGAGGAATGGTTAAAAGATGGAAAGAAAAGAGTGGTGATAAATGAGTGGCTTCGGAGTGGGCACCCGTCACCAGTGGTGTCTCACAGGGTTCCGTTCTGGGTCCTGTACTTTTTATCATCTATATTAATGATATAGACGTCGGGCTTCTAAGTACAATCTGCCGACGATGCGAAATTAGGAAGTAGTGTAGGTACTGAGGAGGGCGTAAGAACGCTTCAGAATGATCTTGGCAGGTGGGCGAATGGTCCGCTACTTGGCAGATGCCATTCAACTTGGACAAATGTAAGGTAATGCACATAGGTTATAAAAACCCGAAGACCCATTACTCTCTCTTGGGAAGGAACTTGACTGAGACCGATCTAGAGAAAGACCTAGGAGTCTATATCAGCAATGATCTGAAACCGTCGAAGCACTGTGCAGAAATCGAAAAGAGGGCCTTAAAAATATTAAGTTATATTAAAAGACAGTTCCAGTTTCGGAACAAGGACACTGTAATGTTTCTTTATAATTCACTAGTCAGACCTCAACTGGAATACTGTGCGCAGTTTTGGTCTCCATCCCTCAGGAAGGACATAGAAAGGTTAGAAAGAGTACAAGCAAGGGCTACAAAATTGATCCCTTCAATGAGAATGCAAAACTACCAACGGAAGTTGGAGCGCCTAATCTGTTTACCTAGAGACGAGAAGGTTGCGCGGTCAGCTTATCAAATCTTCAAGATGCTCAATGGAATAGACAGTAGATTACAGAAACTTATTTTCATTTAATGCCAATCCAACAAGAAATAATGGGTTTAAACTGGAACTAAAAACATTTAGGACCTCTGTCTGCGGGAATTTTTCCTATAAAATAGTTAATATCTGGAACCAACTTCCCTCAGAGGTTGTTTCCAGCCAAAGTATAAATGTGTTTAAAAATAGGCTAGTCAAAGTACTGAATAGTCCAAAGCTGGGCACTTGCGGTTTTTTTTGCGGTACTGCGGTACTGCGGTACTACCGCACTACCAAACCGGTACCGCATAACGCAGTACCGCAAAGGATCGCTGAAAGTACAGGCTGTACTTTCAGCGATCCTTTGCGGTACTGCGTTATGCGGTACCGGTTTGGTAGTGCGGTAGTACCGCAGTACCGCAAAAAAACCCGCAAGTGCCCAGCTTTGCTGAATACTCTCATGGTTTAAGACTGTAATATAACGTAACTCTGCAGGAGTTCGCTTGCACGGTGTCTCTGTGGGCATGCTAATTATAGAGCTTTTTCTATATTCTCCACTTTCCTGTAAAATTTTCTTGGCTACTTTTCCACGGGTCAAGGTATTTTCTTCGACCTTTTTCCGTACCTGCCTGTGGCAGGGAGGGAGCGGAGGGTGGGGAGAGAGCCTTATACTTTTCTATCCAGTTTTCTACTACTGCTAGGATAGTTGAAAGAAAAATAAACTTTTCTTGTTTAATAACAGGAACCTCCCAGGGTGGACCGGAAGGTCTTTGAGGCTTCCTCTTGTAACTCCTTGTAACTCTCTCTCTCTCTCTCTCGAAATGCTGAAGTTTGAGTGACGTCGGATTTAAAATTTATGGTAGAGTTTATTCTTTATTTATTGTGTAAAGTTGTGCTTTGTGAAGACAGTTAAACTTTCGAAGAGAAGTCGAATAGAAGTACTTTCAACATTTTTTTAATCTTCGTAACAGGACTAAGTAGCTATACTCTAAATCTGATGTTTTTTCTGAGGAATATACGGGGCTCCAATAAACCTTAGCCCCTACCCGCCCATGGCCTAAACCATTAGAGGTACAGTAAAACTAAACATACCTTACAAAAGAGAATTTAATCCTGCATTTAATGAGAAACAATTAAAACTTGGTGTTCCCGCCATTGGCTTCCAAGACAGCCTGAATTCGCTTTGGGTAGCTTGACAAAAGTGACGTGAATAAATCTTGATCGTTACGCACATTTGCTAAAACAGTTTCAATGTGTTGCGTCATTGTATCCTTCGAAAATCGATTTGCTGCAGGTTCTTGAAACAAGAGACATTCAACCTTGTCCTTTATAACTGATCCAATGTGTTCACAGACGCTCAGGTCAGGAGAATTTCCTGGCCATTCTTCATTTGCAAAGAAATCGATCTCATGGTTCCGCAACAACTGTTGAGTGGCTAATGCCTTAAAGCAGGGGGCCTTATCGTGCAGAAGTGTGACCTGATCGACATCCATAACATTGTTTGGGTTTCTTAGAAAAGGAATGACATGCTGGGATAGAATAATATCACGAAAATACTGTCCCTCCCAACTCTGACCATTTGGCTTCAGCACCCACATGAGCTTCTTTGCAATGAACAAAACAAACACACCAACACAGTCTGGACTTTTTAATAATTCGCGATAATGTTCATTGTCATCGATTTCATCTGGTTTTTATGGCCCACACTCGATCATTTTGGTAGTTAGGCCGACGTGTTACGTAAACAAAAAATTCATCGGAACCAGCTAAATGCATGAAATCATGTACATCCCAATCTTCAAGATAATGGGCAAACCACATTCTGTCATCGATGTTAAGTTGAGTTTTTCTTGGCTTTGGAAGTTCATTCCAAGACTTTAAACCTTGCCTATGACGGTACAGTCGAATGATCTCACCACTAACGATCTTTCCTCTCAACACTTCGATCTCTCTAGAAAGTTTAGCACAGCTGTTTTTCCGCTTACGCGTACCGCTTTCAATGATGTCCTTTGTTTCCTGAGAGAGTGGCAAATTTGGGCGCCCAGATTTGGTTGTATCCATTTCAAATTCATCCAAAGTTTTATTCCAATTTCTTTTGACGAAGTCCTCACTTCTTCGCAACTTTTTGGCAACCCATGAACGTGTTATAAAGGTGGCTCCAGCATCACGAGCTTCCCGAAATGTTATTGCTCGTACGCGATCTATCACACGTTGCCTCTCCGAATCACCAATTAATTGAGAAGCCATTATATTATCACTTTATCAGCTAGAGTAATTTTAATACCTGCAATAAATAAAGAATTTTATATATTTTTATAATCACTAAAGACTATTTCGATATAAGTAAACATGTAAGCTGCAAATGAGGGGGCTAAGATTTTTTGGAACCCCTTATATAAAGGGTGATTCCAAAGTCCTGCCTCATAGGTATTTACTACATAGGTACTTATGAGGCAGTACTTTTGAACAGGGGCGGATTTAGGGTCGGTGGAACGGGGCGATCACCCCCCCAAACCATGAGGCCTCAACCTTAAAGGTAAAGGAAGTGAAAGAAAGGAGAAGATTGGAAACAAAGAAGAGAATACAAAATTAGAGTGAAACATCCTACAAAAATTAATCGCTGTTGCTTTCCTTTGAACAATTTAGTATGTAGTACAAGTACAGTGTGTCCGTAAAGTCATGGTGGGATTTTAAATAGCTATATTATTGCAACGAAACATGATAATGAGATGAAAAAAAGGCAAATTGAAGAACAACTCTAAAAGAATAACTTTATTTAACGTAGTTCGATATGGGCTCCTCTGGTAGCCCTGCAGACATCTAGGCGGTGATTCAATTCCAGCCACACACGCCCAAGAACATCAGGAGTGACGGATGCGATAGCTTCCGTGATTCCCTCGTGCAAGTGATGAATATCCCTAATGGGTACACTGTACACGCTTTGCTTGACGTAACCCCACAAAAAAAAGTCCAAAGGTGTCAGGTCCGGAGAGCGTGGAAGCCATGCCTTCCATCCTCCTCTTCCTATCCATCTCTGTGGAAATTTTTCATTAAGGAATTCTCGAACGTTGGCATAGTGCGGAGGAGCACCATCTTGCTGAAAGATGACATTATTGTCAATAAATTGGGGTACTGCAAACTGTTCCAACATAGAGGTAGTTGTGTGACGTCACAGTGGGTTCCGCGAAGAAAAATGGGCCAATCACTCGATCTCGTGCTAGAGCACACCACACATTAACTTTCGGGCTATTACGCTCATGTTCAACATAGGCATGTGGACAGCCTAGACTAACTACGAGATAAAGGTTAAGCTTAGCCTAGACTAACTACAAGATACAACTTTGAGAGTTGTTCTTAAATTTGGCATTGTTTCATCTCATTATCATGTTTCGTTGCAATAATATAGCTATTTAAAATCTCACCATGACTTTACGGACACACTGTATATAAAGGAGCGGTCTCTCTGAACGTGTACACTGTGTGTAGAATGGTGGACTCAATTTGTTGATACCGCTCCCCACCACACTGTTGTCATCTGGGAAAAAATTGGACAAGGCTGAGGCGTGGACCCCCTTCGTGGTTTCTCTTCAAACAATGTGCAATTGTTTCAGAAGTTAAACCGCCATCTGGCAACAGTGCACCAGCTGTGATCTGGAACAGAGTATATACAACATGTAAGGGCGGATCTAGGCATTTCATTAAGGGGGAGGCACAGAAAAAAGGACACCCCCTAAAATAAAAAGGGTAAAGTACTAAATTTTTTTTTCTTAAAACAGACCACCAATGAGCGAATGTAAAATCAACTGTATTGTTTTATTAGATCAATCTCATTCAAATATGATACAAAATAAAAATCTAATTTCGGTACAACAGTTATCACAAAATTTTTAAAAGAATTACAAATGTCTTGCCAATTAAAAGAACTATCAGAATAAGATGAAAATAAAAGCGTACTGAGGGCACCAGTACTAAGGACACCTATGTAAACCATTACAACTACAAATTTGAAAGTACAATGTATACGGATAAACACTCGGAATAGAATGAATAAAATAAAATAACCATGATCTATTTACAAAACAAAATTTATTTTCAGAGACATACATCATTCAAACAGGGCACTTGGAAGAAATTGAGTGGGGAGGGGCAGACGTCGCCGACTCTCCCCCTAGATCCGCCTATGACATGATACTGTAACATTGCCTGTCAGTGTTGCAAGCGCAGAGAGGTCGTTCTCAACTCTAAGGAGACGAAAGACATACACTCACAAATGGGTGCAGCCTTGCAGAGCGACTTTCAGGGCTTGCTCTTCTTCACATACATCCTGATATCCCAGTAGACATAGAAAATGTTATTGGAGATTTAAAAACACAGGAAATCGTAGGCTGCAATTTGTACTGTAAAAGTAGCATGTCTTGTAATTTAGTTGTTGTAATGTTGTAATAAGTTGTTTATATTTAGGGCAAAACTGATTGACAAAAAGTAAACAAAAATTTTATTAAGAGATTTCAAGGGACAGGAAATCATAGACTGCTATTGGTAATGTGAGCGTGCCATGTCCCTTGTAATTTGTAACTCTTGTGTATATATTTAGAGCACATCTGCTGAACAAAATGTGCACATGAATACATAGAATTTTAATTTCATATTGATATCGTGTGAGTAGAGATGCATGCACTGAGGTATGCTGGTATATTGGGAAAAAGAGTGCATAGGTGCTCATTGATGTCCAAAAGTGAGCCATTATAGTTGTTGTTGTTGTGTTGTTGTTGTTGTTTAGCCGATCAGCCCACCCTGATCGAGCAAGCCGGCGGCACGCAGGTCACCGATCGCCCTCTCCGGAGTGGACCAGAGGTTCAGCGCACTACTGATGTTGTGTTGTGTTCGTTGTTGTGTTAGAGCGGTACAGTCTGTCATAATGTGTTCAATTGTTTGTGGTGTGTCCTGGCACAGGTGGCAGGTGTCGTCTATGGAGTTGTCTAGTCTGTGTTTATATGTCCGTAAGTTGGGGTGATGTCCACATCGGAATCGTGCTAAGTTAACTCGATCCGATCTACTCAGGCTGGTCTCTGACCTGTTAATGGGTGGCGGCTTCGCACCTAGGACCGCATTCGGACCGAGTCGTGTCAGTGCTTTGTGGGTTAGGTGTGTGTGTATGTGTTTTCTGTACTGTGTGATGTCTGTGGGGCGTGGTATGGAATGGAGTATTTGGTTATAATGTCTCTCTGGTGTTACCTTAATGGTGCGGGGTGTTGGTGCATGATTGTACATGTAGTGGCAAGGGTGTTGTGGGTTAGTTGTCGCTGCTGCCATGAATTGTGTTCCCCTCATGTCTAAATGTTCCCTAACTTTTAGTATTTTTGTTTCTGTGTGCAGGTGTTCTATTGGTGTTGTTTGAGTGCATCCTGTAATGATACGAAGTGCGTTGTTTTGTATTGTTTGTAAGGTGTTTATGTGTGTGTTTGAGATAATGGGTGCCCAGCATGGGCTAGCATAGTTCATAACTGAGCGAATATATTGTTTGTATATGAGTGATGTTGTTTCCTGCTGGTGTCCAAAGTTTGTGCCTGTTAGTACCCTAAGCGTGTTAAGTCTTGACGTACATTTGTTTTTAATGTCCTGAATGTGGTTTGCAAAAGATAATGATGACACCAAGTATTTTGGTTCTGTGAGTGTGTGGAATGTTGATGTTGTTTAGTGTAAGCTGTGGAATTACCTGGTGTTCTTTTGTGTTGCTTGTAAGCAAGGTGATGGTTGATTTTGTGGGCGCTACTTTGAGTCTATTGTGTGTGAGCCAGTCTTGTATACTGTTTATGTATGTTTGTAGGTTATTTGTAGCGGTGTCGATGTTGTTGTGGGTGGATGTTAGAGTGATATCATCTGCATATGATGATAAGGTAAGCTTGTTATCCATGGGTGTTGGAATGTCATGCATGTATAAGTTGAAGAGTGTTGGTGAGAGAACAGAGCCTTGAGGGACCCGGTTCGGAAAAAGCTTGTTTTTGGATGACTTGCCATTAAATGTGACATGTGAGTATCTTCCTGAGAGATAGTTGCTCAGCCACCTTTTGGTGTTATTGTGCATGTTTGTGTTGAGTATTTTGTTTATGAGAGGGAAGCGTGGGATAGCATCAAATGCTTTACTAATGTCTATTGTTGTTAATAGTGTACGTTGAGCTGGTCGTCTGGAGTTGATGCCATCCATGATGTGCTGCGTGAGGTTAGTGAGTAATGTCGTGGTTGAGTGGTGAGGTCATTATAGTAGTGCTGCTGTATGAAACACAGATTTGATTACCGTTGACGACCAAAGATTTATTTATTTATGTAGAGAACAGAAACCATATTTTTGAAAATATTTATTAATCCATATTCCCATTTGAAGGCATTAACATAACTCTTAATAAAAATTAATTTTGTTATCCCAAACATCACATTTTCTTATATTCTAATTTTCCTTAAAAAGAAATAAGTTAAATAAGGGGATACATCTGTAAATTATATTTAATATTTTATGCAATAAAGTTCCTTGTTTTATAAGCTTTAAAAACATTTATTCCCTCCTTCTACAACGGAGTTTAGCAACAAAAATATTTATACAAGTACAGATTTTTTTTATGAGCAAATTTCTAAAAAATGTCGTTGTATAGAAAGTTTATTTGCTTTGCCAACAAAAACTATTCTTGGCACAAACAGAGTTTTAACACGTCAAAGTTTTATCACTGACTTTGCCGATGTGTTAGATAAGGTTACGCTATGCTAGGTTAATTAAGGTTAGGATGATTTAATGTAGATTAAAAGGTATTAAAAAAAGAACATTGTCGAGACTGACATACGTAATTTTTTTCTATTGCCAGTTACACGAGTGATAAGACTGCTTTTTTGCCTTTCATATTTAGTCTGGTAGCACAGACCCTGATTTTACTGGAACCCTGCATTGTTTGTTATAAAGCAAATTTTTACATATTTTGAAAGCTTATACCACTCTAGTGATGGGACGATTGTCATATTTCATACAATCGCTGTTGCGATTGCGATTGCGATTGTCAGAATTTGAAAATCGCGCGATTGCGATTGCGATGTTTTAGCTTTAGCCTCACATAACGCTCATTTATGCTTTAAATATACCTAAACGCGTTACCTACAATAGGGTTAGCTTGATTTTTTAACATTCCAATTTTACATAGAGCAAATAAAGAGGTGTACTTATTGTTGTTATTAAACCAATTTTTTATTCTGTTTTCAACTAATTCGCAACCCGTTTTCATTTCTGTTTTTGACTTATTTATTATTTATTTATTATTCCGTATTGTTGTTAGCTAAACTTTCCTTTAAGTACGCATGAAAGAGCAGCTTTCATAGCAACTTTTGTAGAGATTTAAATCTTTTGTTCACAATCGCAACAATCGCACTCATTAAATGCGATTGCAATTGCGATTGCGATTGTAAAAAATGTGCGATTGTATCGCGATTGCGATTGCGATTGCGATGCATCGTCCCATCACTATACCACTCCATTTAAGAATCCATCGGGTAAACACCTGACCCCCACTTGGCTTTTTCAATATGGCCCCCATTTTCCAAGATGGCCGGCGAAACCGAAAAATCCCATATCCTGGTCAATACTTGATGGATTTTGATAACCTTGATGTCATTTTTAGGGGTTTTTAGGATGATGAGTCGATCTAGAGTTTTTCTATTTTATTGCTGAAAGTTCCGCGTAGCTGTTTCATTTACTTATTATTGTCTCTGCCATATGACTGTCACGTACGTATATAGCACAGCCACCTTTTCGTCTTACTGTTTTGTCAGCTCGTAATAAGCTTCAACCAGTGATACATATTTCCTATCTATGCAGTAATCGCAGTTTTCACTTTCTTAACTACTGCCAGTTCCCTTGGCAGTCTTTAACCCTGAAACTGCGCAATTTTTTTCGCAGTCTGTATTGCATCATACAGGGTGTACATAAAGTCAGGATCTATTTTTGTGAAGCACTTGGAAATTATATGGAATTCAATCATAAAATGATAAAGTGGTAACATTTATTAAATAATTAAGAGTAGGATTCGACGTGACGCCTATCAGTATCCCTGCACAACTCAAATCGTTCCGCAGCATTTCTAAACACATTCTGGAGCATTTGCGGGGTTATGTTATCTGCAGCAGCAGTTCGTATACGTGTACGTAAATTTTCAAGACTCGTAATCTTCGTCTGATAGACGTGCGATTTGATAAAGCCCCATGCAAAGAAATCTAAAGGGGTTAAATCTGGTGATCTCGCTGGCCAAGGTCTGTTGCTTCCGCGTCCGATCCAGCGATTTGGAAAACGTCCATTTAGATAATCCTGAACAATTTTGGCATAGTGACAAGGAGCACCATCGTCCATCATGTTGATAGACGACGGTATTAACAATCCTATCCCCAATCAGCTGAGGTTCAAGGAATTGCTGCAACATGTCCAGATAAATAAGCCCCGTAACTGTAGCTTCAGCAAAGAAAAAAGGACCATAAACCTTAGATTTTGTTAAACCCATCCAGACATTAACTTTAGGCGAGTCTCTTTCCCAATTTTGGACGAAATCATTCGGTCTTTCATCTGCCCAAATTCGACAGTTATGGCGATTTACTGTTCCACACGTATGGAAAGTGGCTTCATCACTAAAGAGAATGTTGTCCATTAAATTATCACTCCAGATTTGTTCTACGAGATCAGCACACACAGCACTTCGTCGAGGGAAATCTTCCTCATGTAAATCATGTAAAACCTGCAAATTATAGCTTTTCTTCCGCAAATTAACTTTCAGAATTTTGTGCACAGATGACGCCGGGAGGCCGAGTCTGTGTGATGCAGCACGAATGGACGTACGTGGCTCCTCAGTGATAATTCCGCATACTGCATTCACGGTAAGATCTGACATATACGGTCGTCCTGATCTTGCTTCATCATTTACAGATCCCGTTCCTTTAAATTTGTTCACCAATTTTCGTATTGTCTTGTCTATTGGCCCCGGCTTACGAAATCTCCTTCTAAACTTCTCTCTGATGTCATTGTATTTCTTTCCCTCGATTCGCCAAATTACTATTGCCACACGCTCTTCTGTATTCATTCTAAGGGCTTCTGAAAAGAAAAATAGAAAAAAATAATTATTTCACAAAAATAGATCCTGACTTTATGTACACCCTGTATGATGTATGTCGCAGTTTAAGGGTTAAGATGCGTTTCTGTGAGGCACGCGATATCAGCTCTTGTTTCATCCATAAATCCTTTTAGGTATGACACTTTATTTAGCGACTGGTTCAGTTTTAGTTCTTGAATATTGTGTGCCGGTATTCTTTTTATTTCTGCTTCACTTTTCTTCGTCTCCTCTTTTGTTTTTCTCTGCTCGTCATTCACAGTTTCTCCTTTGGCTTCTTCTTCAAAGTCTCTATCTGCTTTATAAACTGTAAATGAGTTTATTTTAGTCATACATCTTTCGCAATAGTATTTCACTCCATTCACTTGCTTGGTACTTGTTCTGAGAGAGATATCTTCGTCTTCCCATTTCAAGCAATTGAAGTCGAAAAGGAATTGACAGAAATTACATCTAGTTGCTTTTATTCATCTGCAGCATTGTTGCAAATCTTACATCGTTGTAGAAACTGATTAGCCATTTCCGTGTTACAGAAAATAAAAATTGGTGAACGAAATCCGTCTCGAAAGGATAGCGTTAAGGGTGGAGGCAGGGCCGGATTTAGGAGTGGGCAAAGTGGGCAGCTGCCCATGGGCCTCCACATCTTGGGGGCCTCCACATATTGACAAGCCATTATCAAAATAGAAAAAACCCGAAACTAGAAAAACCCGATAGATGATCAACAAAAAAACACGCGCATCCAATACCACTGTAGTACATAAACTTTTATCAATTACTATTTGTTGTGTACTGATTATTATTTTGTTTTTATTACTCTTTTAGGCCTACTCTCACTATAATGGAATACCCGAGTAACCCGAGGCTTTCATTTTTGCAGAAATGAGTGGAATGGACAGACACAAGAGTGCACGATGTTTTGAAAGTGTATGTATGTTAATTATATTATGAATCTTATGGATGACTTCAATTATGTCTTCCCCTAAGGTAGGGGGCCTCCACATGGAGGCTGCCCAGGGCCTCCACACGTCTAAATCCGGCTCTGGGTGGAGGGATTTGGATTCAAATTGAGTGAGGGAAAGTTTTCTCCGTTACTCCAGTGTATGGGGGTGTATGGGTTGTATATTCTCACTGATTTGTGTCCGGGAGTGTGGCCGCGGGGGATATTAGGGGGATAGTTGTGAGAAGTGTTTCAACTTACAAATGGGCAGCTCGTTTTTTCATATGAAATAATCGAAAAGCACTTTATATATTAACTCACGTTGTTTAATTTTTTTGTTTACACGCGCTGTAATTTCACAATTAAAAAGAAATATCACTGCGTGCATTAGTTATTCACTAAGATACTGGCACTGTTTAAAACTTATTAGCTGCTGGATTTTCACTAGAATACAACTTCTATACCGACTTCGATCGAAACACGTGTTACCTGTCACACTAGGCATATACAGGGTGTCCCAGAATTAACTATCTATTTCAATGAAATCGGACAAATTTTTTAAAAACACACTTTTATTTATGTTTATCATGTTTAATATGTGTTAAAAATGTATAAATTTCTAAATTTTTTTCATAATTTTATTTTCATAATTTTTTCATTATCTGGTCCAATGAAAGACCGTCTGAAGTCATAGAATGGCAGAGAGACTCTCCAAAAGTTAACGTGTGGCTTGGAATGACCAAATCCAAAATTTATGGCCCATTCTTCTTTGCGGAGGCAACTGTAACAGGTACCGTCTACCTTGATATGCTTCAGCAGTTTCTCGAACCACAGCTTCTTGATGATGGCATTCTTGATAATGTTGTGTTTCAACAAGAAGCATTGATCTTTTGGCGATAAACCTTTGTTTTTATGAAACCCCATGCAAAGAAATCCAGAGAACGCGGAGGCCAAGGTCGAGGTCCTCCACGTCCAATCCACCGATTCGGAAGGCGTCTGTTGAGGTATTCTCGAACAATTAGAGCATAATGACATGGTGCTCCATCTTGTTGAAACACAACATTATCAAGAATGCCATCATCAAGAAGCTGTGGTTCGAGAAACTGCTGAAGCATATCAAGGTAGACGGTACCTGTTACAGTTGCTCCCGCAAAGAAGAATGGGCCATAAATTTTGGATTTGGTCATTCCAAGCCACACGTTAACTTTTGGAGAGTCTCTTTGCCATTCTATGACTTCAGACGGTCTTTCATTGGACCAGATAATGAAAAAATTATGAAAATAAAATTATGAAAAAAATTGTGAAATTTATACATTTTTAACACATATTAAACATGATAAACATAAATAAAAGTGTGTTTTTAAAAAATTTGTCCGATTTCATTGAAATAGATAGTTAATTCTGGGACACCCTGTACAGTGCCGCACATAAGTATTCGTACAGAGAAATATTTCAGTTATATTGTCTTTATCTTTTATACCATGCATAGGATACTTATGAAACGTTTACGATTCGTTTGGAAAAAATTTAACAAATAAGAAAATTAGTTTAACTCCAACATATAACGTAAAACATTAAATAATGAGGATTAAAATGCCAAAATTTTCGTACATTTGTTTATAAAATTATTTAATACTACGTGTGTCCACCTTAGGCTTGAAGAATTTAAAATTTGTATCGGTAGTTGGCTGTTTACTGATTAGAGACTGTTGGCAATTCTGAACTCTAGAATTTTCTGACACTTCATGGATATCGGATGAATGTGCAACCCATCAAATAAGCAATGGGTCGTCGTGGTAAAATATTGTCGTCTACAGCTCTTAAGGGACCTGTTATTGATGCATACGAGTCTGGAAAGAAAGAAAGAAAGAAAAACTTCGAATTTCATTTACGACGGCTGCTGCAGTTATAAAGAAATGGAAAGGCTTTGGAACAATCAAAACTCTACCAAGGTGGGGATGACCTTGCAAGATTTCAGAACGTAAAGCTAAACGGATTGAAAGTATGGCTGCTGCAAATTTACGAGTGACTGCAGGTGATATATGCCAAATATTAAGTGTGTCTAAAGTCGATATCCATCCTTCTACTGCACGTTGTATATTGAGAGAGAGAATGGCTTGCATGGAAGAGTTACACGAAGAAAACTTCTGCTACGAAAAGAGCACAAAGAAGCTCGTTTAAAATACGCCAATGATCATCAAAATGATAGATTTCCATTCTGAAAGAAAGTTCTCTGGACAGAAGAGACGAAAACTGAATTATTCGGGAACAACAAGCAACGGTATGTTTGGCAAAAATCAAATACTGCATTCGAGGAAAGAAAACCCTTCCTCCGGTTAAACATGGTGGTGATAGTTTGCTTGTTTGAGGATTCTTTAGTGCTTCTGGTCCAGGAAAGCTTGTTGTCATCAATGTAATCTTCGATTGCCTTCAGTTCGGTAGTTGCGAGTGGGTCGCAGTTGGCTACTGCAACAAGATAATGACCCCAAACATAAAAGCAAGATCACCATGAAATGACTTCATCAAAAGAATTTCGAGCTTCTCTGGTGGCCCAGTCAAAGCCAAAATCTCAGTTTAATCGAGGATTTATGGTTTGATTTAAAAAAGCTTCTGCAAGAGAAATCCTTTGAATCTGAATGAACTGCAACAATTTTCTTTGGAAGCATGGGCTGAAATTTTTACTGAGAGATGTCGAAACCTTGTAGAAAAAAAACCAAGACGAATCATTGACATCGTTCAAGCAAAGGGTGGACACAGAAAGTATTAAATAATTTTGTAAGTAAATGTACGATAACTTTTGCACTTTAGCTTTTTTTTTTTATTTTCCTCATTCTTTCGTGTTGTACGTTATACGTTGGAGTGAAACTAATTCTTTCACTCGTTAAATATTTCCAAACGAAAGGTAAACTTTTCATACCTATCCTAGGCATGTTACAAAAGCTAAGAACGAATATAACTGAAATATTTCTTTGTACGAATACTTATGAGCGTCAGTGTGTGTATATATATATATGGAAAGTGTACTTACCCCCTTGGCGCCAGTAGCGTCTCTCTTGCGGAACCCATACTGACGATCTGAAAGAAAATTGTGAGAAGAAACGTGTTTAAGAATCTTCCTATTAAGGATAGATTAAAAAACTTTAGAAAGGCAAGAAATGAAAGCAATTGGACGATAGTTGGAGGGTTGATAGTTGTCACCCTTTTTTGGGGCTGAATGAAAGCGAATTTCCAACAGGAAGCATAGGTGTAGGGGCCCGATTTTGTCCGGGGGGGGGGGGGGCAATCAAGTTTTGCCCGAAAAAATAAGCGAAACCGAAAATCAATTTTTAAGTCATATTTTTATTAAACACTATTTGTAGGCATACACAACTGTACAAAGGCTGAGCACCAAACAAGTTACAACAATAGAGTAAGTTGTAACAGGTTATATCAAACGGGGTACTTAAATACTGCCGTTTTGTGACAGGTTTTCCTTTCTATAATCAAATATTGCATCGTTCAAGATCTGAAGACATACATTTCGGGCAAAGAGATGATATCCTATAGGAAAATCATAAAAAGTTTTGGGTAAAATCGTTGTGATTAAAAATATGTGTACTGGGCTTTTGCCTAAATTTTCGGTATAATTGTTTGAAGAAATTCAGTCGGGCTGAATTTGGGAGGTCAATTGACCCCCTGACCCCCAGCCTCCTATGCCTATGACAAAGTAAAAGTACCAGATGAGAGACAAAGACTGTTTAACTCTTTATATTAATTTACATTAATATTAATTTTAAATTAAAATTTATTCAGTATCCATTTCCATATCGTTTACGAGGGGAAATGTTAATAAAATATAAATTTTTAGAGTTGAATTTACATAATATATTCATAGATAATCAACTTTTACAATGCAATGCTAAAATAATAGATTACAGACCTTTTAAAAACGCAAAACTTTAAACCACGTTTGTGGAGTCAGGACAGAGTATATTCATGGCGAATGACGTTATTTAAACTTTAGAAGAATGGCACGCGAGTCAAAATGTACGTGTTTAGAATTACAGACAACTCAAGAATTACGACGAAGGTGTACGACGAAGCGAAAAGTGCGATGATGGGGAAGTCCATTGTAGTATAAAGTACTGTACAGTATACTGACATTGAGACTTGACTGACATATACATTAATTAAGGTGTACATATTTGTGGACAAGACCGTATGCAGGTTGGGAGTAGCGGTAGCGCCGATGCTTTTGAGGAAAAGTAGCGAAAGCAGTAAGAGCGCTACATTTTAGAGGAATTCCAACCGCTACTCGCTTCTTTTAAAGTGAATAAAAACCATTTTTGTTCTTATAGTTTACATGGTAATAATCTTATAATAAATAAAAGCAATGGAAAATTAGATTTGGGCCACTAACAACGACGTGGTGGTGCTTGGAAGTCTGCCTACGTTATCAGCTGGAATGGGCTATATTTAGCTTGGTCAGCACCGAGTTCCTGATGCTGCCGAAAGGATACTGCCATATAAAGACGCACGATGAGCATCCAAAACCTCAAAAAGTCGGGAAAATGCGAGTGCAATGATGCGATGATACCGAGATGTATAGGGTGTCCATAAATGATTACCCTGATTAAAGCATGCTATAACTTTTAAATAAACACTCGTATTCAAACACAGTTTTAATCTTAAGTAGATAAACATACAAAGTTTTGATACATAGTTAATGAACTTAATAAGCTTCCACACGTGCACCCCTAGTGGCACGTAAAATGTCTAAACTCTAAACGGTATTCACACTCACGCCACACATTTTCCAACATTTGTGGGTTAACCGTTGCAATTGCATCCGTAATGCGTTCTCGCAATGTCCTGATATCTGGAACAACTGTTGCATAAACCAAATCTTTAACATGACCCCAGAGAAAGAAATCCAGAGGGGTAATGTCTGGTGATCTTGAGGGCCATGGGATTGGCCCGTCCCTGCCAATCCATCGATTTGGAAATGTTGCGTCGAAAGTTTCACGAACAACATGCGCCCAATGAGGGGGTGCCCCATCTTGTTGGAAGATGACAGTTGGCTGCCTGTCCTGCAGCTGGGCGATGGCGTAATTGGTGAGCATATCCAGGTACACAGTTGCGGAAACAGACATATCTTACGACATTTTACGTGCCACTAGGGGTGCACATGTGGAAGCTTATTAAGTTCATTAACTATGTATCAAAACTTTGTATGTTTATCTACTTATGATTAAAACTGTTTGAATACGAATGTTTATTTAAACGTTATACCATGCTTTAATCAGGGTAATCATTTATGGACACCCTTTACGATGATTTGGAAATTATATATAGAGGGGGTTAATGCGAAGAAGCGGATATGCGACCATTTACGAGTTGTCGATATAGAATGTAAATTGTCTTGCCGGCGCGAGGAGCTGGTAAAAAGTATGGTTTTCTATCGTGTGTGTGTGTGTGTGTGTGTGTGTGTGTGTGTGTGTGTGTGTGTGTGTGTGTGTGTGTGTTCTGCAAGATAACTTTTCAAATGGTTGGGCCGATTTGAATGAAATTTTGCGGACGGAGGTTTGCATCTCTTGATGCCTTTCTAATCTCACATTGTTTTCATGAAAATATTACACGCCTACCTTTAATAGTCTTCCATCTTTATTGTATTTCACATTTTCTTCGAGTTTATACGTAAAATCTACACTTGGAAATGTTACATAAGTCATTTATGTATATTTAATTTCATTTCTATTAATATACAAAATGTGAAAGAAGGCAAGTTGTTTCTTTGAACGTTTGATGAATAAAAATTAACCGATACAAGGCCCTGAAGAAGTGGTTTGTTAGAAATACGTATGCAAGTTCGGGACTCTGTCCCTCTTATTTTTCATAGGACGTGGAGGCGCTACCAGGCATAGTGTATGAACCGCCGCAGGTGTGGAATTTTGCCGTGTGGAGGGAACGCTAGTCCACCAGGACACCTTTATAAATGGATGTGTAAGCTTCACTTTCAGCATTTTCTCCTTTTCACAAACTTCTCTACTTTATGGAAGTTTTATGCCACTTCATTTTTATTAATTTTAGTTACTTTTTCCATTATTATCCTGATTATTAATAATTAAATGTTATAATCCATTTTATTCAACTTCAATTACCTGCATTTTACTAAATTAATTATTTAACTTTATTAATAAAAGTAATTTTTTCAAGTTTTATCGCATTGAAAATGGAAAGGTTAATCCGAAACGTTTGCAACACCAAAACAAAATGATAAGAGGACTGGTTTTCCTTTTTATCATATATATATATATTTTTTTTTGGCAGGAAAGGGGGGCCAAGGGTGAACGCCCACAAAAACACATTCCTATAGAGGAAGAAGAGAGCCAAAATCAAGGTCCAGGGTTTTCGAGATGCCTAAACAATGTGTTTGAAAGTTTGGAGATTATTGACAGGGGGAAAGATGGACTGAGGAAGATTGTTCCAAAGTTGATCGATTGAGTAGATGAAAGATTGAAAATACCGATTAATCCTTGCGTTAGAGAGTTGGACGGAAAAGGAATGAGAACGTGTCAAAAGTCTGGTACTGCGAGTTCTCCTTAAAGGAGGAGACATGCAATTACAGAGTTCAGAAGAGCAGTGTCCGTTATAATAGCGATATATGTTACAGGGAATCTGTGTAACTAGGGATTTCAAGAAATACCCTAAAATGTTCAGGGATTTCATGGAAGGTTAAGTTGTGATATTTTCGTTACTTTTAATGAAAATATCACGACTTAACCTCACATGAAATCCATAGTTACACAGATTCCCTGTAATATATATATATATATATATATATATATATATATATATATATATATATATATATATATATACACACACAAGTAAGGGGTGGCAAACAATGATTGCCCCCCCCCCCCTCTGCACAGATGAAACTAATAGAGGCACAAAACTGATTGTTGCATCTTTTAGACAATTTAATTCTACATCTAAACAAAACCACTCAATAGTTGGTGTTGCCTCCTTGTGTTTGGCGGACGGCTTCAAGTCGGCAAAGGTAGGAGGTGAGGAGAGACTCGAAAAGGTCAGTGTCATACTCAAGATTTCGGAGGATTGTTTCGATGTGCTGCTCCATGGTCCGGCGGCAGAATCGGGTGGCTGGTCGTTCAGCCGCCGGATTCTGCCGCCGGACCATGGAGCAGCGCATCAAAACAATCCTTCGAAATCTTGAGTACGACACTGACCTTTTCGAGTCTCTCCTCACCTCCTTAACAAGATCCATGACTCAACTTACTTTGGCGGTGGCTGTTTTCTGTATTGCCATCTAGAATTTGGTTGGAGAACTAAGTTATCCACTCTGAAACGTCATTAACTTAAGTTCTACTAAATATTTGTGCGTATGTAACATCGTTAAATAAATTAAGAATATATTATGCTTCTGTTTACCTTACGATAAATGCAATATATTTAAAAATTTATTCAATAAACTCGCAAGAATTGCGAGTATGTCCTCGAATACAGATGAGGTAAATTTGTGAAGTAAAATTACATATTTTATTTTAAAACGTATGATGTTGCTTAAGTAGCTATTCCTAGGATAATAATAATTACATAATATTTTCCTACAGATTCCAATGCATTTCTTTGGATAATATTTATGGTAATTAACTGATGTTTTATATTCCT
>JAJOZX010002302.1:345000-420000 GCA_023014485.1 Bathynomus jamesi
TATAATAGAAGGCATACATTTAATGAATACTTAAGCATATGATTCCACATGAGCACCATCAGTATCTCTACAGAGTTTGAATCTGTCAGCAGTATTGCGGAACACATTTTGGAACTTCTTACTTAGGAAGAGTTGACAACTCTGAACTTGTGTGCAATTTATGCATTCCAGTTCTCTCATTTCCTGCATCGAGAAAACGAGAAGTGCGTATGTGGCTCAGAAATTTTTTTAAAATTAAATATCGAAAGTGGTGAATAAAGAAATCAGTTTTAAGGCCTTGAAATAATTCTTGGCTTTTAATATATGGATATACTGTGTCTGCTCTTGACATATGCTTCCATAAAAATAATGAAATCGAAGGATCGAACGAGTGAATCCAGTTGGGGGTTTTGTGCTGGTGAATTGTTTTCAGGTGACTGTGTGCGCAGAAACAATTTAATTTTCGAATATAATGTAATGCAAAGGTATTTATAATTATATATACACAGTAGTGATGTAGCGGATGTCATTTTTTTCACATCCGCGGATGCGGATGCGGATGAGGATGTTTGATTTCAACATCCGCGGATGCGGATGTCTACATTTTCGTTATTTTTTAGGATATATTCGAGATTTGTTGTGTTTAACGTATATAATAAGTTATTATAGAGAGAGCTGTAGCTATAATGTAGTATAATTGATTAATTGTACAATAATTGCTGTACTTTTCCCTGAACATATAAAATAATAGCAAGCATCTAACTAATATAGAAATCAATTAGTGAATTCGTCTGCAAATAAATTCGTTATATTTGTTGAGTTTCAGCCACAATTAGAAACCATAATTGTGTTACCCGACCTCTTTCCCCAACCTCCACCCTTATAGAAAGAGATCTTTAATTAGCTTGATAACTATTTATATTAAGTTTAAAGTTTTATTAGGCATATTTATAAATGAGTAATTAAAATAAAGTAAACTAAGATGTTCATCGTTTAATATTCAAACTTAATTATAGGAAGGTTATGCTTAAGGAACATTAATTTTTCTGCCTTTTCTGCTGCCAGTCTTTCTCTCTTTTCATCATATATTAATCCAGCACTGCTAAATAATCTCTCGCTTGGTACGCTTGTTGGAGGACGTGCTAAATGTTTCCTTGCAAGTTTACTCAAGTATGGATAGATATTCTGCGTATTTTTCCACCAACTAATAGGATTGTCACATGCAGCCAGGCGTTTTTCTTGGTGATAGCTCTCGATCATTTTTACTACATCTTTTGACATCGCGTAGGTCTCGTCATCGCTGCTTGACTCAAGAAACTGAGAGAGAGATTCTGTGATAGATTTGCTTGTTGAAGGTGTTGGTTCTGTCACTGAAACTTTTATTCTTTTGGTGGGTGGCGAAGCGACAGATTCAAGAGATTGAAGCTCTTCAACTGCTTTGCCAAGTGATGATTTAACTCGTTCTAATGTACTAGGTGAAAATAACTTAGCTTTGTAACGTGGATCTAAGTAGGTTGTAAGGGAGTAACTTCATACAAGAACAGCCTCTCGTCTTGTCGCTTGCATCACTTTTGCGCACAATGAACTAGTTCTATTAATATAGTAGAATTTGATAATTTCCGCTTATTAATGACGTTTTATCTCAACGGTCCACATCCGCACGACATCCGCAGTCCAAAGTGCGGATGCAGATGCGAGAAAATGCGCGGATGTTTCGCGGATGCGGATGCGGATGTGACCTACATCACTAATATACAGTAAATATATATGTAGAGACCGATCGTAAATTCCTTTCCTCGCCATTCTCAAACACCTGGGAATCCCCAAAGAGCAATTAAAACATACGTAGGTCCAAAAAAGCAAATTTTACCGTTTTTTTTCCAAAGCTGGAAAGTCCACAAACTCTGCCTAATCGAGTAGGCCCAAAAGTTCCCTCAAACAACCGGCAAAACTAACTTTCGCATTACGACTACAGTAGGCCTGTTCAATTATTTTAACGTATTCAATTATCTTACCGTATTTGTATCTGCTTGTTTATTTACTCATTTATGTATTTTATTTTATTTGCCTAATCCGTTTACTGTACCAACACCATCATTACTTTAATTACCTGTTATTATTTGGCTTAATTACTTATTATTGTATGTTCACTGCCGCATATCTCCTTAGCCTACCTGAACTAATGTTTCTTGTAATTATTATATTTACTTAACGCTTATACTGTAGAAACCATTTCTCATTGCTAAGAATCAGTCATTGTAATATAACACAATTACCGTATACAGACTTATTAATTACTGTGAACAAATAATTCATTTATTTTTCTAATTAAACCCAAAACAACAGTCATTTCTCTCTCGTATTAAATACTAGCGGAGCGACCCGACGTTGCCGGGGTCGATGTTGAAAGCTATAACCTACCCGGGTATTCAATTAATCTAATCGGGCATATAGTTGACCTAACCGGGCATTCAATTAACCTAACCGGGCATATACTGTATATAATATATATATATATACACACACAGTATATATATATATATATATATGTTAACCCCTCCGTCTATGGCCCTGGGGTGGTTCGGATTGACGGGGGTTCTGGTTTAGGAGGCAAGCAACGGATGTGTGTCTTGAAGTGGTTTTTCTTCTATGTTACTCTCCGAGTTCTTCTATAGTGGCTCGGAGGACTCTGGTAGATTTGCAATCTAAATGCTGAAGGTTCCGGATTCTTCTTATAGCGTATCCGGAAGTTTTCTAAGTTTTTCTGAAGAGAGCAAGGCTCGAAGGGGACAATAAAAAGTTTCTTCACTGTAAATTTACTGCTAAAAGATACAGGTAGTGCTCAGCCTCTGAATTAGCTTCTGAATTACAATGGATTAATTTGAATGGGTTTATATACCCAAAAACTGCTAACATTATTATTATTAAATGCTAAGAAGGCTGTATTATTTTTGCACAATATTTGAAAATAAGTAAATTTTTTAGCTGTGGTAAGGCTTGAACGAGTAAAAAAAATTTGAAGACGAAACCATATTTTTATCTTAAACCGCGACTTTTCAGATCTGATGTTATCATGATCTGCCAGTTAACTAAAAGTGGAAATCGGACTATGCATCTTTACACTAAAATATGCATATGAGTGAAATTTTAAGGTTTAAGATGTACAATTTTAATGCTTAGGCAAGACATGATCTCATTGTTTATAACGAAAGAGAGTGTATACAAAATGTGAACATTGCAAAGCTTAACAGGATTCCTTATTAAGCGAAATCTAAAAAAATGATTATGAGATTTAAAAAAACAACAGGTCACCAATTATTTAGCAAAGTAGAAAGTGAATCAAATATTTTATCCAAACTCGCGTTGGGCGATTTTGGTCCTTATGTAAAAATGAATACACACACGTACATACATATGAGTATAGGCATTATATAAAGTTAAATATATAAGATTATACATGAACCATATAACACATGAATTTTTAAAATGGATACTTTTTCTTACAATGGATACAGAGACTATATAAATGAATACAAGAATTACATGAAGGATAAGATAATATGAATATGGGAATTATTTATGGTTCATTTTTACATATATATATATATATATATATATACACGGTGAACCAAAAGTAGGTGGACAGTAGGTTGAATACGGTTTGTGTTATATTATATTATAACTATGGTGTTCATTATAACTATGGTGTTTGTGTTATATTATATTAAATATTATAACTAAATTTATTTAAATTTTATTTTTTATTATAGTATACAAAAAAATTAAATATGTATTCTCAAAATAAACGTTATCATTTACTGTCCACCTACATTTGGTTCACCCTATATATATATATTAAAAATTATTTCACGAAAGTGATACGTTGCTCTGAATTCCTTCAGAATGGATTTAAACAAAAAGGGCTGGTTGTTAAATCTTTGGTGAAAATTTGTTTTTGTCTTTGTTTCCTTATAAATCTGTAGGTTTCTCTTACAATTTTATTTTTCAATTTTTGCTGTATGCGTGTATGTGTATGTATGTATGTGTATGTGAGTATGTGCGTGGTCATTGCAGTTAAATGTGTGTGTATGTATATGTGTGTATATGTATATGTATGTATGTGTGTGTGTATATGTATATGTATGTATATATGTGTATATATATGTGTATATATATATAATATATATGTGTATGTACCTTACCTTACCTTACAACCTTACAAAGGTTCCGCGCGATGATTTCTCATTTCGCGAAGGTCAAGCTTGTATGGTATATAATATATATATATATATATGTGTGTGTGTGTGTGTTTGTATATATGTATGTATATGTATATATATATTTGGTTATGCGGGTATACATGTGTAGTTGTATTATTTGTAATTTTTCAATTTATATTTATTTTTATTTCTTTATTCTTTTGCGACCTACCGTTTTTTCAGACAATAATTATAAAACAAACCCTTGGTAATTTTTTCCCTTATGCATATATATATATATATATTCTGTATATATTGCGTTTATATTTCGTATATATACCTTATATTTGTATATTTTTATGGTTCTTTATATATCATCTAGGCATCATTTTGTTTTCCAATTAAACTAAAAAACCTTTGGTAATTTTCCCTTATAAATTGGTGTGCCTCTCTTAAAATTTTTTTTTCAATTTATTATTATTATTTATTATTTTTATACATATATTTTTTTTTGGTTTATTTCTTTATTTCTTTGTGACATATATATCAATTTGGCATCATCTATTAAATTGATTGTAAACTTCCCTTTTGAGCTTGAATTTGTAGACTCCACTTACAATTTTTGGTTTTTTATCTGTTGGTTTATTTCTTTATGGTTATTTAGGCTGTGACATATATATCACATGTTCCGTAAACAAGCCATTTGAATTTATATTGAATGTCGGCCAAAGTGCTAAAAGTGTCATTTTCCCATACAAATGTGTTTGCTCCTCCCACAATTTTTCTTTACTTACTATATATATGTATATGTGTGTGTATGTATGTATATATATAATATATATATATATGTATATATATATTTGTGGTTTTTTATTTGTTGGTTTATTTCTTTATGGTTATTTAGGCTGACATATATATCACTAAGGCACTATTTTGTAATTAATTTTTTTTTCCCCCAATTTATATTTATATTTATTTCTTATTCTTTGTGACCTGTTTCATAAACAAGCCATTTGAATTTATATTGAATGTCGGCCGAAGTGCTAAAAGTGTCAATTTCCCATACAAATGTGTTTGCTCCTCCCACAATTTTTTCTATGCTTACTATATATATGTATATATATATATATATATGTGAATATGTATGTATGTATGTTTATTTTTGTAACCTATATATTGCCTTGATCTGTCCTTTCACTCCAGTGTTCCTAAGGATGTCATTAGACGAAAGCGCTTGAGCACCCTTTGTGTTTCTTTTCCCTTCGTGGTTTTATTCATCATATATATATATATATATATATATATATATATATATATCTATATATATACACACACACACAGTGTGTCCGTAAAGTCATGGTGGGATTTTAAATAGCTATATTATTGCAACGAAACATGATAATGAGATGAAAAAAAGGCAAATTGAAGAACAACTCTAAAAGAATAACTTTATTTAACGTAGTTCGATATGGGCTCCTCTGGTAGCCCTGCAGACATCTAGGCGGTGATTCAATTCCAGCCACACACGCCCAAGAACATCAGGAGTGACGGATGCGATAGCTTCCGTGATTCGCTCGTGCAAGTGATGAATATCCCTAATGGGTACACTATACACGCTTTGCTTGACGTAACCCCACAAATAAAAGTCCAAAGGTGTCAGGTCCGGAGAGCGTGGAGGCCATGGCTTCCATCCTACTCTTCCTATCCATCTCTGTGGAAATTTTTCATTAAGGAATTCTCGAACAACGTTGGCATAGTGCGGAGGAGCACCATCTTGCTGAAAGATGACATTATTGTCAATAAATTGGGGTACTGCAAAGTGTTCCAACATAGAGAGGTAGTTGTGTGACGTCACAGTGGGTTCCGCGAAGAAAAATGGGCCAATCACTCGATCTCGTGCTTGACCACACCACACATTAACTTTCGGGCTATTACGCTCATGTTCAACATAGGCATGTGGACAGCCTAGACTAACTACGAGATAAAGGTTAAGCTTAGCCTAGACTAACTACAAGATACAACTTTGAGTTGTTCTTAAATTTGGCATTGTTTCATCTCATTATCATGTTTCGTTGCAATAATATAGCTATTTAAAATCCCACCATGACTTTACGGACACACTGTATATATATATATCGTTCAATATCCACCTCGGTAACGCCGGGTCGCTCCGCTAGTTTTAATTATATGCAAAGCTCAAGATTTTCATGACTTTTCTTTTCTATAGTTTTATTGACCAATTAATTAGTCATGAAAATCTTAAGATTCATAAATTTTGACACAATGTGAAGCTCAAAATTTTCACGGCTGCATTCTTTTCTGTAGTTTAATCGCGGTGCTGGGGCCTTCGGGCCCAGTAATTTTAATTATTTAATTTATTAACAACCAGGTGTACAACTTGGGGACCTAATCAATATGGGTGTGAAGTTTCATGTTTGTAATTGTTTCCATTTTGGAGTTATGGCTGGAACACACACACACACACACACGTTCTATTATTATTACTAGTACAGTTCCCGTCGCTTCGCTGACGGTTAGACAGGCTAAACTACAGAAAAGAACGCAGCCGTGAAAATTTTGAGCTTCACATTGTGTCAACATTTCTGAATCTGGTATCTCCCAAAACCTCCTCACCCCCATTCATGCAACTTGGGGGCTAACTCCCTCCCCCATTACCCCCACCCCTCCCCATTACCCGACCCATCCCCCATTACCCCCACTCCCACCCTTCCCCCATTACTGCCCGGGATAAATTTCACAAACAGACAGGCTAAACTACAGAAAAGAACACCGTCATGAAAATCTTGAGCTTCACATTGCCGCCCGTAATACAATTTCTGAATTTTTTTCTCACAATTTCTGAAAGTGTGACGGACGGACAGCTCTCTTATTATAGTATAGATTATAAGTTGTTTGTTTGGGTTGTGCCCGAACTGGTGACCCCTAAGTATTCGTTTCAATTTAAGTCTCATATTATAGTAAGCCTACTTTCTAGGCCACGACCAATTGGTGTTACGTTGGCTACTATACAGTGGCGTACTAAGGGGGGTGCGAGGGGGGCGGTCCGCCCCGGGTGACAGCCAGGAGGGGGGTGCCATCGGGAGAGTTGAAATACCAGTACAAGTTTTCAAACCAAATGAAAAATTCGCCAAAGTAAGAAAAAAAATTTAAAAATGTTCAAACTATTACAACAGCTTAATGTTAATTTCCACTATAAAATAAATTTTTATTTTTATTGGCAATACAAAATTTACAACCGAAAAATTAAATATTTGATAAAAATTACATCGAAAGGCGAACGTTTGTTGACGTTTTAGTTATCAGTTTGTTGAGCATAGCCAGCTGGCTGCAACTGACATTCCATGTCTTGTTCACTTGACACTGACTCCACATACATGAGGTATGTTTCATTAAATAATTATGATGTCCAGTGTAGTATCATTGTATATTTAATATGTTGTTAATGCTTACTGCTTATTAAATAATGATATCAATTATGTGGGATGAATTTCACAATAAAACACTGAAATGCATTGGCATTGATAATTATTAATTGTCTCTGCTTGTCTGGGTTGATAATCTAACTCAATGGGTATCTGGTTGGAAAAAGTTTGAGAACCACTTGTTTCAAAGCTCTTCTGTTGTAATAATTTTTTTTTTACTTCTTTATTTACTGGATATACTGTTAATTTTCATTTTGTCAGTGGTCTAGTTATTTGTGAGTAATGCTCATAGTTTTCTGCTTTTGTAGGAGTCGTGTTTGCACTTACCCCCCCCCCAATAATAATAATAATAATAATAATAATATAAATACAGACAATTTGTTCAGTTAATGTATTTCAAGTCATAATAGTTCATGCTTGTTATGCATGTTCATGCTTTATACCTTTTGATTTTAAAATTTTGCAGAAAACATCCACTATGAAGCGAAATCGACCCAGTGGATTCCAACAAAGAAAAATGAAGAAACTTCATGGAATTGGTAGAGTTGCTGTCAAATTATGATCCAGTTTTGAAAGAACATTTTGTAAGGATTAAACATTCTATTCCATCTGGGAAGAGAGTGGCTTCGTATTTATCTCCAAAGATTCAGAATGAGTTCATTTGCCTTTTGGGGAATTACGTCAAAGAGAAAATAGTGGCTGATATCAAGAAGCAAAGTATTTTGGGATTCTTTTTGACAGCACTCCTGATGTGTCCCACACTGATCAGATGTGTGAAGTGATCAGATACGTCCATATTGAATGTGACAAAGTTGAAGTAAAGGAATCATTCTTGGGCTTCTTCCCTATTGCCAGAAAGACTGCTGCTGACTCACAGGGGGTATCCTGAGACATCTGGAGAGAGATGGACTGGACATAAACCTGTGCCGTGGTCAAGGATATGACCGCTGCAACTATGGCTGGGATTCATGGTGGTGTTCAGTCAAAGATCAGAGAGATTAATCCCAAAGCTTTGTTTGTGCCTTGGCCAAATCATTCTCTGAACCTTTGCGGAGTGCACTCATTTGGAAGCGTTTCTTCATGTGTGACTTTTTTTGGAACCTTGGAGAGCGAGTCTATTCCTTCTTTTCAGTCTCAACTCATCGATGGGAAATGCTGATGGAGAATGTAGGCATGACAGTCAAAAGACTTTCCCAGACAAGATGGAGTGCTCATTATGACGCTGTGAAACCAGTGAAGGCAAATTTTGAAAAGTTGACCTCAACCCTTAAAGTACTGTGCGATCCCAAAGAAAATGTGGGCACAAGAGGATCAGCTCAGATTTTGCTGTCTGCTGTTTGTGATCTCTCTTTTTTGAGTTACCTTTCTTTCTGGTGTGAAGTCCTGGAGAAATTAATCTCACACAAAAGTATTTGCAAACAGTTGGAATCAGCCTTGAAAAGTGCATTGTGAAGCTCCAAGCTCTAAAACTGTTTCTTGAAGATCAGCGCAATGAAATTGTGGAGAGGGCCATTCATTGTGCAACTACAAAGTGTGAGGAAATGAACATTTCTATGGAGAAAAGAGGGAGAGTAAAGCTCCGAAAAAAGGATGCCAGGAGAGATGGCAAAGGATGCTGGTCTCACATTGCCAGAAGAAGTAAAAAGGGCTATGTTTGAATGTCTTGATCGCTTTCATCAAGAACTGGGGATTCGTTCTAAGGCAATGGATCAAATTCTGTCAATCTTCACTGTTATTCAGCCAAACACTTTGGTTGTTGCAACAGAAGAACAACTTCGGAAGTATATTCCAAATTTGACTCAGATTTTCGATGAATTCTCTGATGAAGATATCAGTGTGGAAATTGGACGACTTCGGAGGCATTTGGAAGGGTTTTAGGCGAATTTGTCTACAACAATTTGTCTAAAGATACAATTCATCTACAACAATTTGTCTACAACAATTTATCTACAACAATTAGTCTACAGATACAATTTATCTACAATAATTTGTCTACAGATACAATTTGTCTAGAGCAGTGGTTCTTAACCAGGGGGGCGCGCCCCCCTAGAAACAGGAATTTCTCTAATTGTATTTGTTATTCTCTTAACGAGAGCATGGGCTAATATTGAGAAGTTATTGAGAATGTTATTTTGATTGAAGGGGGGCGTGGAGGGAAGGACCAATTCCTAGAGGGGGCATGGTAGTAAAAAGGTTAAGAACCACTGGTCTAGAGAAACTATTACTAATATTGGACCTAGTACGTTTCATGGACTGCTCTCGATTTTCCTACGAAATTGAAAGCAAGGGCAGTCGATGACCCTGATTTTGTTTCTGCAATCGGTTTTCTTGAGAAACCTAACCTAACCTAACCTAGTTTCTTATACTATTGTTTTTTGCAAGATATCGCACTAATTCTTGTCATTTTTTGTGAATTTGTATGGCGTAAGCGCCACACCCAGCTCGGACTTATTCAAAAAGATGTTGGAGTGTATTGCGTCGTTTCAGTAAATAAATTTATTCAATATCCAATACATTTTTCTTTATCATTTCTCAAGAAAACCGATTGCAGAAACAAATTTTTCATTTTTTTGACAAAATTAATAACATCAAATAGCTTTCATTTTTCCTCTCTAGACAAATTATTGTAGATAAATTGTATCTGTAGACTAATTGCTGTAGATAAATTGTTGTAGACAAATTGTTGTAGATGAATTGTATCTTTAGACAAATTGTTGTAGACAAATTCGCCGGACACCATTTGGAAGCTGCCAAAATCAGCGTTGAAGAGGCAAAGAAATGGACAGCATTGCAGTTTCTGGAGTTTATTGTGAAATGAGACTTTTGTGAATCTTTGCCAAGCTTGTCACTGTGTTTGAGATTCTTTTTGACTGTCTGTGTCTATTGCTTCATGTGAAAGAAGTTTTTCCAAATTGAAATTGATAAAAAATTTCTTTCGCTCGACCATGAGTCAGACAAGATTGACAAATCTGGCTTTACTTTCAAATGAACATGAATACACAAAGAAGGTGAATTTTGATGAGGTCATTTGAAGAATAGGCTGAGCGTTGAGACTGGATTTCCTGTGTTTTTTGTATAAAATAAAATGCAGTATTACCTGTTCACTGAATTTTTAATGTTCTGCATTTTTCTTATTTCCAATTTGCTTATGACAGTACTGTACTGTATTGTTTAAAAATCTACTTGCAAACATAATATATTTTTCTGTGTTTAAATTTTAAAATTATTTATGGGGGGTGCCAAAGGAAGGATCCGCCCCGGGTGCCAAATACTTTAGGTACGCCCCTGCTACTATATATAAATTACTATAATTCACTGAATGTCTGTCCGCAGAAAAAACTTTTACGTTTCTGAACCGATTTCGACCAAACTTCGTGTGGTGGATGGGGGTGATAAGTTATGAACGAAAATATATGTGATCAGCCCCCTCCCCCACTTACTGGGCCCGAAGGCCCCAGCACCGCAAAAAAGTATAGAAAAAGAAGGCAGCCATGAAAATCTTGAAAATGAAAAGCTTCACAAATCTTGACACAATGTACAGTTCAAGAGTTCCATGGCTGCCTCCTTTTTTATAGTTTTACTGCGTGATGGGGCAAGGTTATCATATCTGTGCTCCATCCCTCACCCGAATTACTGGTCCCGAAGGCCAAGCACCGTAGGACCTGTTTAGCTAGTATATACAACCCACAAGGCGAATGAAAATGATTCCAAGCGCTTTCATCTCGTGCAAGACATTCTCAGGGAAACGAGACAAAAGCGTTCAGAACCGTTTTCCATTTCGGGTTGTACAATATACAGTATATATATGGGGACCACCTCTCCACATGATATTTAAGCGATAAGTTATTGTAGGTTAGTTTAATTTGTTAGGTTAAATTATATTTTAGTGCTGATAAAGTGGCTGATCGACCAACTGGGTCGCTAAAATGAATATATATGTATATATATATATATATATATCAGCTACGGACCTCACTCAATCACAAATCGAAATTCTCCCCACATAGGGCAGAAACCAATGCCCTGAGAGGGCACCCTCGCAAATCGTGAATATGCGCATATAACTGCAATGACCGCGCAGTATATAACACTTATGTCGTTTCTATTCATTTATATACTGCGCGGTCATTGCAGTTATATGCGCATATTCACGATTTGCGAGGGTGCCCTCTCAGGGCATTGGTTCTGCCCTATGTGGGAGAATTCGATTTGTGATTGAGTGAGGTCCGTAGCATATATATATATATATATATATATATATTAGGGTGTGTTTATGGTATGGTGAAAAATGCGAAATGAAAATGCAAGGAAGCGGAACCCTTTATTTTGTGAGGATACATGAGAAAACAGAACAGGCAAAATTTCTTTGTAATCCAACATCATTTAGAGGTTGCCCACAGCTGATAGGTATTTTCAATTTATAGGGCAATGGAAATTTTAATTCTCAGTTTAAATGATAAATTGCATCTCCAATATCATCTCCAATAAGTATTCAGAACAATATATCGTGTGAGTATA
The DNA here is from genome assembly GCA_023014485.1 of Bathynomus jamesi. NCBI lineage: Eukaryota > Metazoa > Arthropoda > Malacostraca > Isopoda > Cirolanidae > Bathynomus > Bathynomus jamesi. Next base: position 357,140 of record JAJOZX010002302.1, read on the forward strand.
TTCACTAAATTCATAATTAACGATTAAAGTACATGACACCTCGAGTGTTGGCGTTCATTTTTTCATCAAAGTGGCTTTGGAGGCTGTCGGCAAGACTTTACGATGTTCTTCGACGATTTGAATCATGAACTGCAGCTGCTCTTCGTTCCGAGTCCTTCCAGCCTTCGTGAATTCTTGAATCAATGCTATGCCTCGCTCTGCTGCATCATTCACTACATTTAAGGAATCCACCCTGATCTTTGCTGAACCAAAGCTGGTGTTGTTTTCCCAGTTTGATGGATCCTCTTGCAGGAAATCGACCGGAAGATCTAGAAGGGTGAACAGATTGTACGTATTGGAAGAGCAAAAGTCTGCCAGGGTCTTTCCTCTTGGATCTGGAATCCAGACTCGTCGGGGGGGAGATTCTGACCCTTCAACGGAATTCATATTCTCTACCATTTTCCGCTTCTCATCATCATCGACTGCAGGATCGAATAGTGCAAGGCCACGTTTACCTCATTGAGGTACAGAGATGCCGATTAAAACTCTTGTACCCAGCGGCGTTGGTGTTTTGCAACTTTTGAAGGAGGGCTAAGTCGCTTCGTGGAGCGCTTGCTGCTTCTCTTGCTGAAAACCACGGAAGGACGTAATCTTGAGCAACGAAGAGACAGAAGTCCCGCAACCCAGAAATCAGGCGGTCACTGCTACTTGCTCCACGAGATGTTGAAGGACATTGGTTCATGTGCATCGTGAACTGGTATCTGAACATCCAAATCTTGAAAGAGTAAATTCCACGCGCCATCCACCGTGCTCGGTGCAAAGCCCCTGGAGCCATGAACACAGGACTCCGACGTCCGTGAGGTACTCCTCCCAAGAAAATGACTACAAGTTCAAGAAGCTCTTTGTAGTCATCTCTGGTGCTTCACTTTCAGGTCATTTGCTTCATGAATCTTCTTCTCGGCCCAGGACTGATCACTGCAGCCGTGTCCTCTTCGTCCGCGGCAGTGGAGTAGTCATTCAATTTCAGTTGCGGCCAAACATTACGGAAGCTCTTGAAAATCGTAATCTCAGTCCTTTGGAAAGGTCTCCAACAAGGAAAGAAAATACTGCTTCAAGCAGCAGTTCCAGCACGTGATGTCGACACGCAAAGTAAATCATTTCACGCCCGAGAGCCTGCTCTACTCGCACACACACTCCTCCATGGATGCCGGTGTTGGTGGCTGTCGTGTCAAAGCAAAGAGCTTTGATCTTCTGGCCAAGATCCCAGTTTCGATGGTTTCGATGATGACGATTGCTGTCCTTTCTGCCTTGGAGTCTGGGAGTTTGGGATGGCTAGAATCTTGCTCATCCCATCCCGGTAACTAAGATGGCTAAACCGTCGATTTTCTCTCTTCCCATTAAGTCTGCCATAAGTTTTCCATCCCAGTGAAGAACAAGAGGGCATTCAGGCTTGTAGGAAGCTCTCACCTCTGCTTCGTGGGCTGATCTGTACCTGGATCTGCTGGCCAGAATAGCACTTGGACTGAGGCACATCTCACTTATGTCCTGACCCATTTGCATGCAAAGGGATGAGAACACGAGCAGCTGCCCTGTCGCTCATCCGCGTGCGGTCCAATGCCGCAGTGACCTCCTCCGAACTGATTGCCGTCGTCCCACGGCGATGTTTTGGAGCCGACGATGTAACTGGCTTTCTTTCGGGACTTGTTTCCTCACTTGATGACGCTGACGATGAGGTTTCCATAACAACGGTAGCAGAGATTTCTTCCATTTCCTGCACATGCCTGTCTTTCCGCTTCAATTCCTGAGCAGTTCTTTCTTGGGCCCTTGCGACTTTTTGGCAATCTTCTTGTCGACATTTCCAATCCTTCCTCTCAGACCTTCCTCCCTTTGAGCAAGCAGGAAGTCCTTGTCCTCCTGAATTTTGATAAGATTTAGGGCATTTTGGTGACCAATGTCGAAAAGGTTGTTCAAGCTTGACCTGAACGCAGCCTGGTTGTCCAAATTGGTCTTCGTTTTCCGCGAAATTCTCTTCTTCAAACCCTGCCATTCGTCATGCAATTTCCGGACGTGCTTCTTGACGTCGTGCGGATGTTTCGTCGGTAAACCTTCTGTCACCCAGATTTCAATGATGGCTTGTGATGTCGAGGACACTCTCTCAGCTAAGGATTTCTTCTCTTCATTGTGGAGATGGAAAAGGTACTTCAATACATCACCTCTTGAAGGTAATTGCTGACCGGCAATAGTAGGACTTGATGACCCCACAAGCCAGATTGATTTCTTCGATCTTGTACATGCCGCCATCGTTCACCAGTTATCTGTGAATAAGACAAAACAGTGAAATTGGTAAGTTAATTTAACCCATTCATGGATAAAGTACCTCAGGAAAATGTGTAGAAATAAGCCACCCTCTTTGTAACCGTAATCTGTGTTCAAACAATGATTGGCTGATAACCCATGAACACAATATGTATTAAATTATAATAATTTTGCGAAATCATGCATACATAACCATTTACAGTATATCCAATCCATATATAAATTTAAAATAATCTACGGTACACTACACTATTTCACTCAGACGATGCGAAAAAAGATGATTGCAATACGCTGAAGCAGAGAGCGTCCAAAATTTATACGCATAAAAATTAAACCTTATAACTATTTTTGGAAACAAAAATATTGCCGGTAAAACAAGTCATTATACTTACAAACAATTCATAATACCATCCATTACAGTGCTAAGTAAAAAAAAACGTTTGAAATATATGAATTATTTAAATAACACTTACCATTGTGAGAACTGTGATGCTTCTTGGCCACCATTACGTAAATGCATGAAAGACGTGAGTAATTAAGAGAAAACGATTTAGAATTAAAGAAAATTAATTTGTTGGTATACTGAAGTAAAGAAATGGGGTCTTTGGGCAACCTCTAAATATTTGATGATTTTCCAAAAAAATCATGTGCTTTATTTGCTCCCGGAACCTCATAATTTGCGGGGTTCCGTGACCCGAAATTCACACTTTCAGTTTTTAAAAGCACCCTAATATATATATATATATATATATATATATGTTGGGAGTAACGGCGTTACTTTTTTAGTAGCTGTTACTTTTAAGAGCGATTTCAATCGTTGCTCGCTACTTTCAAACTGATCATTTGACTAATATCATTTATTAGCTGTTAATTAGCTGTTAGCTCCTCCAAACGAGGAGGACTATCAGACCCCAGTTTTGAAACACTAGTGTTCCTGAAATCGAACAAAACACTCCTAAAAAAATCTGCCAGATTAATTTTTTTTGACAGGCCATTTTTTTATTGGAGTTTGTTTTGATTTTTTTGTCATATAGAGTATAATTTGGTATTATTAAGGCTTTTTTACTATTTAGTCTTTTCTTAAAAGTAACGGTAGCGGTAAAGGTAATGCGTTACTTTTTTATCAATGTAACGGTAGCGGTAACGTCGGTACTTATTGAAAGTAACGTGCCCAACTCTGTATTATACGGGTGTTTCAAAAAGAGTTATACAATTTTTAACGTTATTTACAAAGAACCAGAAACCTCATGAACGTGAACAAAACATTTTTGAAAGCTTATGAAATGATATTTTTTGGCAGTAAGATTAAGCAAAATTAAGCAAAATGCAGTTAAGCATAATGGAGTTAAGCAAAATCCTTCTAATTGACGTTCTCGATGTGTGCCCCACCGCGGTTCAGACAGGCTTTGATCCTGACTCCTAAGTTCTGTCCAACTTTCCTCCAGGTCTCAGGGGTCAGGGGGCATTTCCTGGAGGTAGTCTGATACCTTCTGCTTCAGATCGTCCAGTGTGGCAGGGCGGTTGGCGTAGACACAGTCCTTGGCAGCCCCACAGAACCAGTAGTCCAGAGGGTTCAAGTCTGGGCTATGGGGTGCCCAGTCATGAGCGGTACCCAGGGAAATGAGGCTGTTTCTGAAGAGCTGCCGCAGGATAGTGATGGTGTCACCAGCTGTATGCGGGTTGGCACCATCCTGCATAAACCAGATCATCTTGAGCTGGTTTGGGGTGACCTTTTGGGCGAGATCATTATGGAACTGCTAGAGAGAGGTTAGCCATTTGGCTATTGGGTCATCCCCTTCTTTCAACAGTTCTCCCGGCATATTATCTCTTCCTGGGGACTTATTTAATGGTAGAGATGCAATGTGCCATTTCACTTCACTCTCCAATATATTTGGGGTTTCCTCTCTTCTCTCTTCCGTTTCCAATTCTGGGAAATTCCTGAAATCTACTTGTTCTTCCATTCCCGTAAACACCTTCTCGAAATGCTTTTTCCAGATTTGTTTTACTACTTCTACTAACGCAGTTTTCTCTCCCCTTTCGTTTCTTACAACAATTGAATTTGCAGACCATTTTCGCGTTATTTCCTTCACTGTTTTGTATAGTTCTTTTGAGTTTCCCGCTCTAAAGCTGCTCTCACATTTTTCACATTTCCCTTCGATCCATCTTCTCTTTGCTTCTCTACACATGTGCTCTACTGTTCTACAGAGTCTTCTATAGTTGTTCGTGTTGGCTTCCGTAGGATTTATGTTTCGTTCTCTCTTTGCCTCCCTCCGCTCATCGCACATCTCCAATATCTCTTCGGTCATCCACTGCTGCTTTGCCTTCGCTTGGTCCCGAGTATCTCCCTTGCTTCATGTTTTATCTCATCTCTTCCCCTCCGCCACACGTCTTCTGCGCTGCCGTCCATGTTCAGTATTACTTCAAATTTGAGCTGTATTCTTCTCTTGTACCGAATAGTAAATCCTTCTCTTTTGTTTTCCTTATCTCCTCCTCTAGGTCCTCATAGAAGTTCTCCACTTCTTCAGGGTGCGATGAATCTGGTGCATATACCTGGATTATCTTTGTGTTGCGATGTTTTCCTTTCATTGTTACTGACATCATCCTTGAAGATATTGAGTTGTGTTCAAGATATGACTTTTTCGCATTTGCGTTCAGCAGTATGGCGACACCCTCTCTATGCAGTTCATCTGGTCTCCCGCTGTATAGTACTTTCACTCCACCTGTTTCCATTTCACCTTCCCCTGACCAGTGGGTTTCTGACAGTCCTAGGACATCCCATCTATATCGGCCGATCTCATTGATCACACAGGGCAGTTTTCCTGGTCCATGCAAAGTTCTTACATTAATTGTCGCAATAGTCGAGATATGCTTTGTGGACCACATAGCTTTGTCACCCATCACCTGTGGTCCCGAGTGATTAGGTGCGTCGGTTCCCCCGTACGCGGTAGCCATATACTCATTATCCAATTGTTGTGTCATCACATATATATATATATATATATATATTGGCGGCAATAAGCGAAATCAGGCACTAAGATAATGCCTAGGCCATAAGCTGGAAGCTAAGAATGCATCTAGCATTTGTTACAATGGTCACTCACTGTTTATGTTATGTTGGGTTATGTTAGGTCAGGTTAGGTTAAATTTATTATTATAGATAATAAATATAACAATATACTAAATAAATACGCATCATATTTAGGATTATATGTATTCTTTGCGTTCAGCTTATTGCCTAAGAATTAAGCTTAATGTCGGATTTCGCTTATTGCCGCTAATATATATATATTTAGACCGGCCCAGGCTCATAGGGGTGAAAAATACATTTTTTCTTAAGTCTCACCCCTGGAATTTGTTGTTGTGTGTCAATAGGAAGTTTTGAGTGAAGTTTCAGCCGGATTCCCTAATATTTAGTGGTGCCGACAGACTCTGAAATGTGTAGTTTTTCTGCACCACCCAGGAGGGAACTACAACAGGCGCGTTTTTGTTTTAAGTGGTATCCTCAATACGCCTAATCCACTTTTTTAATGTTAACTCATGAGGTTGTTGTGCTTCCTGTCTTTATCATTGATTTCTTTGCCTCTGGAAACTGCTCTCGGTGTTTTTCCACGACTTGAAGAAGGTACTGCAGTTGTTCTTCGTTTTTTGTGAGACGACTGCTGAAACTGAATTAATGAGACCGCTCTCTCTGCATTATCGTTTACAACATTCATTGTTTTAACATATTCCTTAGCTAATTTATAGTCGTCCCTGTTATCCCATTCTGCAGGATCTACTTCGAGAAACGTCGATTGAAGGGACAATTTCTCAAAGAAGGAGCGACTTGAGCTTGTGACAAAGTCCGCCAGACTTTTCTCGAGTCGGTCATCATGAGTGTGGTCAGAAGCAATTCGTTTTTCTGGTATCTGAACAAGGTCTTTCCAATGCCTGAACCATCTGCCGTTTCATTTGCAAAGTTATGCCATCATCAAAAAGGTGACGGCATAGTGCTTTGCTAGCTATTGCTGAAAGTTCCTTATCATCATATTGCTGAAGCTCTTTTAGATATTCCAAATCGGTTCTTGGTGCAAAAGATGCGATAGGAGCCGCAAACCATTTTGGCACATAAAAGCGGACAGCATAGCGAGAGAAGCGTTCCAGTGCACTTAGTCCAGTTCCTGTTTTGTCAGGTTGAACTGCGAGTGAAACAATACAATTTTGATGGCATAAATCACTCGCGACATCCACCTAGCGCGATGTAAAGCCCCAGGTTGACGAAAATGTACTACTCCTGATAGAATACCACCTTTTTTTTTGCCAGTATTGCTAGCGGTAGTACCAAAACACATTGCTTGAATACATTCTCGCAAATTCCAATCGTCTAAGCATTCTAGAACTGCTTCTGCAATTTTTCCGCCTTCTCCAGAAACAAGTTTGTGTACTGCTAGAAGCTTAGACTTTCCTCCACCGGATACAAGAATAGCTAGCCTATCTATTTTTTCATCATCTGTTATATCTTGCATTACTTTACCATCCCAATGAATGGTAAGCGGAACGTCAGAGGTAAAGGTTTGCTTAATGTCATCTGCAACTTTTTGGCGTACGGCACTCCTCGCCCTCTGTAGAATACTTCTGCTCAAAACAACATTGTCAACGTCATGTCCAAGAGAAGTTGCAGCAGCTGAAAGCACCATAACAGCACTACGATCACTTGTTTTTGTTCGATCTAATGCCATTGCCAGATCAGGTGTTACGATGCGCTTACACTTATTTCATATTGTGCTGCTTGAAGGTTTGGATGTCATTTCAGGAGTGTACGATGTGCCTGGCTCTGGTTGCTCATCACTACTACTGCTTGTACTGCTATTACTGAACTGAACTGCAGCTGAAGACAGTTTCTTTCGCAATGTCTCGGCTTCTTTTAGTGCAGCATTTCTTTCATCTCTCTTCCGTTCTCGCATTTGCTTAGCGACCAGTTTGTTATCAATATCAGTCATGTAACCTCGCCTCCCTTTTTCTCTTTGAGCATGTAGGAATGATCTATCTTCCTCATTTGACATCATTTGTAAAGTATTTGCGTGAGTTTATATCAAAAAGGTTATCTAAACTATCTTTGAATTCAGTTTCTTTTTTAATTTGATTTTGATTACGGTTTGATTTTGATTTTTGAAGTGATCTGAAGTTCTCATACATTTTTTGAATTTTCGTTAGTACATACTGTTTGGCTCTGGTGGGTATTTTCGCCTTGTCCCAAGTCTCAAAAATTTCAGCATAAACTATGTTGGATGCTTCTTTCAATGTTTTCTTACTGTTTGAGAGACAGAAAAGCCGACGTAGTACATCTCCATTGGATGGAAGCTTCTTACTGCCAATTGTGTCAATTGGCTGTCCAATCAACCATATTTCAGTTTTTCTTCTTGTTACAATTGAATCGGACATGGTGAAGGATAACATCTGAAAATATTAAGAGAAAACACTTGCACATCAATCTCTCACTGCGTCTTAAGCAATACTGACGTGAAGACGTGTTTCTACTCAACAGTGTAACATGTGGAGCACAATCCACAAGATTGTGAATAGGCATGGTTTGCACACAATATTTGTACTACGAATTACGGGATTTCTTAAAGTAATTTTACAGGCAATTGATATTTTGCAATAAATGAAAAATACAAGAGGCTGCCGGCACCGCCGAAAGTGCATAGATATTGTTGAAATTTAGTGTGCCAGTATATTATGATCGTGGTAACAATTTTAGGGGGTGAGACTCACTTTTCAAAAATAAGTTTTTTTGGGCCAGTCTATATATATATATATATATATATATATATATATATATATTGATCACCTGAAGGCTAACTAAGGCTAACTAATGAAAATATCACGACTTAACCTAACCAATCGTCAAGAGCGTACAGTTGCCCTAACGATTGGTTAGGTTAAGTCGTGATCTTCAGGTGATCCATATATATATATATATATATATATATAATATATATTAGTGATGTATCGGATGTCAGATTTCAGACATCCGCGGATGTTAAACTTTGACATCCGTGCGGATGCAGATGCAGATGTTCATGCATAAATTTGTCAGCTTGATAAATATAGTTTAAATTCACACTTAATTTATTAATTGACTTTCGAGTTTTGGTTAGTTATAAATATTAGATACTCGATAATATTAAATATTAGATATTATTTTGTAATTATAATTTTCTTACATACACTTTTTTTGGACGAGTTTTCGCCACACAACTGTGTGTTACCAGGATGCGGGACGGGGACCCAACTCGTCTTGCATCCCACCAACCACTTTCCCCAACCACCACCCTTTGGAAAGTAGTGTGCTCATAACATTGTTATGTATTGTAGCATGAACAATTAATTATACAAATGCACAACAGACATTGCCAGTTACATTAAAGATCAAATGAAGGCGACACAAGTTTCATTATTTGAGCTGAATGAGGGGCAAATTGTGCTTCAAAAATAACAATTTAGTAAATAGTACACACCCGCAGCATCCGCATCCCACAGGTGCGGATGCAGATGTTGAATTTTATGCGGATGCGGATGACATACATCATATATATATATATATATATATATATATATATATATATATATATTAATGATGGAAATAACCACGAGCGAAAAAGAAAACACAGAATGGTGCTCAATAAAACTCAGATGAGATCCCTACGGTACTTAAAAGAAACGATCTGCACAGTAGTCTCTCCTCTCACATATATATAATAATAATAATAATAATAATAATAAATCGTTAAGTCCGGAGAAGTTCTGTTCGATTAGAAACTTGCAAACATTACGCCAATAATTGAAAAGGGGGCCAAATCGCTTCCAGGAAATTATCGTCCCATTAGTTTGACTTCAGTAGTTGGTAAGCTTATGGAGACGATCGTTCGGGACAAACTACTTAATGACCTTGAACTTGAAGTGAATAATTTAATAAAGATTCTCAACACGGCTTTCGACGTAATCGTTCTTGTCTTACTAATCTGCTCGATTTCTTTAATGATATTGTAAATATACGAGTATATGACGATAGCAAAACAATAGACGTTATATACAGTATATTTCGATTTTCAAAAGGAGTTTGATAACGTGCCACATAGGAGAGTATTCGCTAAACTTCAAACTCACGGAATTGATGGAATGTTTTTGAATGGATAAAAAATTGGGATCACTAACATATTGTTTCCCAAAGCATTTGGGAAGCAATATGTTAAAGTGATCCCTCCTGGGAAGCAATATTTAAAAAGAGAAAGGTTGGTTGGTTAGAAAGAGGTTGGTAATCTAGGAGATAACCTACCGACCGTAAAAAAAGCTATAAATGCCCTAACCAGGCATTCTTTATATATTTAATGTAGGTTAACTGAATGCCTGGTTAGGTCAACTGTACGCCCTTGATGATTGCTTAGGTTAAGTCGTGATATTTTTGTTAGTTTTAACGAAAATACCACAACTTAACCTAACCAGTCGTCAAGGGCGTACAGTTGACCTAACCGGGCATTCAGTTAACCTACATTAAATATATAAAGGAAATGAAAGGATGCAAAAAGGAGCTACTTAACTCGTACTTGTGGCAAATGATGTGGCGTGACCGATTGTTCCGAAATCCATTTTTTACTTTGTGTGACCAACTGACCATATAGCGCAACAATTCTAATAAATTTACTTTCAATTAATATTTTAACATGTTATGATTTACTTTTTTGCCTTTACTTTATTAAAGCGGACATGTTTTATCGTACTCCTTATCCTAAATATTGGGAAGCAATATGTTAAAGTGATTAACACTGGGAAGCAATATGTTAAAGAGAGGTTTCTGGGAAGCAATATGTTAAAGTGATCCAAAAATTGTCTTAATGGACGTAAACAAACGGTGGTCAATAGTAGTATAGCCGCAAAAGGGGAGAGTGCAAGAATGTTGCAAGTGATTACGTAATGTTGCAAAGTGGGGTGGGGGTTGTTGCAAAGGGGGTGTTGCAAAAAAAAATCCCGCCAAAGAGTACTGGCCTTTGTTGCCAACCGGGGTTGCAAGGGGCATGCAACTTGGAGGCGGAGTTCTCCCCCAAGCTATTACCCCCAAAGGGCCAGAAAGGAGAGAAAGGAGGAGAGAAAGGAGGAGAGGTGTTCACCTGGCATGAGCCAAGTGCATATTAAGACTTCAGCCGAGTAGGCGTTGTTTTATAGGCTCAGCCAGTTGGCTGAGCCAAGGGGGGGAGGGATACACCTGAGAGAGAGAGAGAGTAGTTGCCTTTGATTGCAAGGCATGCAACTTGGAGGCGGAGTTCTCCCCCAAGCTATTTTCGTTTACCTAACCTAAGAGGCCTCTAAGGGCTTTTCCCAAAGGGCCAGAAAGAGAAAGGACCAGAGGTCCTTGCTCGGCTGGGAGCCGAGCTTGAATGATTCCGTCAGTCGTCTCTCGGTCTTTTATAAACCTCTAATCCGCCATGTTGCCAGATAGCGCCATGTATTCGGCTGAGTTGCCAGATAGCAATATTTATTAAATTAAACCATATATTATTCAAAATACCACAATATATTTATATGATGGTAGTTAATGATGAATCCAATTAAATTGTTTATTAAATAATAATTTAAACCTTTACACACTTAATTTTATTATAAATATTTAAGTCACGAATAACGAAACGAAAAGAAAATTTACGAAGATTTGCGAAACAATTCAAAACACACGATCGTCATTCCCCCACCCATCTGTGCTTGTATATATAATAAACTAATGAACCACTCGTGTGCACAAACCATATATTAATCAAAATACCACAATATATATATAGTTAAGCAATTGGAAGATTCAACCATATAAAATACCACAATATTTAATAGTTAAGCAATTGGAAGATTCAACCATATAAATACCACAATATATTTATATAGTTAATCAATTGGAAGATTCATTTAAACACACGTTCCAATAAATCATTTAATTCCTATTTAAATACCGAAAAACGAAAGGAGAAGAAACCTTGCGAAGAAAATTGCAAAAACGAAATCTAAAGAAACGAAGAAAGTTGAAATTAACCAAAACACACGCTCGACCCAAATCTGTGTTTATATATATATATATATATATATATATATATATATATATATATATATATATATATATATATATATGATGAATAAAACCACGAAGGGAAAAGAAACACAAAGTGGTGCTCAAGCGCTTTCGTCTAATGACATCCTCAGGAACACTGGAGTGAAAGGACAGTTCAAGGCAATATATAGGTTACAAAAATAAACATACATATATATATATATATAGTAAGTATAGAAAAAATTGTGGGAGGAGCAAACACATTTGTATGGGAAAATGACACTTTTAGCACTTTGGCCGACATTCAATATAAATTCAAATGGCTTGTTTATGAAACAGGTCACAAAAGAATAAAGAAATAAAAATAAATATAAATATAAATTGGGAAAAAAAAATTACAAAATAACCATACAGAAATAAACCAACAGATAAAAAACCAAAAATTGTAAGTGGAGTCTACAAATTCAAGCTCAAAAGGGAAGTTTACAATCAATTTAATAGATGATGCCAAATTGATATATATGTCACAAAGAAATAAAAAAAATAAAAAAATAAAAAATAATAAATTGAAAAATAAATTTTAAGAGGGGCACACCAATTTATAAGGGAAAAATTACCAAAGGTTTTTTAGTTATTGTCTGAATCATGCATACTATGGTCACAAACGAATAAAAAAGTAAAAGTAAATATAAATTGGAAAACAAAATGATGCCTAGATGATATATAAAGAACTATAAAAATATATACAACATATATGAGGTATATATATGAAATATAAACGCAATATATAAGGAATATATATATATGCATAAGGGAAAAAATTACCAAAGGTTTTTATAATTATTGTCTGAAAAATCGGTAGGTCACAAAAGAATAAAGAAATAAAAATAAATATAAATTGGAAAATTACAACTAATACAACTACACATGTATACCCGCATAACCAAATATATATACATATACATACATATATATATATATATATATATATACGCACACAGCAATAAATTGAAAAATAAAATTGTAAGAGAAACACAGATTTATAAGGAAATAGACAAAAACAAATTTTTACCAGATTTAGCAACCTGCCCTTTTTGTTTAAATCCATTCTGAAGGAATTCAGAGCAACGGGATCGAGTTGAAACAGACCTTTACTCATGTTAAGGTTATTTGTAAGTTGAATTATAGCCGACTCAAGAATATTTCTATTAACAATGTTGCTAGAGTGAAACGAAACTGAAGCATTATTCCAATCAATAAAATGGGATAACTCTGACAAATGGACAAAAGGGCACTGGACACTGTCCCGTTCTAACGGAATATTGATGCTGTTTTACACGCGTTTGCAAATCCTTTCCCGTCTGACCTATGTAAAAGGAATCACATTGCTTACACCCAATTTTATAGATAATGCCTAAATTATTGGTAGGGCTATTTTTTACTATGATGTTTTTCACAATATTGTTATATGAAAAAACTACACTGATATCCAAAAGTTTAAGTACATTAGCATGCCTAAGAAGCCCGGGAAAAATGGAAGTACTAAAATATTCTTTGACAAGGTGCGAGTGTTATTATTCACACGATAGAAGGTTCGTTTAGCCTTATTAAGACAAGATTCCATGAACGCAGATGGGTAACACAACTCACTTCCAATACCGTTGATATTTTCCAATTCGGCATCGATGTATTCCGGACTGGCGATCCTAAGAGCGCGGAGAAACATTGAGGAAAATATGGCCTTTTTAATAGGGTGTCATGTCCAGAGTAAAAGTGTACGTAGGACAAATTGTTTGTTTTTTTCCGATAGATACTAAACTTAAAACCCGGGCTATCCCTATGAACACACACATCCAAAAACGGGATTGAGTTGTCTTGTTCCACTTCTAAAGTAAATTTAATGGAGGGGACTTGGTCATTTAACTGAAGGAGGAAGTCATCCAGGTCACGATTTATGGGCCAGATACACAAAATATCGTCGACGTACCGCAACCAAGGGATGCCAACCCCCAGGATTCTCGGAATGTAAGTAATTTCAAAAAACTCCATAAAATATTGGAGAGAAGGGGCGACAAAGGGTTGCCCATGGCCATCCCAAAAACTTGTTGATAATGCTCGCCATTGAAAGTGAATTTACAATCCTTGATACAAAGCTTAATAAGTTCCGAGGATTGTAAATTCACTTTCAATGGCGAGCATTATCAACAAGTTTTTGGGATGGCCATGGGCAACCCTTTGTCGCCCCTTCTCTCCAATATTTATATGGAGTTTTTTGAAATTACTTACATTCCGAGAATCCTGGGGGTTGGCATCCCTTGGTTGCGGTACGTCGACGATATTTTGTGTATCTGGCCCATAAATCGTGACCTGGATGACTTCCTCCTTCAGTTAAATGACCAAGTCCCCTCCATTAAATTTACTTTAGAAGTGGAACAAGACAACTCAATCCCGTTTTTGGATGTGCGTGTTCATAGGGATAGCCCGGGTTTTAAGTTTAGTATCTATCGGAAAAAACAAACAATTTGTCCTACGTACACTTTTACTCTGGACATGACACCCTATTAAAAAGGCCATCTTTTCCTCAATGTTTCTCCGCGCTCTTAGGATCGCCAGTCCGGAATACATCGATGCCGAATTGGAAAATATCAACGGTATTGGAAGTGAGTTGTGTTACCCATCTGCGTTCATGGAATCTTGTCTTAATAAGGCTAAACGAACCTTCTATCGTGTGAATAATAACACTCGCACCTTGTCAAAGAATATTTTAGTACTTCCATTTTTCCCGGGCTTCTTAGGCATTGCTAATGTACTTAAACTTTTGGATATCAGTGTAGTTTTTCATATAACAATATTGTGAAAAACATCATAGTAAAAAATAGCCCTACCAATAATTTAGGCATTATCTATAAAATTGGGTGTAAGCAATGTGATTCCTTTTACATAGGTCAGACGGGAAAGGATTTGCAAACGCGTGTAAAACAGCATCAATATTCCGTTAGAACGGGACAGTTGTCCAGTGCCCTTTTTGTCCATTTGTAAGAGTTATCCCATTGTATTGATTGGAATAATGCTTCAGTTTTGTTTCACTCTAGCAACATTGTTAATAGAAATATTCTTGAGTCGGCTATAATTCAACTTACAAATAACCTTAACATGAGTAAAGGTCTGTTTCAACTCGATCCCGTTGCTCTGAATTCCTTCAGAATGGATTTAAACAAAAAGGGCAGGTTGCTAAATCTGTGGTAAAAATTTGTTTTTGTCTCTGTTTCCTTATAAATCTGTAGGTTTCTCTTACAATTTTATTTTTCAATTTTTTGCTGTATGCGTGTATGTGTATGTATGTATGTGTATGTGCGTGGTCATTGCAGTTAAATGTGTGTGTATGTATATATGTGTATATGTATGTATGTATATATGTATATATATATATATATATATGTATATGTATGGTATGTATATATATATAATATATATATATATATATATATATATGTATGTGTGTGTGTATGTATGTATATATCTATGTATATGTATATATATTTGGTTATGCGGGTATACATGTGTAGTTGTATTATTTGTAATTTTTCCAATTTATATTTATTTCTTTATTCTTTGTGACCTACCGATTTTTCAGACAATAATTATAAAAACCTTTGGTAATTTTTCCCTTATGCATATATATATATATATATACATATTCTTTATATATTGCGTTTATATTCGTATATATACCTTATATATGTTGTATATATTTTTATAGTTCTTTATATATCATCTAGGCATCATTTTGTTTACCAATTTATATTTACTTGTACTTTTTTATTCGTTTGTGACCATAGTATGCATGATTCAGACAATAACTAAAAAACCTTTGGTAATTTTTCCCTTATAAATTGGTGTGCCTCTCTTAAAATTTATTTTTCAATTTTTTATTATTATTATTTTTTTTGTTTATTTCTTTATTTCTTTGTGACATATATATCAATTTGGCATCATCTATTAAATTGATTGTAAACTTCCCTTTTGAGCTTGAATTTGTAGACTCCACTTACAATTTTTGGTTTTTTATCTGTTGGTTTATTTCTGTATGGTTATTTAGGCTGTGACATATATATCACTAAGGCATTATTTTGTAATTTTTTTTCCCCAATTTATATTTATATTTATTTTTATTTCTTTATTCTTTTGTGACCTGTTTCATAAACAAGCCATTTGAATTTATATTGAATGTCGGCCAAAGTGCTAAAAGTGTCATTTTCCCATACAAATGTGTTTGCTCCTCCCACAATTTTTTCTATACTTACTATATATATATATATATATATATATGTTTATTTTTTGTAACCTATATATTGCCTTGAACTGTCCTTTCACTCAGTGTTCCTGAGGATGTGATGTCATTAGACGAAAGCGCTTGAGCACCACTTTGTGTTTCTTTTCCCTTCGTGGTTTTATTAATCATAAATATTTTTCACGTGTCACTTTCGTGAAATAATTTTTCATATATATATATAGAAATAATCATAATAATCGTGTATATTTGTCAACTCATATATATATATATATATTTATATATATATATATGATACACACAGACAGTGCATGGAACAAGGTTCTGGGATAATTAAATCCACTATAGTCCGAATAAGTAATGGTAAATGACAAATACCATAGTTTTTCTTTTTCATGATGCAAGCCCGACGTGGGCAACGGGTCTCTCGCAAAGTGGTCCCATAAATATAGCTTCCCTCACAAGCTATCTGCAAAGCAGACAGGATCCAGCTTTGGGACATGGATCTAGGGTTTAAAGCAGCCTAGCCCTGCTACATTTAGAACCTCAATATAAGCAAAAGACTCGCTGCCTTCACGTCAGATTGAATACATAAAAGAAAAAGGGGTAACTATTATATTTTTAGCCAAAAACCAAAACTTAAACTTCAACTGGTAGAATTGAGCGTCCACTTTTCAAGGCACATAAAATGTCCGTTTGAAGATGGGAATGAACTCAGAATGGTCCCCTGAGTTTTTTGATACACACAGACAGTGCTTATATTGAGGTTCTAAATGTAGCAGGGCTAGGCTGCTTTAAACCCTAGATGCATGTCCCAAAGTTGGATCCTGTCTGCTTTGCAGATAGCTGGTGAGGGAAGCTATATTTATGGGACATCTTTGCGAGAGACCCGTTGCCCACGTCGGGCTTGCATCATGAAAAAGAAAAACTATGGTATTTGTCATTTACCATTACTTATTCGGACTATACTGGATTTAATTATCCCAGAAGAGTTCCTTGTTCCATGCACTGTTTGTGTGTATCATAAAAAACTCATGGGACCATTCTGAGTTCATTCCCATATATATATATATATATATATATATATATATATATATATATATATATATATATCTATATAAATTGAATTTCGCAGAATTAAAACCAAAAAGCATGCTCGTACATTCCCCATCTGTGTTTGTATATGAACAACTCATGCGCACGCACACGCGCACAAGGAAAGGACTGGGTCAATTCGAAGAACACCTGCTTGTCGAGAGACCTTTCTTCCAGGCCGCTCTTGATAAGTCTCCCTTCACTCCAAATCTTAATAATAATAATGTTGTTACTTCTACAATGAAAGAAACACATTCTCAATGCGCTTACGAAGAAATCTGAAACATACGGCAATTCAATACACACGATCCTCCTCCCTCGTTCCCCCAAACACCCCATCCATCTGTGTATATATATATAATAAACTGATGAACCACTCGTGTGCACAAACCATATATTAATCAAAATACCACAATATATTTATATGATGGTAGTTAATCGATGAATCCAATTAAATTCTGTCTATTAAATAAATAATTTAAACCTTTACACACTTAATTTTTATTATAAATATTTAAGTCATGAATATCAGTGGGAAAAACGAACGGAAAAGAAAATTTACGAAACAATTCCAAACACACGATCGTCATTCCCCAAACCCATCTGTGGATATATATATATATATATATATATATAATAACGAATAAACAACTTGTGCACACGCGCACACGCACACACACGAGGAAAGGCAGAACTAGGTCAATTCGAATCGTCTCCCTAGAGACCTTTTTGAACGCGGGTTAATCCTTCTTCCAATCTATTCGAGCAAAAACCTCCGTTCACTCCAATTCTTATTATCATCATTATTATTACTTCTACAATGAAAATATTTTATATTTACGCGTAATTTGTATGGTGTCATATTCTTAGATAACATCTCTGTTATTGAAAGAAATACACACAATTATATTAAATAATAATCAGCGAAAGAAACAAGGTGCATGAGGTGTGCAACCGGATTTAAAATAACAGGATCATTTGATCCGAGGCAGTAGTATGACCGAAAAGCATGTTAATGCATGATTTTCTCTTTAATAATAATACTAAGAACTAGCTCTTCCCCGAAGAGTGCCAACGGTTAAGGTTTTCACTCCGCCTTAGACCCACAGTTTAACGTGGAAACCGAATGCTCTTTTAAAGATATAATTAGGATATATTTCTTTATTATAAAATGTGGAACATGCAGTCTTCAGTGAACAGCTGTTCTGTGGATCGAAATACATCTCGCTGGGAGTCGTTGCTTACTCTTCCACATTTCAACATAACAGGATTATTGAACCGGATTGAAAATAACAGGATCATTTGATCCTGGCAGTAGTATGACCGAAAAGCATGTTAATGCATGATTTTCTCTTTAATAATAATAATAACAACTAGCTCGAATTGTAACAACGGTTAAGGTTTTCACTCCGCCTTAGACCCACAGTTTAACGCGGAAACCGAATGCTTTTTTAAAAATATAATTAGGATATATTTCTTTGAGAAAATATAAAGATGTCATTAGCCGTCCGGCCCTGTTATAGCGGATTGGTACACATCATAGCTCCACCCAGCTACACTGGCAACCAATCACTACGAACATCTGGTCTTTTGGGGCGGAGCTTGGCGATTGTGCATATAGAGAGAGAGATTTTTCAGTTGGGGGTAACAGTAGCTATTTTCGCGTCAGTGAATAATCCTGCCAGTGCAATCCTCCACCATGGACCTGTACGTCTGCCCGGATTCGCATGAAGAAAGTGACACTGCAGCATTGATTGCAATTAATCTTTTTAACGCGATTGACCGTGATGAATTATTTCCAACGCAAACCGTTGAAGATATTTGCAGTGACGCTCCTTACAATCCGACGCAAGGGACTACCATAGAAATGTGTCTATAATTCGATTTTATATATATATGGAGGGTTGTAGTATCTCGTCAAATACTTCATTTAGATACTCACCAAAAATCGAATTTTTTTTATGGCAATCAATGTTATTTGGTTTTTCCTCTTATCGCCATTATGCTAAAATCGAAATTTTTTATCGCAATCGTTTTAAATGTTATTCCTCCTAAATGAACGAAAGATATCTTCACATAATGGGGATCTGTCTGTATACTCTGTATATGTTTTAAAAAAATGAACATTATTCCTTTAAGGTCCGATGAGGATTTGACACGTGTTATACAATCTTTTGAAGAATCTCGTGTCATGAATACGGAGGATATACTGATCAGTCAGCAATGTCACACCGAAATAATGTAAGTGTTTTTCGATCTTTTTGGGGTAAGAATACACAATATATTTTCATAAATTTATTAAATGAAAGAAATCAGTACAATAACCAACTACAGAATATACCGTTACAAATATACGAACAAAAACATTATACTATACAACGAGTACGTACAATTGGAAAACGGATTTTTATCTGTCTGCATACCATTTCATCGTTTCGGCGAGTGTGGCACGGGTCAAATAAATTTAAAAAATTTATAAATTCTTTATCACATGATATATGCATGAGAAATGAGACGCAGTACATTCCGCAAATATTACTAAAATATCCTTGTATACGAAACGGGTTCCATACAACTTCGGGAATATGTAACTCAGCGAGAAATTTTACAATAATAGGGTCACTGTTGAGTACCGAGTGAATCAAAATAGTACAGGCGCTGTCTATTTTTAAAATAGACAGCGATCCAATGAATCTCTTCATTACCGATGACATCTGTGTTCACAATAAGACTACCGCATTCTCGCGTACTTGGCAAACTCAATGTTTCATTCTTCGCAAACACGCCGATAAATTTGGAACGTGTGACTCGTTCCATTACTTTCTGAAGTGTATTAGCATCCATTTTAAAAGTCAGTGATAACGCTCCTAAATCTATCTACTTCTATTAGGGCTTGCGATTCGGGATATACTAGTACACTAATAGGAGCGTCTATAGGCTTGGCGAATTCCAGCCGCACTGAGATGTTTCACTCTGCTGTGGGTTAAATGGGTATTTACGCTAGCAGATAAGTCAGGTGTAATGTCAAACGGATAAAGGTTAAATTGATCAATGAATTCTTCCTGCGTTACCCCATTACCAAGCTCATCACAATCACCTGCAATATGGGTCAGATTACTATAGGCTCTGGCACAAAGAGGTAACACAGCGTCTGATGAATAGTCCGTACCCACTGTTCCACCCAAAGCAGTACCATTAACGTATAGTTATATTTTTAAGTCCGAAATTCTCGAATTTAAAGGCACCCTTTTTATATTTTCCATTCACCGAAGCATGGTCCTGCATACCGATTAATATCCTTTTAGGAAGATTTCCCAGGGCAATGTTTTCTATCTGCTTCGATGCCAACCCTGCAGGAACCGTATGTAGTTTGATTTGTACTCTGGTAATAGGATATTTCACTGTAGCGTTTAGTAAATTTTTCTCAATTTCTAGTTGTTTTGGTGAACTTAATTTCACTCGCCGTACGCGGAGGTATGTGTCCATAATGTGAACCACAACGGGCTTTGCACCCTCTTCTTGATCAGCATCCAGATTTAAGCAGATCTCAGGACTCGTGCGGGTGAGCTTTATTTTCATATCCACCCCGTTGACAAGCAACTTCTCCTGGAAAGTGAAATCTGTGTGCAACCGTCCAAAACACTCGTATATTTTCTTTTAGAATTTTTAAATTTGTCCTTTATACTACTTTCATCTTTAGTTTGATAATATCCCTCGGCACTTAAAAAGGTAGCCTTCGCTTCTTTGGAAAAGTTGAGGACATTTTCCAGATAGGCGCGTGATGATAGTACCCCGTGCCTGCCGATATGTTGGTCTGATTTAAATATACGTCACACTGGTTGAATATGGAGTGCAGAAAGTTTGTTTCAGGGTATACAGCATATTTGTCATCGCAGACCGTTCCATCAGAATGGGCTATACGTAGCTTAGCGTACATGTGCACACAGCTTGGATAAAAAAAGTAAGGGCCTGAGCTGGGTATCACGAATTCTATAGGTGCACTCGGGGAACTAATTGTGTTTAAGGGTTAATTGTAATAAAGTCACTGTGCTCAATAGAAACTTGGGTTGGAGGCAGCTCAAAAAGGGACAGCTCCGATTTACAGCATTGTGAACTACATGGGTGGATGAAGCGTGCCATGGCGAAATAGTCACTCCTCTCTCGACAAGTGGTAAACAAACTATGATTCATGAGATCAATGTCCTTAGCATCAAACGTTATGGTATCCAAAGGGTACGGTATCATAGGTACCAGGTAACTGTTAACGTTTCCTATAGGTGTTAGGCACACCTTCGTACCCCTAAGTTCCTTCACGCCCCCACCTGCTTGTCGAGAGACCTTTCTTCCAGGCCGCTCTTGATAAGTCTCCCTTCATTCCAAATTATTATTAAGATTTGGAGTGAAGGGAGACTTATCAAGAGCGGCCTGGAAGAAATGTCTCTCGACAAGCAGGTGGGGGGCGTGAAGGAACTTAGGGGTACGAAGGTGTGTTGTAACACCTATAGGAAACGTTACCAGTTATCTGGTACCTATGATACCGTACCCTTTGGATACCATAACGTTTGATGCTAAGGACATTGATCTCATGAATCATAGCACTGGTATGCATCAATTTTGCTGTCAAGGGTTTTGTAAGTGATTCTTATAGAGTTTTTCCTGCTCATTTCGAATCTGCAATCCGTTTTTCTCAATCAGCTCAGGTTATCCGGCTATGGCCTCATAAGTAAAATAGAATTTTTCGTGATTTTGTCAAAGCGGAATTGGAACAGTAACATCTATCATCACTTGTTTCACTTGTATAATATCTTTTTTTACTTTTCAGGCATATAGATAAAATTTCATAATGAATCGAGCGTGTAAAAATGATCCCTAAAGATTCTGCTACATATGTGGGACGGTTACCATGCCAAATAACCAGTCCCAAATCACTAAATTTGTGAAGACAATGTATAGAGCATACTTTGGAATTAAGCTAGGGGACCAGGACAAAAATTTCGCCCCTCTATGTTCTGCAAGACGTGCATTGAAAATTTGAGAAGATGGAGCAAAGGCAGAGCGAAATCTTTGCCTTTTGGAATTCCCATGATTTGGAGAGAAGGAAAGGATCACGTGACAGATTGCTATTTCTGCATGACAAACCTCCAAGGTGGGCTTATAAATTTATTTTTCTTAAATATTTTGAAATCCTCGTATGAAACTTGACATAATATTCACCATAATGTAATATTCACCATATAGCATAATATTCACCATAATGGTAATCATACATTTACATATACATATTGTTATAGAAAATACATTTACACATACATATTGTTATACAAGTTACATTTACATATACAATGATTGTATATTTTCTTTCTTTTTCATTCATATTGTCCCCGAAGGGACAATATGAATGAAAAAGAAAGAAAATATACAGACTCCATCGACTATTTCAATATCTTACAGACCGCAGCCTTCCCTCACGAGCGCCACTGTCTGAAGCTTCTTCTATTTCATATGCAAGTTTTATATCCATGTTCTGTGTTTCTATTTAGGAGTAACAAGAAGAATAAACACATTGTTGTATACCCTGACATTCCTTCTGCTATGAGACCTGTACCCCATGGTCCTGGAATTCCAATACCCGACCCACCTCAAACCCTGGACTTCGATGATTCTGATGATGAATCAATGACAATGCCAATGATCAGTCCCAGTCGTATATACTCAAAATACCGCTTCAAATGACCGAGGCCTCTCAACCAGGCCAAACTTAATGATCTTACCAGGGATTTAGGACTTTCCAAATTAGCTGCCGAGATCTTGGGTTCACGACTTCGAGAGGACAACTTGCTGGCTCCGGGAACAACATTCTCCTGGTATAGGAAACGAGAGGAAGAATTCCGCAAGTTTTTTGCAGTGCACGAAATACCTCTTCCTTAGTGTACTGCTGCAATGTTGAGGGGCTAATCGAATCCTTGGGCCTGCCATATAACGCATCAGAATGGAGGGTATTTATAGACTCGTCTAAACGAAGTTTGAAAGCAGTACTTCTCAACACTGGGAATAGGGTTGCATCAGTCCCTGTAGCACATTCCGTACAACTTACTGAGAGCTACGATAACATGAAAATTTTACTGGACGCTCTCGTATACGACCAACATAACTGGAGGATCTGTGGAGATTTGAAGGTAATACTAATATCATAAGTAAACTATTGCTATTGACTATGTTGTTTTTCCAAAGGTTATTTGAGAGCGTATAAGAACACTTAACTTCCCCACAGAAGTGATACAGTCCAATGCATAGATTTTTTTTATCTGATAGAACAAATTCTCTAAATTCTTTAAATATTTTCATTTTTTTTCAGATTGTGGCATTTGTATTGGAATGCAAGGGGGATACACGAAATACCCATGTTTCCTCTGCAAATGGGATAGCCGAGCGGATGAGAAGCACTATGCACAGCGTGAATGGGCATCCAGAGAAATTTTGAACCTGGGTCGCATAATGTCGTTTCAGTGCCCCTTGTACCACCAACAAAAATTTTGCTCCCACCACTTCATATTAAGCTGGGCTTGATGAAAAATTTCATCAAATCAATGAATAAGGAGGTTCAGCATTCCGATATCTCGAGAGTAAATTTCCTCATATATCTGATGCTAAACTAAATGCTGGGGTTTTTGATGGTCCTCAAATTCGAACTTTGATCAAAGATACTCAGTTCGAAAACGCAATGACTCCAACTGAGAAGAATGCCTGGCAGGCATTCAAATCAGTTGTCACTGATTTTCTTGGCAAGCGTAGAAGTCCAGAATACGAGTCCGTTGTCGAAAACTTGATGGGAGCTTTCAAAGCTCATGGGTCGCGCATGTCCATAAAAATGCACTTTTTGTGGTCCCACTTGGACAATTTTCCTGAAAATTGCGGGGATTATAGTGAGGAACAGGGTGAACGATTTCACCAAGATATCAAAATAATGGAAGAGAGGTAAGAGGGAAACTGGGATATCAATATGCTGGCGGACTATTGCTGGTGTTTGAAGCGAGACGTGCCCGAAGAAAAACAGACGGAAAGCCAAAAAAACTTCATTCCTTCCTCAATAAACTTTTTTCCATATTCATTGTATGAATAAAAGTATTTATTCACACAATGTTTTCATTTTTCACGAGTGTTCTTATAATATTACTCGTATCTACGGTGTTTAAGCTAAAAAAATCAATAAATTTGGGGATAAAATTGGACTTATAATAAATGGCCAATAGAGAAAAAACCTGACCTGATTGAGGAAAACCAATGTCATTTTCGAATTCAGCATGGTCGCATTATATAATATGAGTTGAAAAAACCCTAACAGCAGACAAAAGAATTTCATATACATACCAGTGTAGTTTACCACTTGTCGAGAGAGGAGTTCCACATTTTATAATAAAGAAATATATCCTAATTATATTTTTAAAAGAGCATTCGGTTTCACGTTAAACTGTGGGTCTAAGGCGGAGTGAAAACCTTAACCGTTGGCACTCTTCGGGGAAGAGCTAGTTGTTATTATTATTATTAAAGAGAAAATCATGCATTAACATGCTTTTCGGTCATACTACTGCCTCGGATCAAATGATCCTGTTATTTTAAATCCGGTTGCACACCTCATGCACCTTGTTTCTTTCGGTTATTATTATTATTTAATATAATTGTGTGTATTTCTTTCAATAACAGAGATGTTATCTAAGAATATGACACCATACAAATTACGCGTAAATATAAGATATTTTCATTGTAGAAGTAATAATAATGATAATTTTAAGAATTGGAGTGAACGGAGGTTTTTGCTCGAATAGATTGGAAGAAGGATTAACCCGCGTTCAAAAAGGTCTCTAGGGAGACGATTCGAATTGACCTAGTTTCTGCCTTTCCTCGTGTGTGTGTGTGTGTGTGTGTGTGTGTGTGTGTGTACGAGTTGTTTATTCGTTTATTATATATATATATATATATATATATATCCACAGATGGGTTTGGGGGAATGACGATCGTGTGTTTGGAATTGTTTCGTAAATTTTCTTTTCCGTTCGTTTTTCCTACTGATATTCGTGACTTAAATATTTATAATAAAAATTAAGTGTGTAAAGGTTTAAATTATTTATTTAATAAACAGAATTTAATTGGATTCATCGATTAACTACCATGATATAAATATATTGTGGTATTTTGATTAATATATGGTTTGTGCACACGAGTGGTTCATTAGTTTATTATATATATATACACAGATGGATGGGGTATTTGGGGGAACGAGGGAGGAGGATCGTGTGTATTGAATTGCCGTATGTTTCACATTTCTTCGTTAGCGCATTGAGAATGTGTTTCATTGTAGAAGTAATAACATTATTATTATTAAGATTTGGAGTGAAGGGAGACTTATCAAGAGCGGCCTGGAAGAAAGGTCTCTCGACAAGCAGGTGTTCTTCGAATTGACCCAGTCCTTTCCTCGTGTGTGTTTGTGTTTGTGTGTGCGCACGAGTTGTTCATATAGAAGCACAGATGGGGAATGTACGAGCATGCTTTTTGGTTTTAATTCGGCGAAATTCAATTTATATATATATATATATATATATAAGGGTTGACAAATATACACGATTATTATGATTCTTTCTATATATATATATACATATATATAAACACAGATGGGGGTCGAGCGTGTGTTTTGGTTAATTTCAACTTTCTTCGTTTCTTTAGATTTCGTTTTTTTTCAATTTCCTTCGCAGGGGATTGGGGGGGAATGTACAAGCGTGCTTTTTTGTTTTAATTCGGCGAAATTCAATTTACATATATATATATATATATATATATATAAACATAGATGTGGGTCGAGCGTGTGTTTTGGTTAATTTCAACTTTCTTCGTGTCTTTAGATTTCGTTTTTTTTTTGCAAATTGTGTTTTGGCTAATTTCAACTTTCTTCGTTTCTTTAGATTTCGTTTTTTGCAATTTTCTTCGCAAGGTTTCTTCTCCTTTCGTTTTTCGGTATTTAAATAGGAATTAAATGATTTATTGGAGCGTTTGTTTAAATGAATCTTCCAATTGATTAACTATATAAATATATTGTGGTATTTTATATGGTTGAATCTTCCAATTGATTAACTATATAAATATATTGTGGTATTTTGATTAGTATATGTTTGTGCACACGAGTGGTTCATTAGTTTATTATATATACAAGCATAGATGGGTGGGGGGTTTGGGGGAATGACGATCGTGTGTTTTGAATTGTTTCGCAAATCTTCGTAAATTTTCTTTTCGTTTCGTTATTCGTGACTTAAATATTTATAATAAAAATTAAGTGTGTAAAGGTTTAAATTATTTATTTATTAAACAGAATTTAATTGGATTCATCGATTAACTACCATCATATAAATATATTGTGGTATTTTGAATAATATATGGTTTAATTTAATAAATATTGCTATCTGGCAACATGGCGGATAAGAGGTTTATAAAAGACCGAGAGACGACTGACGGAATCATTCAAGCTCGGCTCCCAGCCGAGCAAGGACCTCTGGTCCTTTCTCTTTCTGGCCCTTTGGGAAAAGCCCTTAGAGGCCTCTAGGTTAGGTAAACGAAAATAGCTTGGGGAGAACTCCGCCTCCAAGTTGCATGCCTTGCAATCAAAGGCAACTACTCTCTCTCTCTCTCTCTCTCTCTCTCTCTCTCTCTCCTTCATGTGTACCCCTCCCCCCCTTGGCTCAGCCAACTGAGCCTATAAAACAACGCCTACTCGGCTGAAGTCTTAATATGCACTTGGCTCCTGCCAGGTGAACACCTCTCCTCCTTTCTCTCCTTTCTGGCCCTTTGGGGGGAATAGCTTGGGGGAGAACTCCGCCTCCAAGTTGCATGCCCCTTGCAACCCGGTTGGCAACAAAGGCCAGTACTCTTTGGCGGGATTTTTTTGCAACACCCCCAGCCCCTTTGCAACAACCCCACCCCCTTTGCAACATTACGTAATCACTTGCAACATTCTTGCACTCTCCCCTTTTGCGGCTATACTACTGTCAGTGACGGCAAAGCGTCTAACTGGAAAAGTGTAACTAGCGGTAGCGGCGTGCCTCACGGATCAGTGCTGGACCAGTTCTGTTTATTATTTATATCAATGACATTGACATAGGAATTAACAGTAAAATTTCAAAAGTTGCGGATGATACCAAACTTGGGGGACGAACAAAATCAGCGTCAGAACGTTTGCAGATTCAAGAAGATATTAATAAATTACTCGCGTGGGCAGGAATTTGGCAAATGAACTTTATAAATATAAATAAATGTAAAACGTTGCATATCGGTAGAAAAATGTTGAAGAAAATTATTCTATGCGCGACAAGATATTAACGACTTCTGCGGAAAAGAATGATTTAGGTATTGTTGTTGCCGACACTCTTAAACCGAGAAAGCAAGGTATCAAAACGGTTAGAAAAGCAAATAGAATTCTAAGGATTTATTAGTAGATCATTTAAATTTAAGTTTAAGAAAACAATGCTAACATTATATAATTCCTTATTACGCTCCCAAATGGACTACTGCGTTCAGTTCTGGTCTCCATATTTACGACAGGAGATAATGAGAATGGAGAGAAAGTGCAGCGACGGGCTACTAAGATGATTCCTAGACTTAGAAACAAATCATACACTGCCCATTTAGAAACGTTAAATTTATTCTCACTTATAAAAAGGCAGATTCGAGGAGAGTAGTATGGCCAAAAAAAGGGAGCGTGCAATTGCAATGTTGCAAATGGTAATCAATGTAACAAAGGGGAGGGGATAATGTTGCAAAGGTTAGGGGGCATTGCGACAAGGGGGAAGAGGGGGTTATGCAACAAGGGGATTGGGGGAACCCCAAGTTGCATGCAGGGGAGAGCTTTGGGGGAGAAGTTGGGACCGCCTCACCCCCCAAAGGGGTATCCTAACCTAAGAAGGAGAGAGAAGAGAGGACATGTATTCGCCTGGCCCAAGACAGACGCATAATGCGAGTTCAGGGCTCCAATATCTTATACAGAAGGTCGGGAGTTGCCAGAGAGCACTATTTATTTTAATTATATGGAGGGGGTTGCCAGTTATTGAATTTATTTATATATTAAAGGCAAGAGAAAGATGCTCTCAATGCTTAGAGGGGAATGCCAGTTATTGAACTTATTTATTTATATATGGAACGGTTCCCGGTTAATGAATTTATTTATATATAGAGGGTTGCCAGAGAGTACCATTTATTTTAATTATTTATTTATTAAAACTCGTCGTATAAATCCATACCCTCTGAGAAAAGTAAATAAATACGAGATAAAATCCAACAACATATTGAAAGAAACAAATGACAGAAAATAAATATACAAGCAAAAATAATAATGCACACTTTAAACGCTATATATATATATATATATATATATATATATATATATACAGGGTGGGCCGTAAGTTTCCATACATAGGAAAAATAAACATTTTGTTATGGACAACCATTTTTATTTATATAATATGCTCTACATGGTTGCCATTGTTTTGAAAACACATTTCAATACGTGTTCCCCACTGTTGATGAACACGCATTAGCACAGTTGACGTTATGCTTGTAATGGCGTTGGTGATACGTTCCTTTAGATGATTTATGTCTCGTATCTTTTCCTGATACACCATGGCCTTCAAGTGCCCCCAAAGATAGAAATCAAGGGGGTGAGATCTGGGGATCTGGGAGGCCACTCCACAGGACCACGCCGACCAATCCAAGCATCCGGAAACTGCTGATCCAAATACCGACGCACGTGAAGACCATAATGAGGTGGAGCTCCATCTTGCTGGAAGTAAACTGGGAAGTTACCTTCCTCGTTTAGCAGGGATGGGAAAATCTCTTCTTGCAACATGTTAAGATACCTTTCGGCATTAAGATTTCCACTGACAAAAATTGGTCCAATAATTCTGTCACCCCATATCCCGGCCCACACCATCACTTTACCGGCACCTTGCATCTTCGTCGGACTCAGCCAGTTAGGGTTAGCATTACTCCAATAACGTATGTTTTGCCGATTAACCTCTCCATTGACGTAAAAATTTGCTTCATCAGTAAACAAGATCTTACGTCAAACACATATTCTTAGGGTATCTGAAACATAAAAACAAACGTTTAATTTTTTCCTATGTATGGAAACTTACGGCCCACCCTGTATATATATATATATTATATATTAAAATGACAACTAAATTTGTTCAAAAGATACGCGTACTATTTTGCAACACGAATAAAATAAAAAATTTTAGTGATGGATTCCTTTCCATATTTCGGATTCCATGTTAAATTGTAGTTCTGAGGTGGTTCAAAAACAGGAATATACATTGCTACTTGACATCTTGTACTTTAGAACGGCTTCTTTTAGCATATAAATATCAGGTCATCCCATAAGTAATGTCGTTTTTTAGATCGGAATTTGAAGGACAAAAACAAACTCAACTGAAACTTTTTAATCTAGTATATATTTTCCATCGGAATCACTGACACTCTGCCAACGTCCTACAAGCTTTTCAATGCCATGTTTATAAAATTCAGACGGTTTTGAGGCAAAAAACGTACACAGACTGGTGGCAGGTCATCTAAAGAAGTATACTGTTTCTCGTCAAGATAGTTTTGCAGACTCCTGAAGAGATGATAATCTGAAGGCGCAAGGTCTGGAGAATATGGAGGATGCGGAAGTTTTTCCCACCCAATCTCCTCAATTTTTGAAGAAGTGATCCGAGCGGTATGAGGGACGTGCGTTGTCGTGGTGGAACACGATTTCTTTCCGATTAACCAAAGAAGGTCTCTTTTCTTTTAGTGGTGTTCAATCGATCCAGTTGTTGACAGTAGACTTGAGCAGTGATTGTTTGGTTGTGTGGTAAGGTTTCAAAGTGTATTACACCACCTTTATCCCACCAAACGCTAAGCAACACCTTCCGAGGGTGAAGATTTGGTTTTGGCTGTGGTGTCACTGGTTCTCCGGCACAAACCCAATGTCGACGGCGCTTAACATTCTGGTACAGTATCCACTTTTCATCACCAGTCACTAAACGGTGCAAAAACGGATCTTGGAGTTCATGGGAATGAAGAGCTGTGCTAATGTTTACCCGCACCCTCAGATTGTCGACCGACAATTCATGTGGCACCCATTTTCCTAACTTAGGCACTTTCCCGAGTTCTTGCAAATGTCGATGGATGGTGGACGGGGATGAATTCAGTTTCTGGGCCAATTCTTCGACAGTTGTTGAACAGTCTTCAAGTGCGGCTAACAGCAGGTCGTCATCAAACTCAGCAGGGCGTCCAGAGCGTGCTGCATCTGTTAAACAGCAGCAGTCACCATTCCTAAACTTTTGAAACCATCTTTGACATTTCCTCACATGCAGAATATCGTTGCCATAAACGTCCTGAATGTTTCGCGTTGCTTCAGTAGCACTATTCCCTTTTTTGAACTCGTAAAGCATTATATGCCTGATATGCTCTTCTGATACCGCCATGTTTATGAGGGGTTCACATAGAGCAAAACACACGTCTTCACTGGTCAAGGTCTGTAAAGTATATAGCGAAACACAATAGATCTCCTCTTAGGTATAACCTTCGGAAAATTTATGCTTAAACCGAGTAGGACTAGTTTAAACTTTATCGTAAAAAACGACATTACTTATGGGATGACCTGATACATATGTCAGTACAGTGTTTCACTCTAAAGCCAAAGTGATTGCCATAAGTCTAGTCACAATAATGCACTGAATATCTTTCTAAACACTTCATTTAATTTGTGCACCATTTTCTCTCCATTCATCCACAGAGGATTTCTCATGGGGATGTGTGCACGAGAATCATTGAAGATTATAGCTTTCACACCTTACGTGCCGAATTCTTTTACAGAAAGAACAATATATATAAGTAAATAACAGATTTTGAGTCTGCTTTCTGTGATTTTGCTAAGTGTACATTCATAATGTAATTAAAAATTATTATTTAAAACATCGTGGAAAATAAAATTATTATATAATAATGGGAAAATGTTAGTCGTATGATTGAAATAGACTAACAATATAATTCGAAGGGTTAGTACAAAACAGACTTTTTATATAAAATAAACTGTAACACCCACACACAGGCTGAACAAATTCCAAGATCAGAAAGGCGAATCAGGTAAATTGCCGGAGGCAGCTCCAAAGCGAGATACTGCATTGCGGTTGTCCCAATTTGTAACTGACCGCCCGCTTTGTGGCAAAATTCTCTCTCTCTCACGGTTCTGTTCCATTTTAAAATAACTTAATCAATACCTCGCGAGTTTTAATAAAAATAAATATTCAAAAAACTTTCAATTTATTTTTAAGACATTTAAAAATAATTTTAAAATCTTCCCTTAATGTGAATAAATTTTAATTTATGAAAAAAATCTTATATCAAAATACATACACTTTACATACTGATAAATTTAACGCTGCAGAGAGAATAAATCTATTAAATTCATATACGGGGAGTAGGAGATCAGACAACAATTCTCTCCCTCAACATAATAAATACACACTTTAAACCATGGGATATAGGCATAAAAAATGAGACCAGACAGCAATTCACTCATTCACCAGACCTAGACACTATATATATATATATATATATATATGAGTGAAATTTTATTCTGAACCCAATTCTTTTTATATATAGGCTCCAGTCATCTGAGATATTTACAGGTGATCCCTTGAAAAGAGGAAACAAACATATAGATGCAAATAAGTGACAACTGACAGCTAAAATATGCAGGACCCATGCACATTTAATGTTGCAACTCATCACTTCTCTCTGACTTTGGCGGTGAGGCTCTGGTTCGCTCCAGCATGCGGGCTCCTGAACCTAACCTAACCTATGGTTCGGACCATAGATTCTCCTTGTAACTGGAACCTAACCTAGCCTATCTCCTCTTGATAATGTAGCGACTCATGGTTCGGATTCCATAACTAATGTAACTTAACCTAACCTAACTCATGTCCAAAATGGGAAAGCTGATAGTAGTATGCGTGAAAATATATAATAATGCAAAATACTTGAAGGCACCGTGACAGAGCGTGCAATTCATTCATTCTCCTCGAGATGCGAGCATTGAAAAGAACTCTGCGGAGAGAATAAGCCGAATTTGATAATGACACCTTCATTATTCGTGAAGGACTTCATTGCCCAAAGCGTGGGTCCGTTATAGCGGTTACGACAGCTGATTGGTACACACATTTAACATAGCCCCGCCCAGTTACATTGACAACCAATCAGCAAACTTACGAACCGCCTATTAGTCTTTTGGGGGTAGTGCTTACAATTGGGGATCATGCATATAAAAGTGAGTATTTTCACCTGGAACTCAAGTTATTTTCATCAGTGAATAAACAAACATATTCCCTATGTCATGAGTCAGTCAGACCTTTAGAGTTTACCGGCTTTATATGAAGATGGAGACACTGCCGCGGTGTCTACAATTACTCTTTTTAACGCAACCGATCGGAACGGATTTACAACGCAAACCGTTGATGATATTTGCAGTGATGCTCCTTACGATCCGGCGCAAGGGATTGCAATTGAAATGCAAGTATAAAAATTTACGTGCCTGTAATTTTATTTTCTGTGGCCTATATTTAGTCGTGACCTTGTTATTTATTTTAGTGTTCCTAAACATGTCATTAGGCGAATGCTCTTGAGCGCCGTCCTGTGTTTCGATTATTTCTGCATATATATATATATATATATATATATATATATATATATAATATATATATATATATATATATATATATATATATATATATATATATAATATATATATATATATATATAAATATATATATTATATAATAATTATATATATATATATATATATATATATGGAGGGTTGTAGTAAATTTATTTTCATCTCATTACATTTTATTGTAAATTATTTCATTGAAATAGTAGATATCCTCAATTATTAATTAGAGAATAGTTTGCATTAGTAAGTAATAATTAATATTATGGTAAAGTCCTGTTTTGATATCTCTATTCATCAAAAATCGTTGAATTTTTTTTAACTTATAACAGTCAAGACTCCTTTGCAAGTTTTAAATAATTTTATAAAATTCCATAATAAATTCATTTGAAATGTGAAGTTATTCGGTATTTTCTCTTAAAGAGTCTCAAACTTCTCTGAGCGGATCGAAGATATTCGATACTTCACATTGTAACTTCCTATATATATACAGCGTGTCCCAAAGAAATGTATACCCACTTTGTTCGATAATACCAGCTATGAGGATAATACATATATTACTTTTTATATGTTTTTTAATAAAGAATTTTCTCCTGAATCTAAATATGTAATTATTTTTATTAAAAATTGAAGAACAAAAAAGTTACAGATGTTTAAATTATAATTATTATTTTCGAGACTTCATGTGCGATATTTTCTAATATTTTTGCACGTATACGAGATAAGTTTGAAACCGACGGCACTGTGCAAAACTTACAAAAACAACGTTCTGGAAGACGTCGAACATCTTAGATAAAGTGTCATTTAACCATGGAATTTGTAAATTTTTGAATTAACTAATAATTACAACATTTATGCTTCAATATCAACACTAAACATAAGTATCTCAAAACAGTCGGTTAAAATATTAGAAAATATCGCACATGAAGTCTCGAAAATAATAATTATAATTTAAACATCTGTAACATTTTTGTTCTTCAATTTTTAATAAAAAAATTACATATTTAGATTCAGGAGAAAATTCTTTATTAAACAACATATAAAAAGTAATATATTTATTATCCTCATAGCTGGTATTATCGAACAAAGTGGGTATACATTTCTTTGGGACACGCTGTATATATATATATATATATATTATTATATATATATATATATATACAGGGTGGGCCGAAAGTCTGGATCCATAGGAAAATATTTATTTTAATACATAAATTACAACAAATGGTAAATACTTAAAATGAATATCAACTTTAACTCGTAAATGCGTATCCGTGATACTGTACAGTGGTTCGTACTCCAGTATAAACAACAAATTATAACAAATGCTCAAATTGGCGGCCTCTGACATCGACACACTTAGGGATGGAATTTATGATTTTTAATTTTTAATAATTCTTCGAATTGACGTTCTCGAGATGCGTGTTTCATTTGATAATCTTCTTGTTGACTTTACTGGACTATTCGTTAAAGTTTCACATACCATTGCAGAGGTATTTTCATCAGTTGCAGTTTTTGGACGACCAGAACGTCGTCGATCATGTACACTTCCTGTTTCTTTGAAACGTTTAAACAACTTGCCAACAGTCGCATGTGTTACTGGATGCTTATCAGGATGATTTCTATTGAATTCGGTAACAACTTCTGTGTGTGTAGCGCCCTGTCTTGCGTACATGAGCACAAGTTCTACCCGGTCTTCTGTTGCTAGATTCGAAGCCATTTCTGGGCTGAAATAAAAAAAGCATTTGAGTATTTATACTGGAGTACGAACTACTGTACAGTATCACGGATACGCATTTACGAGTTAAAGTTGATATTCATTTTAAGTATTTACCATTTGTTGTAATTTATGCATTAAAATAAATATTTTCCTATGGATCCAGACTTTCGGCCCACCCTGTTATATATATATATATATATTACATATACATACACACTCCATGTCTTTTACGAAAAGCAAATGGGTTTTTATTAAAAAAGATTCAGAACTATGTATGAAGTAATCAAATTAATTAAAAATTACCCTCTCTCTTTAAAGGCCCGACGAGGAATTGACTCGTGTTATATAATCTTTTCGTGATAGTTTTGAAGAAACGCATGTCGTGGACCTGAATACGGAGGTGGAAATTTTGCCGCGCAGTCAAACCAGCGATTGCCACATCATCAATGAAATAATATAAACTTTTTCTTTTTCTTATGTTTCGCGTAAGAACTTTTTTTCTTTTACATGTTTCGGGTAAGAGGAAGCCTCAATATATTTTCATCAATGTATTTTCTTTTCGATTGCTACAATAAATGTCGGAACACTTAGAGATAAATGCGAAGAAATAGTGGAGTTCATGGAATCGAAATCTATACATATTATGGGAATCGCAGAAACCAGATTGA
Source organism: Bathynomus jamesi (assembly GCA_023014485.1). Lineage (NCBI taxonomy): Eukaryota > Metazoa > Arthropoda > Malacostraca > Isopoda > Cirolanidae > Bathynomus > Bathynomus jamesi. The sequence continues at coordinate 392,027 of JAJOZX010002302.1, forward strand.
GAGGTGAAGGAACCAAGGTACTGCACAATGATTATAAGTGCATATATAAGGCCAGAGAAGAGGATACCAGATCGGGTGTGGCAATTATACTGTCCCCCCGTTTTTCTGAGCATCATGTTGGAGTGATAATGAAGAGTGAGAGATTGATGGGAGTGATCCTGAGCCTAAACGGAGAGACTATCGATAATCCAGGCATATGAACCGCAGAGTGGAAGATCACAGGAGGAAAAGGAAACTTTCTACGAGGATCTTCAGGGAATGATAGATGGGCTGTATTATGGACCAAGAATTTTGATGGGAGTCCTAAATGGCCATGTGGGTGGAGATCGAAACGGAAATGAAGGACGTGATCGGGGCATTTGGTGTGGGGGAGAGAAATTTGAAAGGGGAAGTGCTGGTAAATTTTTGTGCTGGAACGAATACTTTAGACATCTTTTGAATAACGAGAACCAATATGATGAGATGAGACGGAAGGAGCAGGTAAATCATGAGGAGCAAGAGGGAGACAGAGAGATCACTAGAGAGGAGGTTATTCAAGCACTAAAGAGGATGAAGAATAATAAAGCTCCCGGACCGGATGCAATTGTCACAGAAACACTAAAAGCAGCTGGTGATCCCGCTGTGAACTGGCTGATAAGCATTTTCCGGGTGGTGTGGTCGCAGGGAATTGTACCGGCAGATTGGGGCAGAGCAATTATATGTCCTATATATAAAAGGAAGGGAAGTGAGCAGGAATGTCAAAACTACCGTACAATGTGGAGAAAATATATGAAAATATTTTGGAACTTAAAATACGAAACATACTGGAACCTGGGTTACTGGAGTATCAATGTGGCTTTCGTGCAGGACGGAGTACTATAGATCAAATTTCAGCCGTAAGACAATATCTTGAGAAGAGCCGAGAATTCAATTTGGACCGCTTCATATGTTTTTTGGATCTGGAGAAGGCATTTGATAGTGTGCCCAGGGAGAAGCTGTGGGTGGTTTTGAGTGAGAGAGTGCCACCCAAGCTTCTAAGAGCAGTAATGAGCACCTATAGGGTCTCCCAGAGCACGGTGGTGGGATCGGAGTGGTGGTTTCATGTAAATTCAGGAGTTAAACAAGGGAGTGTTCTGTCACCCATTTTATTTATTGCCTACATCAACAGGGTTATGGAACACATAACTGAGGAAATTGAAGAGGAAATAGAAATTTTTGGATATGCTGATGATGTGGCTGTTGGGACTAACACAGCACAATCCCTCGAGAGAATTATGCAGAGGTGGGATGAGAGATTGAAGGGGTATGGACTGAAACTGAATTATGATAAAACTGAATATATGGTGGTAACGAGGGGAGCGAACGAGGATGGAATCTTTGTTGGGGGAAAGGAAATGAAAAAGACGGACACATTTAAATACCTTGGTAGTGTGATAGCAAATGATGCGGGTATGGATGCAGAGGTGAATGAAAGAATTGCTAAATATAGCAGGAATTTTTCCTTCCCGTACCCCCTATTGAAAGACCAAAACATCCCTAAAAAGGTAAAGACGCATATATACTCAACAATATTGAAACCAATCTTACTATACGGCAGCGAGACTTGGGCCCTAACCACAAGCAGGAGGGGAAAACCAAGCACCTGAAATGAGGGTCCTGAGATTGATAGGAGTAAATAGATTGGATAAAATAAGGAACACTGAAATAAGAAGGCGATTGAGTGGAACTTCGGTTAATGAGAATATCGAGAGGAACCAACTGAGATGGTACGGGCATGTCCAACGAATGCCGATGGAAAGGGCAGCAAGAAGAATGCTGGAATGGGCCCCTCAAAACAGAAGACCAGTTGGAAGACCCAAGATCCGATGGATGGATAACATCAAGAGTGCTGTCGAGAAGTGTGGAATCAGTCTCCAACGGGCGAACTTGATGTGTGGAGATCGTGAGGCATGGAGGAGTCTCATCCGAGGGCTCCCAACTGATAGACCGCTTTAGGTCTACTAGGCGCCTGGTGAGAAAGTAAGAAATATTAAATGATAGATATCATGTTTTACAAAATAGTAAAAAAAATTTATATCCATCATAAATTAACTACAGAATTAGTTTCCATTACATTTTAAATAAGCTACAGAATACACAAACTAACATTATTGGAGACAACATTGATGGAAATATTCATTTTATATATACGAAGAAAACACCATACAACACATCGAGTGCGCACAATCGGAAAACGGCTTTTTAGCTGTCTGCATATCATTTAATCATTCCGCTCAGTGTGACACGGGTTGAATAATTTTTAAAAAATTATAAATTCCTTACCACGTGACATATGCATGGCAAATGAAAAGCAATACATACTACAGACGTTACTAAAGTATCCCTGGAATCGATAGGGATTCCATATAATTTCGGGAATGTGTGAATTAAAATAGTACAATCGGTCCCTATTTTTAAAATAGATAGCTATCCAATGAATCCCTTCACCACCAATAACATCGGTATTCGCAATAAGACCACCGCATTCTCTCGTAGTTGGCAATTTCAATGTTTCATTCTTCACAAACACCGATAAATTCGGAGCGCGTGATTCGTTCACTATTCATTACTCTCGGAAGTGTATTCGCGTCCATTTTGAAAGTCAGTGACAACGCCCCTAAATCTGTCAACTTCTATTAGAGCTTGTGATTCGAGGTATACTAGTGCACTAATAGGCGCGTCTATCGGCTTGGCGAATTCCAATCTGATTGAGATGTTTCCACTCTGTTGTGGACTTAAGTGTGTATTTACACTAGTAGATAAGTCAGGTGTGATGTCAAACGGATAAAGGTTAAATTGATCGATGAATTCTTTCTGCGTTGCTCCAATCAGGAGCTCATCACAAGCACCTGCAATATGGGCCAGATTACTATATGTTCTCGCGCAAAGCGGGAACACAGCGTCTGATGAATAATTCGTATCCATTGCCCCGCCCAACGCAACGCCATTGACGTATAGTTATATTTTTAAGTCCGAAATTCTAGAATTTAAAGGCACTCTTTTTATATTTTCCATTCACCGAAGCGGGTTCCTGCATTCCAATTAATATCCTTTTAGGTAGAACTCCCAAGGCGATGTTTTCTGTTTCGATGCCAACCCTGCCGGCATCGTGTATAGTTTGATCTGTACTCTGTTAATTGGGTATTTTACTGTGGCATGCAGTAAAATTTCTCAATTTCTACTTGTTTAGGCGAACTTAATTTCACACGGCGTACGCAAAGGTATGTTTTCCATAATATGAATCACAACGGGCTTTACACCCTCTTCTTGATCAGCACCCAGATTTAAACAGATCTCAGGATTCGTGCGGGTGAGCTTTATTTTTATATCCACCCAATTCACAAGTAAATTCTCCTGGAATGTGAAGTCTGTATGCAGGCGTCCAAAACACCCATATATTTTTTAAGATTTTTTAAATTTGTCCTTTATACTACTTTCGTCTTTAGTCTGATAATAGTCCTCGGCATTTAAAAAGGTATCCTTCGTTTCTTTGGAAAAGTTCAGCACATTTTCCAGATAGGCTCGTAGGTGATAGTACCCCGTTCCTGCCGATATGCTGACGATTTAAATATACATCACATTGGTTGAATATGGAGTGTAGAAAGTTTGTTTCATGGTATACAGCATATTTGTCATCGCAGTCCGTTCCATCAGAATGGGCTATACGTAGTTTAGCGTGCATGTGCACAGAGCTTGCGTGAAAAAAGTAAGGGCCTGAGCTGGGTATTACGAATTCTATTGAATTATATTGGACCACTCGGGGAACTAATTGTGGTTAACGGGTTAATTGTAATAAAGTCACTGTGCTCAATAGAAACTTGAGAGTTGGGGGCATGTTAAAGAGGGACAGCTCCAATTTAAAACATTGTGAACTACACGGATGGATGAAGTCTGCCATGACCAGTGAGAAATAGTACCACCTCTCTCGACAAGTAGTAAACAGTCAATGATTCATGAGAGCAATGTCTTTAGCTTATATCAGTCAAAAAAATGGTCAACCATAGGTTTCATTCGCTTGGAACACTTCTTTTTGTAATGATTGTAATGATTTATAATGAATTAGTAAAATGATTGTAATGATCTGTAATAAATTTAATAAATGGCACCGAGAGAAATGTTTGTAATGAACATTGTTAATATAGCAGTTTTATAAGCATTTCAAATTAAACTTTTGAATATAGTTTTTTTATATAGTCGTTTTCGAAAGATAAATTTAAGATGTCTGTTAAATATAACTTCTCAGAGAATGTAACGGTTTTTATATTTTTTGTGGGTGTTTCGTTGAAAATGGGCGAATTGGGGGAAGAAGTGGGGGGGGGGGGAAAACCCTCTACAAGGGTGCCATAAGATCGTACATACGGGTTGAATTCTAGATTTTGTTCAGTTAGGATCACAGGTTTTTGGGGCCCTCAAAATTTTGTAAGTATAGCTCGTCAGTTTAGTGTAAATCGTAAATTATCAGATTCTCTCTCTCTCGGAGCTGTTTTATGTATTAAACGTTCCGCCTTGCCCAAAAAGCCTGTAAATCTAAAATAATTTAGTTATTTTAATAAACATAAAAATAGCCTACCGGTACGTTATTTCGTCAATCCTTAAGGTTGTGTCGGTGGAAAAGTCGATTGTTATAGCTGGACAGATACTTAATTACCTGTTGCACTCTTAATATATCGGCCAAATAGGCCCTTTAATAAACAAAACACTACATTTTTACATCGTTTTACGTCTAACGCCACGTGCTGTTAATCCCTTCTTCCAGACAGCCCTCTTCTTCTTCCCACCACCACGCATTTTTCTCTTTGCATCTTTCATGATTTCGTCCCGTGTACACTTCGTGTTTTTTTAGAGCTGCTTTAGGTTTAGCCCCAGCCATTATGTCTCCTGCCGTGTTAAGACCTGATTGTAGCGCTTTCCTCCATAGATATCTGGAACCCCCGTTCAACAAGGGAACAACCTTACGTAGTATGGTCGAAAAAATGGATCCAAGCCCACTACCACGCTGGTATCTCACCCCTCGATAGACGGTGAAAGGCTTTCTGTCCATTATAACTCAGTGCGTCGAAAGTGCAGCTTCACTCTTAAGCTCCCATCACTGAATGGGAAATTTTTTCCCTCAATCGTTCTTATATATATTGAGATATTGGTTATTAGATTAGTCGCAACATTTACATAATGAGGCCTGTCATATGTAATACTCAAGCTCTTCCCTCTATGGTTGGGAATGTGAGCAATACGCAGCAGGCGTGCCTGGATATCCCCAACAAACTGGTGCTCCACTATATTGCTGTAAATATAGCATAAGTCTGGTGGTGTATAGCCAGCAACCAATTTCTCCAATTTCATCTGATACATTAGGCTGGACAAGTCATGTACCTCGTGAAGGGTATCTCTTTGGAAGGCTGATCGATATCGCCCCTAGGTTATAATTTTGAACAGCCCTTTGTCGTTAACATTTCTGTTAGCCTGTGATTTTGGGATTAGAGTATGTGAAGGGTTTTCTTTGTTTACGATTTCGTATACTAAATCAGCCGTAAGATTTGTTTTTTAAACTTACGTTTAAGTCTCTCACAACATCCTCATCCGCACCATAACGACGCGAACCTAGTGTTACTACTGTACTGTAATACCGTGCATCCACAATCCGGCCGATACGTATGGTTTCATTCCAAGTTACCCCGGCTTTTTCACACTCATCAAAGTCTCTAAGAACCGTAAAAACGGGTTCTTTATGATCAATATTTAAAAAGAGGGTGTCCAGCTGAATTTCGCATATCCCCACCTCATACGAATCACGACTCAATTCAATGGGGACATGGAGTTCTGTTACAAAGTTGGCTGGTTAGGCGCCATGTTGCCTACTATTTAAGCTTCATTATTGCATCAGCTTTTATATAGGTGTTGAAGCTTTCTGGGTACCCTAGCCATTTTACCAGGTACATTTCTCTCTTTCCTGTGCCTTTGCTTCCTAAATTTTTTTCGATTTTAAACACATTTTTTCCTAAATTAAATGTCATTTTCTGCAACTCCACGCGGTAAAAGCCTCCTGCGATTTCTTCCCCATTCAAATCTTCAACGTAATACATTATCTCGCCTTTAGGTCTCATAGACCTAACTTTAAAAATCTCACGTGTCCAACCTTGCTCAAATCCCTTCGCGAATTTATTTTCCGAACGCGACAGCCTTACATAATCATTGATTTTGAAACGCGCGGTGTGTGGTGGTGTTCTACGAATATCTTTTCTCATATCAGGCTCTGTGCGCGTACCTCTTTCTAAAATCTCGTTAGGTGTCACAATCGTACGATGGTGTGAACGGTTGTATGATGAGGCCAATGATTCCAGAATGTCCATATATCTGTGGGTGTTTTTAGGTGTAAAATAGTGGTGCATGCGTTCTTTTATGGTACGTTGAACTCTTTCAGCTAAAGAGGCTTTGTGTGTAGAATTGGTAGTGTAGTAGCTGATATTAAACTCTGTCAGCATGCTCTGAAAAGCTCGGCCTATAAATTCTTTCCCCATATCCATACAAAAATAGCCAAGAACCCTGTTTTCTTTCAATATCAACGTTTTGGTGGCTTTAGCAACTGTTTCAGGCGATTTATTTTTATGAGGAATTAGCCACAGCTATCTGGAGAATACATCTATTATGAATAGGATGTAGCGGTAACCATCGTTATACACTGAATATCTTTGCATGTCTGTTAAATCTGCTTGCCAAATAGAGTCAATCGATGCCGCTGTTGTCTTAGCTGTTTTAAACCTTTTTCTCACCGGCTTATGAAGTGTATAAGCATCCTGCTCCCGCAAAAACCTCTCAACATCTTTTTTCCTTACTCCATCATCGTAAACACTTCTGTACAGTCTATCTCCGCCTCCATTGGAGGCTGGGCTAGAAATGTGAAAATAATGTCTTCCTAATATGTTAGCCATTTGCGTATTTTAGAGGCACATGGATAGGGTTGGCCGTTGTTGTTGTTGTTTGGCATCTTCTTTCTCCTCTTCAGAGGTGCTACCGCTTGGGGTGATGGCGTTCTCAGTTGTGGCACATGCGAGGCATGTTCTAAGTCTTTTAACCTGTTTAGATTTCCTATCATTGTTTTGGGGACATTTATTTGTTGTAGTCTTGCTTTAATATGGTTCCATCATGATGGTGAGGGCCTATCCCACTTTCTCACCAGATCATGGACGATGTCTACGATATTCAATCCCTGTACCTTTGATCCTTCCACAATGATCTCACCTGCATCGGTCCATTGTATGTTGGGATCCTCATTCAATAGAGTATAAAGACTTAAACCTTTATTCCTCAATGTATGTGGGAGGGAGCTTTTTAATATGATACATGCTCGATATGTTGTGGGGCCGACCCGTTATTCTTCAGTTGGTCAGCTCTATCGTCGGACACAGGTCCTGTATCGCCATGCTGATCGTTGTCCGTGCTGTGCCTAATAACCACAGGGATTTCTGTCGGATTCTTATAATTTTCATACTCGTGAAGAAATTTCTGCAGAGCTTCTTGGTATAAGATTCTTTTCTCATCAGGTGTGTTTTCACTGAATAAAAGGGCTAACAATTCGCTTTCCATTATTTTAAGCCTGCTTTTACGGAGTTCTAGAACCGTGTCTGGACTCTCTGAACTTTGCAGTGAAGCATACACCTCGCGTGGAATCACTACCACTTTCTTCATTATGTTAATCTTGTCAGTAAAGGCCCCAAAACTGAAAATGAGATGAGGAGGAATGACCCTCCTCTTTGTACAATAATTCGGTTTTTTTTTCCCCCAGTCTGACTTTTACGAACGAGTGTACGTATTATGTTCTTGTAACGGCGGAGGCGAACCTTCTGAGGGGGTTTCATTGATACATTGCAATTTATAACATTAAGACAGATTTCACAGATGCATTTTAAAAGTCGGAGTCGATACTTTTAGTAAACATCTGTTGCATTGCCCGGGACAGTCGATGATAGATTTTCAATAATCCATATTTTTTTAGCCTCTGTCATTCTGTAATATACACCGTTTCAGGCTCGTTTGGGAATATATTCATTCTTAGAAGCACCCTACACGTGTTTCGCGGATGAAGGTCACAAAGCAAATATCCGTAACGTTGACTTGTAGCTTTTTTATAAACTTCCAAAAACTCCTTACGCTGATTCGGGAACATTTGATTGGCTAATACCCCAATTTGTGACACATCTCTACGTTGCGCGAATAAGAGTAGATATTGTGTATTTAACGATACATCGCGCATGTATCTATTTTCGAAAAATAAATTCTGATTGATGAAGAACACGCTTATGTTAAGATGGTGGGAGAACACTGTAAATGTCTCGGCAAACGTTTTACCCATTTCCAACATGAGATCGTCAATTACAATGACTATGTTCATTTCCCTTCAACGAATTACGTCATATACACCTTTGTGAAAATTTCATCTTGGTACTCGTTGAACACTGATTGATACGTCGAATAGCACCATATAACTTTATGCACAAATTTTGAGAACATCTCTCCCTTTTCTTTAATGATTTGAATCAAAAACACAGTTTTACCACATCCTGTAGGTCCAGATATAATACATGTGGATGGGCTCGTGAACCTGAATTTTTCTACAGAATCCATCTCTAACATGTCACACTCATAAGTGGGTCATTTACAAAATATAAAAATTTAAGTGGTGTTTCCTTATTCTACAGTCTTGTTTTTCTTCTTCCCCAGAACCGTGAATGACGATGATGTACAGCATCATGTCCCCATCATCGATATTACAGAGGACCTCGATGACAGTGTAGTTGTTGTCACAGACTCCACCCCCACTAACGAGCCCACACCAGCGACACCTCTAACACCACAACGCACCAGTTCAAAGAGGAGGCATGATGGAGAGCCTTCCACGTCAGGAATAAAGCGTGCCAGGAGAGCCGGTTGTTAGACTTCAGCCCTCTACGTCTTACGACACAACCCCCACAATAGTACCTTCCTCAAATAAAAATGTACCCCTTATTCCTGTTCAATTCCGGGTACATCCTCCACACAGCAGCAGCAGTTCTCTGTGCTGAGGATGGTATAACATTCGAGTTGGTGCGCACCGCTACCCCACCCCAGCCTGACTAGAAATCGGTATATAGTCAGGGTTGATCCTGATCCATGTATAGCAATGGTGTTGAACACGGACTACGGCGTAGTTGAACGTATTGTGAGTTTGCCCTTCAGAACCGCGACGAACGTGAAGTCAGGACGAGGCTGTCCTTCGGGTTCGGTCAGATGACGGGATGTAGATGATTTTTGGGTAGTAATACCATTCAGACGCTTGGCAGTTGAGATATAGAGTATATATTAGGCCGTATAATGCAGGCCTCTCAAAGTAGTACAGCCTTCAATATGGACAACTTCACGGTAATATTGACCGTGTGTTCCGTGTTGCGGGTCATAGTGCCACACCTTATACTCTTAACTTCAATTCTCAGGCTATTTACAGGCGGCATATAAACGCCGATCGTGGTTGCGGCTTTAGCACATAGTCTTGGCCGTATGTTTACTGTACTAAATACACGGACGCAAAAATTTGGTTGCCTACGGTTGTGCAGCGTGCCCGTAAACTGGTTCAGATTAAGCTTGAGTTTGATGTAATATGGGTCCTGAAGAGCTGAGAGAGAGGAAATGAATGTTCGTATAGTTGTATTTGGAATGGATGATCGTCGTAGGACTGTGTATGTTTTTAAAAGCAGTGTGAGAGATCGTACAAGACCCCTACTTATTTTAGGATTGTCAGGTTCAACGTATCTCCCCATCCGTAATATAAGGGCCTTTACGCGAGTTATGATAAAAGTCGAAAATATGGAAGGCATCATGATTTGTGTAAGGGATGTCTCGAGTTTGCGGATGATATAGTGAAACATTGTAAGGATTGCCACATGGTATGTGCGCAGTGTAAAAGCTCCAAATGTGAAAGCCGTGTGGTTGAAGCTGAGAAGAGGGACTGTGATGTATGCAGACGCACATTTTTCAATAATAACTGTTTTGAGCTCCATAAGTCAATTGGCACGTGCAGGAAAATGAGAATCTGTGAATGTGGTATGTTTCATATGATGGATAATTGGGGAATTTCAAGCATAAATGTGATGAAATTCACTGTTCTACATGCCATGAGAAATATAAGGCGGTTGGAGTAAAGCATGTATGTTATATGAAAGACGCTAAGCCTAAAAATAGACCTTGTATAACTGTGTACTACGATATAGAAACATATACGATTGAAACCAAAGAGGTTATTCCACATCTACTTGTAAGCCAGACTATCTGTGATGAGTGCATGGAGGTCGAGTGTGATGAGTGTCACAAATGTGGTAAACGGACAAACGTTTTTAAAACGATTGCACACGACAGTCCCGTGAAACTCTTTGTGTCCTATATTGTCAAGTTAGCGGACAAGTTAAAAAAATGACTGTGTATATTCTTGCCCATAACGGGAAAATTTGACACATTCCTTTATAAGGAGTTGCTTGAGCACGAGTCATCTGAGATATTTACAGGTGATCCCTTGAAAAGAGGAACAAACTTATACAGATGCAAATAAGAGGTAATGTACAGTTTAAAGACACTTTATTATTCACACCTTGTAAATTAGCAAAGCTACCCAAGGTAATGGGCGTAGCCGCCGAAGTTTCAAAAGGATATTTCCCTTACACATTCCTCACTAGCGAAACTTTAAATTACGTAGGACTACCTCCACCCAAACATTACTTTAACTATGAATGTATGAGTACAGGTGAACGTGAAGATTTTGACCGCTACTACAACAGTTTTAATGAATCTAATCCTTACAATATAGCTGATGAATGTGAGCGTTATTGCGTGAATGATGTGCGCGTGCTTAGAGTATGTTTCCAGGCCTTTAGAAGGATGTACATAGACCGTTTCAAATGCGATCCGTTGCAAGTCGCAACCACGATCGCCTCATTGTGCTTTGTTCAAGAACAATTCATGCCTAAAGACACCTTAGCCGTCATTCACAGAAACAATCCCCGCAGTTATGGGCACAAGGCTATTTACTGGCTCATACACATACAGCAGCAGACAGGTGTATACATAAAGCATGCCCGCAACACGGGGAAGTACCCATTAAGGTTAATGGTCGTGTTTTTGGGTTGATGGTCTAAGCGAAAACCGTGCCACTGGTGAGAAGACTGTGTACTCCTTTAACGGTTGCTGGTGGCACGGATGCCCCGTCCTGAGTGTGGAATCGTAGGAGATATCCACGGTAGATCTCCTGCCGACAGTCTTGCATGGACCCGCACCCGCGATCAGCTTATAGGCGCCCAGTTCACTCACAAGTCTTGTGGGAGCATGAGTATGATGCACGGATGGAAACAGATGGACAGTACCGTGAAGAAATAAACACGATCAAGCGTTCAATGGTGCTGGATCCTCTCAAATGCGGTGATAGCTTGTTCGGAGGGCGTACAAATCCCTTCAAGCTATACTTTCCGCCTACGGAGGGCGTGAAACTCCATTACTACGACTTCTGTTCTTTATCCCTACGTGATGAAGAACAATCCGTACCCGTAGGTGCACCTGAAAAACTGGTGGGACCTGACCTGCCCACCATCGAGGTGTTCTCAACAAATTTGAACGTACTATTTCGGTCTTTCTTTCGTAGATGTGCTCCCCTCGCGATTTATGGATGCCGATCTTACCCGTCGTTATAGACCACAAGCTCATGTTTCCCCTGTGCGTGAAGTGCGCAGAGGAGAACAATGGGGCTTGTAATCACACACCAACCAGCGTAAGATCAGAGTATATACAAGCCCTGAGCTGTCCTAGCCGTTCGCCATGGCTACAGAATATTGAAGATATAGAGGTGTGGAGGTTTCAGAAGCTACCCAACCTTTTCACGCCATATATAAAACTTTTTTGAAGGATAAGGTAGAAGCATCAGGGTATCCGCGAGGAGTTGATACCGAAGATGAAAAATCGGCTTATATTCAACGTGACCGTGAAGGGATACAGCTTGACCGTTCCCAAATTGTAAAGAACCCAGGCAAGCGCTTTAGTGCAAAGTTGTGTCTAAACAGTCTTTGGGGAAAATTTGCACAGAATACAGGCAAGGGAACGTTCATTTGGCCAAAGTTATAGTGAAGTCTGGGATTATGCCAACGCTCCCGATAAAGAGGTCATGGAGATCGTGAATGTAGGTAATACTACATAATAAGTACATTACCGAATTGGCCACAGACACATCGTGTGTTACAAACATACCTGTAGCCAGCTTCACAACGGCCTACGCACGCATCAAACTTTGGGGTCTATTGCATTCTCTTGGGCGGAGGGTTCTGTACGCCGATACAGATAGTGTGATATTCACAGCGAGGGAGGGTGAATACATGCCGCCTATTGGTGAATTCCTCGGGAGTTGACTGATGAGATCAAGGATGAGTATGGAGACATCGCATACGCTGACTCTTTGTCAACAGGGCCAAAAACTTATGGGGTACGGTGAGGGTGGGGGGATATGAAATATATCGTGAAGGCTAAGGGTATCACGCTCAACCAGGCGAATCGGCGGGTCGTTAACTTTGATCGTCGTTGAAGGATCTAGTGTGCTTGGAAGATGAGGGCGACCAGCCGCCCCAACTGACTGTAGGGACCCACAATTTTCGGGCGCAGAAGCTGGGGGCGTGAAGGAACTTAGGGTACGAAGGTATGCCGTAACACCTATAGGAAACGTTACCAGGTGCCTGGTACCTATGATACCGTACCCTTTGGATACCATAATCCTTGATTGTTTTATATATATATATATATATATATATATATATTATATATATATTATAATGTATATATATATATATATATAGATATATTATTATATATATACTGTATATATATATATATACTGTATATATATATATATATATATATATATATATATATAGTTACTTGTTAATGATATGTTTATTTATTTTCCATGGATTTGCATTTGTAAAAAATACCTTGAATAATTGATATGTTTATTAAATAAATCGTGTTTCAATTAGCGTTTCACTTTCTCCTTTGTGTGTGTGTGTGTGTGTGTGTGTACAGGAGAAAGTTGTAAGCTTCACCCTCTGTATGATCGATCAATGGTCACGTAACTCCTGCTACTACCTGGGCATATCTCTATCCTGCGTGTTGAAGTTGACCGCTGCAAGTCCCGAATCTCAGACGTGCATTTGAAGAAGTCCCACGTAGACGAAAAATAGTAATGGCTACCTTTAATTGCGTGTTCGAGTTTTATGAAGTAGTATTCGGCAAAGTGTGAAGATGTGGTGGATACTCAAAGACTCCCTATTCCACCCTCCTTTGATACTTTTCAGGCTACAATGAACCATGCGAAGCTTGAGGAACAAGAGGTACAAATACTCTACGGCTATTCTGGCGAGAGTATTGCAGGATTTCGTGGTACACCTGATGTATTGAACTATGTTGTAGGACTAAACCTTATAAAAGCTTACATATACCGTGAAGTGGAAGAAACAACACGTGCAGAAAAGAAGCAACGGTTATGGTTAGTGAGTCTTGTCGATGAGTGGTGTGACAAACGGTATTATGTCATGTTGCATCATACCGAGTACTCGTACCCTGCGGCTGAGAATGTAAATCTTGTCATCATCTTAAGTATTTTTACCACTACATTAATATATATCATGACGAGGTTTGTAGTGAGGTTGTGGCTAAAGGCCTGAGTGAGTTTTTAACAGAATTTAGAGACGAACGAGTATCGTCTGCTAAGCAAAAAGGAAAAATATGGGCATATGTTTCTCTTAAATAGTGCGCCGGAGTGTGAATAAAATGTGTTTAGTTCGTGAAAATCCCCCTGAACGAAAATGTCTGGTGCGCATTCTGGGGAGTGGGAGTGATAAAACATTAAAACTGGTGTTACTTCACGTGTCGGAAAATTTCTGAAAACACCTACCCAGTATAATGGGATAAAAGTACTCACATGAATCTTTCACGTTGGAACAACGCCGTACACGATTCATCAGCTTATGGAGTGACTCACTCCTCCACACTTCCCGTCGAGCCGATCCGCCCGCCTGTGGCTCATAGTCATCTCAGAGCTTGAACCGACTGGACGTGCATTCCTCACAATAGAATACGATGGAGCTTCCTTTGAGCAGCATTTTCAATGCCGTGTATGATGTGTCCGTAACGGTCATTGCTCGTGTTCAGGCGTAAAACCGGTGACATTAACTATGTACTGGAAACGACTTGTAGACAAAAACTCTGGTAAACGGAATGTTGTTTATTTAAGTGTTGAGATGAATAGAATCTTCGTGGTAGTTGAGAAGTGGAGTGAGGATCGTTATAAAATACTTGCAGGTGTAGGTACAAGAAGAGAGCAGATTAGTGATACCCCCTCATATGCCATTGTTTGCACGTTGTGTATAAATAACGATCAACCATGCATTGATATGCGATTAGTGTGGAAGAATGCTTCTGATAATAACGTTCTTGTCCCTACGCGAAACCGTTTCATCTTCGACAGAATGTTTGAAATCGTCGGTTTCCGCAAGCTGAAGCCTATATTAGACGCGCGTGTTACAGGTATACTTTATTTTGATACGGTTCTTGAATACGTATACACCGCTCTGCTCGACGGGTTTACCGAGTGTAGGACTAAACAAGGCGAGAATGGTCTAAAGCTGGATGCTTATTTAAAAGGTTTAGACTCTTCGAAATATCATGAACTTTGGTACAAAGAACTTGAGCGGTACAGCGTTGAGCTCACCTACACCGTTCACCCTGAAGAATTGTATCTTTATATAATGAGCAGCTGTCGTTACGACTTAGATTATTTCAACTGCCACTATGCATTGTGAAGATGATTTCACGATTGAAAAGCTCGGATCGGTAAGAATAAGCCCTCGATTGGAAAGGAGTGTTTATAAACTTGAATTTAATAATGATGATGTGGCTAACAATGACCTCTTCGTATGTGCTTTTGATTGTATTCTGTCCGTGTTTAAAGATAACTTTCCAACCGAATGTAAAGTGGGCACAAAAATAGTATTGAATGAAATGAAGGCCCTTTACATCGAGTACAAGCATCCCTATAACTTGAGCAGTGAAATAATGTTAAATCGTATTTATTGCATAGTGCAAAGCAACAATGATTAACTGTAGACTCGATCACGTGCGAGTTTAGTGTTTTAGTTAAGCGCAGTAGAACAAAGTGTATGTATTTTGAGGGTTTTGCAGTATATTTATTTTCTATATACTTAATATAAATGTGTGTATATAGATTTCTCCTGTACTATTATTTTGAGATTATATTCCATCGTTTAAAACTGTGTATTTCTTATATTATTATTTTGTATTTTATTTTTTTTTTATATATATATATATATATATTCTTCATTCAACTTGTATATTTCTTATACTATTATTTTTTATTGCATATATTCCTCGTTTAAACTGTGTATAAAATGAACTAATTTGATTGTATATTTATTTTCTATATATTTCATGAAATGATTTCCAATAATTCGTCTAAATAAACAGAATGATGTAATGGTGTTTTATTTAATTCTTTTGGTTGTATATATAAACGATATTATTTAATTAAATAAATATATATGTATACTAAATGGCAGGTTATGCCTTCTAAAACGACTGGCGGATTAAACCAACTGGCTGATTAGGACCTTCCAAGCCAAGTGCAAAGACCAAGAGCTTTATTATGCGTCTGGCTGAACCAGGTGAAGGAGGGTCCCCCCCCTCTCTCTCTCCTATCTCTCTTAGGTTAGGTTGATTGCCCCCAGCTTGTGGCAGCTTGGAGGGGGGGGGGGAATCCAACTTCCTTCTTTTTTTCGGCACCCTGGGGTGGGGTAGCAACAAAAGGGGGGAGTTGCAACAAGGGGGAGAGGCCGTGCAGCAATGATCAACATTTGCAACAGTGCTATTGCACTCTCCCTTTTTGCGCCCATAATATTGAGGAGAATTTAATCCAGATATTTAAAATGATTAATAGTTTTGATAATGTCGACGCCGAAATGTATTTCTCTTTTAGGAATACAGAGAGAACTCGCGGTAATGGTCTCAAATTAGTGGGTAAACATTTTAATTCTGGTGAAACTAAACATTATTTCTTCAGTCGTATAGCTAATTTCTAGAATGAATTGCCGTTGCCAGCAAGTGTAGTTCAAAGTAATTCGGTTGAGTCGTTTAAAATGAGGCTAGATCATATCTTGCCTTAAACCCAAAGTTAGAAGCATTTGTTAGCGGATAAAAGTATTGTAGAATTTTCACTCGGATTCTCTCCTCTTTACTTTAAAGTTTTTACTTTATCTTTAAATTTCTTTCTTTTCAACCTCCCTTCTTTCCTTTGCTTTAAAACTTTCACTTGTCTTTAAATTTTCTTACATCTTTTAACCTTCCTTCTTAAACAGACAGCCTCGTTCGGGTGTGTCAATTGGGTGCACAATTTAGAACCTAATTCTGAGAGGAACCTTTCCTTAACTTATTTTGGCATGTAATAGGAAACCAAACAGTTTAAAATTTTCATGCCATACGGAACTTCACTGTTTACAGTGTAAACACTGCAAATTACAGGCATTAACTCAGATTTCTAAAAGGATATTGTCTTCCGTTCATTTGATAGAAATTTTGATTAAGAAATATTAAATAATGAGTGATTACAGGACGGGAGAAAAGTCATTCAGATTTGCTACCTAATTAGGGAAACAACATTTGTGGCTTCCTTTACACAGTAAATCTACATTAACGCCTAAATTTTATATTCGCTCGTCTGTGCAGGTGTAATGTCGGAGTTACAATAAAAAACTTTGGTATGCATTTACAGCCACTGAGAATTTAGCTTACTTATTTCTAATTTTCAGGTTACTTTTATTTCTTAACAAATGGAAAATTACTTGCATTTAGGGAACATGGAGCTTCTGGACAGAACGTTTTGAAGCAGATTTAGTTGAGAGACAACTAAAAATATTACAAATATAACAATCAGAAACTTCATTGGTTTAGAACACGGTTCTTCTGTCATTTGTTCTTTAGTGATAATCCTTTTTACAATTAAAGACCGAGAAATGGAAACGATTGAAAATTCATCGTTTGGAATTGTAGACTACTGCGTGTTTATCGCAGTGTTGGTAGTTTCCCTAGGGATAGGTGTTTACACGTCCTTACGTAACAACAAATCTCCCGAAGAGTTTTTGATGGGAAATCGAGATTTTGGACCAATTCCGGTAGGAATGTCTCTACTAACATCCTTCGTTTCGGCTATAAGTCTCCTTGGTACGTATAAAATTTTATATCAAGGGTTAAAAAACATCCATTACGTATATGCTTACTTTTTAAATGTGAATTATATGAATTTTTCTTTACCTTTTTAGGGTTTTCGGGTGAAGTGTATGCTCATGGATTGCAGTTAAGTTTGTTCATGGTTGGAATTGCATTTGGAACTGCAACAGCTGCTATAGTTACGATACCCGTGATTCATCCTTTAAAATTAACTTCAATCAACGAGGTACTTTATCGTATTAATTGCCAGTATTGAGTTATTTAGTTTGGATACATAAATAAAGTACATTAAGTAGTCTGAATAAATAATTAAATATGTTAAAAGAAGGCATTACGTTATTGGAAGACAATCTCTGATCATGAGCTTACGATTATACGCGACATTTACAGTCATCCGAAGAACAATAATATATACCATTCGCGAGTATCAATCAACTGTGCGAAGATTCTTTCAAAATCTCCAAACTCTTTTGACACCCGATATATTCTATTTACAACCTGAACATTAGAATTCTTAGGGAATTCCTCTGCTGTATGCAGTAATTTTTCTATGTAATCATTTTAATGTGGAATGTCTCCATATATCCAATATTTTTGAAAAATGTAGTTCTTTAAAAAGACCGCTTACAGTACTATATTATGTTTCTCTACACAGAAAATTACTATCGTAAAATTGTTTGTATTTATTTTATTTCAGTATCTTCAGCTCCGGTTCAAGTCACCCAGGCTTCGCATTTTCGTTACGATTATTACTTGCATTCAATGGCTACTTTATATGGGAGTTTGCCTTATGCTCCAACCCTTGCCTTGGCGACTGTTACTCCACTCAGTTCATTAACTTATATTTTCATTTTGGGCATTATAGTTACCATTTACTCTTCCATTGTAAGTATATACGATAATACGATTGACTAAAACCAACAATCGAAAAGTTGACAATACATTATCTGATTTACAATTAAAAACCTTTATTTATTCTTATGAAATCTACTTTATATTGTAAATTCAGTAGCTTTAACACCTCTCTGAAATCTGCTTACAGGGTGGCATTCGAGCTGTTGTCTGGACGGACGTCTTTCAACTAGTTGTTATGACTGCAGGGTTAATCATCACTGTGGGAGTAGGATTGTACGTAGCTGGAGGGCCTACAAAAGTTTGGAATACAGCATTGGCTGGAGGGAGGCTAGACATTTTCAAGTAAGTTAGATTACGAAATGAAATTCGAAGAAAAATTCATTTTGATAGTAAATGTTAAAACTTATTATTAAGAGAAGGTAAATAGGTACCTAAGTGTTTTATTTATTATTTCAGTACCAATCCGAGCATTTATGAAAGGCATAATGTTTACAACACGATTTGTTTTGGACTCATGTTATTCTCTTCGTTTTTCGGAGTGGCTCAGATAAATACCCAACGCATATGTTCAGTTCGAACAACTGAAGATGCCTACAAGTTAGTACATATCCAACACATCATATTTATTTAGAAAACCAAAGAATAAGTTCACAGACCAGCTTTTAAACATGAAAAGTAATTTATATATATATATATATATATACAAGGAGTTACAAGGAAAAGTAGTACCTCAAAAGTCCTTGCGGCCCATACCGAGGAGGTACCAATGGCAAAGGGTGACAGGGAAAAATTCATATACCTCAAATAATGTGCAAGATTCGGTCTAACCTTTTCTTGAACAGATCCACAGAAGAACTGTTCACAACTTTTGAAGGTAGCCTGTCCACGTTTCACAGATCTTATACGTAAAGTAATTCCCACACACACTAGTCCTAAACCTTTTCAAATCCAACCATTGTTGCGAGTTTGGTTATCATTTAAACTAAACATGCTTCTAAAATCGACGTTGTTGAACCCGCGTAACAACTTGAAAACCTCGATGAGTTGACCGCGCAGCCTCCGAGTTTCCAGCGAAAACAAATTCAGGGCGCGCAAGCGTCGATTGTAGCCCATATGCCTAATGGAAGGGATTAACTTTGTGGCCCTCGCCTGCACTCGCTCCAGCCTCTCAATATCTTTCCTGAGGGTGGGCGACCAGAACTGCACAGCATACTCCAGGTGCGGCCGAACCATAGAATTGTACAGAGAGCACACTTTCCTTCTTCCGAAAACGAAATTGCCCCCTCATATAACCCAACAACTTCTGGGCTTTCTTTGCCACCTCTACGCACTTTCGTAAATTTAATGTCGTAAACTTAAGGTCGCTGCTAATTAGCACACCCAAGTCCTTTTCCAAATCAGTGGCCTCGATATTACTACCCAACATCGAGTAGTCCGACTTGGGATTGGCGTAGCCAATGTGCATCACCTTGCATTTACCCAAGTTAAACGACATTTGCCATTCTTCGGACCACTCTCCTATCCTACCTAGGTCCGCACGCAGTTCCTCGATCGCTTTAGGCGTCCCAACATTGGCCACAAGCGTGGTGTCATCAGCGAATTTGGCGATCCGACTGACGATGCCACTGTCGATATCATTTATGTAAATGATAAACAACAGTGGCCCCAAAACGGAACCCTGAGGAACCCCACTAGTGACCGAGGCCCAACCCGAACTAACCCCTTTAATTACAATCCTCTGCCGCCTATTCTTCAGCCAGTTTTCAATCCACCTACCTACTTCCCCACCGATACCCAACGCGCGCACTTTCGCCATTAGCAGCCGGTGAGGTACCTTATCAAAGGCTTTCTGAAAGTCGAGATAAAGTATATCAATCGCCCTACTCTTATCATACTCACTCAATATGACGTGGGAAAACTCGAGCAAGTTGGTGAGACACGACCTATGCCGTCTAAACCCATGGTGGAGTCCCCAAGCAGCTTGTAGGAATCCAAATGGTCAACGATCCTATCCTATCCTCTCTAATAATTATCCTCTATCCGCTATTATCCTCTCTAATGGGACGATAGTTCCCTGGACTTTCGTGATCCCCTTTCTTAAAGATAGGGGTCACATTGGCTTCCCTTCAGTCACCAGGCACCTGGCCCGTCTCCAACGATTTTTTGAAGACTGTAGCCAGGTGTGAAGCCACCTGGTCGCGCACCTCCCGCAACACTCTGAGGAGGAACTGGTATAGCCCAGGAGCCTTAAACGCCACCCGTAGTTCTTCGTTACGTTTCTCTAGCCTAACCTTCGCCTTCACTTCCCTACACAGGCGGACATACGCTTCAGTGTTCTCATGGGAACGATTGGCCTTCGCCCTCCTATACGCTACTTTCCTATTTCGGATAGCCGAAGCGATGTCACGACTGAACCACTTAGGCTGCGTTGATGCACTCCCCAAGTGCGTATTGAATGGCACCGTGAAAAGTCATCCTTACGAAGGTGATTTTTGCCGTCTGTTCAAATAAAGCCCGAGAGCTCAATTCATCACAGTTATAAAGATTCAGACTGACGACCAAAAGGTTTTCTTAGCAGGCACAGAGGACGACCCGAACGGACGTCTTCGCGATACTAAGGGCCAACTTTCTTTTGATAACGCCTGAAACAATTGTGAGCCTCATGGAACCTTTCTACAATATCATAGGCGAGCTCTAAAAGCCTTTAGAACAGAAGTCATTAAAGTTTTTTTTTTGATCCAACTATAAACGAGAGAGAGAGAGAGAGAGGCAACCATCACTCAAGTCTCACCTCGCTAAGATTTAATTGTCGAAGTCTTTCACCAGTCACCCCTCAGTTTTGGAAGAAGTAACATCTCGTTAAACAGGCTCTCACTATGGCCTATTTGTCATTCCGTTCACTCCTGAAAGATTTTTAAATTCATTCCTGCGTCATCTTATAAATTGTGTAATAATTCGACTTCCACTTATTTCCATACCATACACGATTCATTAATCATTGTTATAATTAAGTTCGTGAATAAAATGAAAAAGCTTTTCAGTCCATCCTTTTTGCTTGCTAAGCGGTACATCAATATCTGGTGAACACTAGTCAAACCAATAAAATGTAATGAAAATTACCTATCCATAAATAAACTCAGGCGGAGTTGAGCGGAGTAACAAATACAGGGTGTCCCAGAATTAACTATCTATTTCAATGAAATCGGACAAATTTTTTAAAAACACTTTATTTATGTTTATCATGTTTAGTATGTGTTAAAAATGTACAGGGTGTCCCAGAATTAACTATCTATTTCAATGAAATCGGACAAATGTAATAAAAACTGACATAATTTTGTGTTTATTACTAAATTATGATACAAAAACAAATAGATTTATAAATCATAAGTCAAAACTTTATTGAGAAGTTTCAACATGTGCACCGTCTGTATCTCTGCAAATTTCAAATCTATCCTCACCGCTGCGAAACACATTTTGAAGCATTTCAGGTGTTATCTCCCGCACTGCAACTGGATGCGTTCTTTAAGTTCAGCTAAACTATTGATCTTTTGGCGATAAACCTTTGTTTTTATGAAACCCCATGCAAAGAAATCCAGGGGTGCCAAATCCGGAGAACGCGGAGGCCAAGGTCGAGGTCCTCCACGTCCAATCCACCGATTCGGAAGGCGTCTGTTGAGGTATTCTCGAACAATTAGAGCATAATGACATGGTGCTCCATCTTGTTGAAACACAACATTATCAAGAATGCCATCATCAAGAAGCTGTGGTTCAAGAAACTGCTGAAGCATATCAAGGTAGACGGTACCTGTTACAGTTGCTCCCGCAAAGAAGAATGGGCCATAAATTTGGATTTGGTCATTCCAAGCCACACGTTAACTTTTGGAGAGTCTCTCTGTCATTCTAAAAATAAAACTATGAAAAACTATGAAAAAATTATGAAAATAAAATTATGAAAAAAATTTAGAAATTTATACATTTTTAACACATTAAACATGATAAACATAAATAAAAGTGTGTTTTTAAAAAATTTGTCCGATTTCATTGAAATAGATAGTTAATTCTGAGACACCCTGTATCTCTCTCGCTAAGTCGCCTGTTATGATTGCAGCCAATTGCTGTAAAGTGGTGGAGCTAATGTCTCTCGCTGTCACCCGTTAGGGTCGGATCTATCAAGATAAGCGGTGTTAACGATCACGAAGTGATCATAAGCCCTACCTGTAGGGTAGGGAGCCGAAGGCGCGCGTTCTTTTTAAAATTTTTTAAGCAAGTTACAGTCACTTAAATTTTAAATCAGCTTCGCAGATTTTCCATGAAGCTCACGAAGCTGTTAAATTTCAAATACAACTTTTCACATTTTTTCCGATCTATCGTGACTTCCGATGCGTAGCCAAAAATTTTGATGGTCAATAATTTTGGAAAAGAATGTAGCCAACTTGATTTTCCACTTCACGAAAGTGCATGAAACTGTAAAAGCGTGTTGGGACTTGGTTCACTTGTAGACTTTTATATCTCAATTTCTTCTACTACTTCTCTCACCACTTTTCTCTACAAAAAAAAAAAAAATGGTGTCAATAATCCAGCAGGGTTGAAAGCACTAAAAAAAAAAAAAAAAACTTTTATAAAAGGGAAGGCCACCAGTCCACGCTTCTATAAAATTTTATTTTCTAATTGCCAGAAAAACCAGCAGATCAACAAATTCACGAAAGAAATCAACATCAACATCTTCCTTCCTTGACTAATCAATTTTAAAATTAGAAAGAGCCGTTTTGGCAGAAAACTGAGATTTGTTTATAAAAAACCTCTGAACAGGTAGCTAGAACAACCTGAAAAAAGTGTTAGCAGCTGACGAGGAAGCTTCTAACAGTGGCTGCATCCTCCAGCGCGGGACACGTCAACGCGAAGAAGAGGCGACATCAAACCAAAACATCAACGCGCTGGTGGCCAAACTTCCTCAAATCTCCGTGCAGGGGGCTGTCTACGGTTGGCCAGACTGGCAGTCGACGGCCTGTTGCGTGGCACGGTCAGAGTGCCGATCGGCTCCCGAGGCCGGACCTATTCTCAGCGTGCTATTTTTTCAACTACAGGGAGCAATTGCGTGCTCCCCGAACTACTCTTACTCTCTGGCGACATTAAGACTAATCCAGGACCCACTACAACTTACACATGTCACCATACACAAAGACAGACACAATAGCACCATGAGACACATATAATATTAACATATTACAGTACAACGTAGATGTCCTCACAAACAAAATCATGCAGCTTAGGGAATTCGTACACAAACAAAACATTCACATAGCACTTATACAAGAAACAAAACTAAAACGCACACAAAACACCCACCATCCCTGACTTCACGGCGATCCGTCAAGATCGTACTGGGGGTAACGGGGGTGGACTCATCACTTACATACGTAAAAGCATTAGCTACACTGATGCTACCCAAAACATTACAAACACAATCCAAGCAGATAACACGATAGAAATACAGGCAGTTAACATTAAAACACGCGCAAAACACAACACCACACTAATCAACATTTACATCCCACCAGATAGTTCACCTCAGGTGCCAGCCAATTACAATCCACAGTTACACAATCTTGCCTCTCACTAATGTCATCTTAGGAGGAGGACTTCAACGCCAAGACACTAGTTGGTACCTGCACAACCAAAGCAACACCAGAGGCGCCAACATAGCCACACAACTAACAGCCTCTTCATTCTTAACAATAAAGAACACACACACATACCACATCAAGCAGGATACTCAAACTCCTCCCCAGACATAACGTTCTGTTCCCCCTCACTAGCAACACATACACAATGGAGAACAGAAAAACAACTGTCATCAGACCACCTGCCATCATCATTACAACACATTCTACACTCTGCCCCAACAGCCTTAGGCACACTTACAGAAATTACAAGAAAGCTGATTGGGAACAGTTCAAAATACAGACTGAGGAACAATTCACCACATTAAACAGCACACCCATCATAAACATCAATACAACACTCAAGACATTTAATCAGATCATCAATAATGCAAACAAATACATACCGAAGGGCAACATTAGGAAATACAACCCAAATTACTCTAGAGAAATAGCCCACCTCATAAGGCAACGTAACAACCTCAAATATAACACACAAACCCCACACACAGAAGCCATAAAACAGCAGATACAACAGCTCAACACAGAAATAAACAACAAACTCAAAGAAAAACAAACAGAAACATTCATGGAATTCATAACAACATTAAACCACTCCACAGATACATCCAGGCTACACAAGACTATAAACGGCATTACCCACTCTAACAGCGGCATTCACACCTCACACGCGGCTATCTGTCGCAGCCAAAATAATATCCCAACACACACACAACAAGCTAACATCTAGTTAATCACTACGCAAAGATAGGTCACTTAAACAGAGACAACAACCAGAAACATGCAGACAGACAAAGCCAGACACAGAACCTACAGACCGACACAACCATTACACCCTTCAATACAGACCAGACCACCAAGATCATCAAAAACATTAAGAATTCGAAGGCTACTGGACCAGACAACATATCTAACATACACCTTAAACACTTGGGCCCACAAGGAATACTAGCTCTCACAAATATCAGCACATATTCATACCAACACTGTATTATTCCTGACATATGGAAACAAGGTAAAATTATTACACTACTCAAACCAAACAAAAATCCAACAGAACCAGCTTCCTATAGACCCATTACTTTACTATGCACACCTTCCAAAGTAACACAAAGACTAATCTTACAAATCACCAACCCACACATTCCACTATCGCCTACTCAACATGGATTCAGACCTCACCACTCAACCACGACATTACTCACTAACCTCACGCAGCATTATGGATGGCATCAACTCCAGACGACCAGCTCAACGTACACTATTAGCAACAATAGACATTAGTAAAGCATTTGATGCTATCCCACGCTTCCCTCTCATAAACAAAATACTCAACACAAACCTGCACAATAACACCAAAAGGTGGCTGAGCAACTATCTTTCAAGAAGATACTCACACATACAACATATCATTATCTTTTGCAAACCACATTCAGGATATTAAAAACAAATGTACGTCAAGACTTACACGCTTAGGGTACTAACAGGCACACAAACTTTGGACACCAGCAGAAACAACAATCACTCATATACAAACAATATATTCGCTCAGTTATGACTATGCTAGCCCATGCTGGGCACCCATTATCTCAAACACACACATAAACACCTTACAGACAATACAAAACAACGCACTTCGTATCATTACAGGATGCACTCAAACAACACCAATAGAACACCTGCACACAGAAACAAAAATACTGAAAGTTAGGGACATTTAGACATGAGGGAACACAATTCATGGAAGCAGCGACAACTAACCCACACCACCCTTGCCACCTCATGTACAATCATGCATTAACACCTCGCACCGTTAAGGTAACACCAGAGAGACATTATAACCAAATACTCCATTCCATACCACGCCCCACAGACATCACACAGTACAGAAAACACACACACACACACACACACCTCTAACCCACAAAGCACTGACACGACTCGGTCCGAATGCGGTCCTAGGTGCGAAGCCGCCACCATTAACAGGTCAGAGATCATCCTGAGCAGATCGGATCGAGGTAACTTAGCACGATTCCGATGTGGACATCACCCAACTTACTAACATATAAACACAGACTAGACAACTCCATAGACGACACCTGCCACCTGTGCCAGGACACACCACAAACAATTGAAACACATTATGACAGACTGTACCGCTCTAGCACAACAACGAACACAGACATCATCACTAGTGCGCTGAACCTCTGGTCCACTCCGAAAGGGCGATCGGTTACCTGCGTGCCGCCGGCTTGCTCGATCGGGTGGGCTGATCGGCTAAACAACAACAACAACCATCAAAATTTGTTTCACATCAGAAGACCAATGGGCCAAAATCTTGAAATTAAGTAATTCGTGTTTCGGTATATAAATTTTTGGGGGACATCCCAGGGATCTCAGAGGGTGTTTTCACAAATTTCATGAAATCGGTCCGGCTGTTTAAACCTGAAAAGGAGACAGACGGTGAATTGTAGTACGATGATGATGATTTGTACTTCAGTCAAACCATATAATTTGAATTTCAGAGTTTTATGGATCAGTGGTATAGAATGGAGTTATATACGTCCTAATATTTGGAGGAGGAGTCATAGCATATGCTGCTTATGCGGGCTGCGATCCTTGGCTTAGAACTCATAGAAAAGAAAGAAGAAATCGTGCCTTATTTCATAGTGGATCGCCTCAACTTCATCACTGGTTTAGCTGGAGTCTTCGTTGCTACTATAATTGGAGGAGCTCTCAGGTCTGTTTGGACCGATTCATTTTAAAATTTTCTTATGCGGTTTCCTTCAGCGTCAGAGTAAATTTGCAAATGATACTTACATATGTCAAGTTAGATAGGCTACATCAATTTTCAATACAATGATCTAATTTAATAAATTGAGGCACAGTATACTATTAATATACCGTAGTTAATAATATTGGTTATATGCAATACCTATCATAATTTTGAGTCCACATACAACTATGAACAACAACAACCACCCATGATTAAGATCACTGCATTTCTAGTTTAATAGATCTTCTTCTGTAGCATTATTAGTCCCATTTATATGGGGTCGCTGTTGCGGATACTTCTCCACTCCGCCCTATCCTGCGCCATCTCCTCCGTCAGGTTTTTCTCGCTCATGTTCATCCTGATGAAATCCTTCCACCTCATCCTCGGTCTTCCTCTCTTCCTCCTCCCGGGCACTTTCATAGAAAACACCCTCCTCCGAACGTAGACCTCGTATTTTCTCATTTCATGCCCGTACCATGCCATTCTTCTCTCTTGAGCATTCTTTGAAATTCCCGTAACTTTCACCACCCCCCTGACTCTGTCGTTCCTTCTCCCGTCTCCCCTAGCTACACCCTCGATCTTGTCCGCATGTCATCCTCTGGTTTTGGCAATAAATTTTACGGCCGTATGCCCTTCCTGACACCCACCCTCTATATACATATATATACACTGTATCTAAAATGATAATTTTGCTTCTTTCAGGAATTGTCTTGCACAAAATGTTACATCACAAATATCCTCATCTTATTTCTATCATAACATAGCTGTAAAGATTAACAGATAATAGTTTAATAGATAACTTTGATTTTACAATAGGCGATAACACAAATAAATTAGTGTAAATGACCAACATTCATTGTTTAGTGTGACTTTCCCGAGTAGGGATGATGGCTTGCCATCTCGAAGGCATCGGATGAAATTGAGGTTGTAGTTTCTACGAAGTCCTAGTAAAATACACCATAGGTCTTCTCATGCTGATCTTTCCTCTCCAAGTAACCTTATCAAGTATTGTAGTCAGGGCCAAATTAAGAGATGGGCTAACAGAGCTACAGCTACAGCTCCATAATAAAGAGAGCCCCTCAAAAAGCAGAGCAGCAAAATTTTTTGACATTTTTGTATAAATCCAATCATGTCAAAACTATCAAAAATGTAGTTACTTGCCTTATTTGACAGTGAAATTCGTGTTGTTTAAGTTATTTCTTTGTATAAGTACTATTGTGACGACATTTTTTCTTTGCTCTGACGGTTTTTCTTTGCCTTTGCCAAACATGCTTTAGTTATGTAACTTCTGATTTTGTTATTTTAATGGTGAAAAAGAATAAAAAATTCATAACAAAATTCATATTTGT
>JAJOZX010002302.1:425000-455000 GCA_023014485.1 Bathynomus jamesi
TCACTTTATCAGCTAGAGTAATTTTAATACCTGCAATAAATAAAGAATTTTATATATTTTTATAGTCACAAAAACTATTTCGATATAAGTAAACATGTAAGCTGCAAATGGGGGGCTATACACACACACACATTATATATATAATATATATATATATATATATATATATATTATATATATATATATATTAGGGTGCATCAAACGCCCTTAGGTTCTTGGATTTTAATGTCTATTCTCTCAAATGTTACACTTGTTGCTAGAAGTGTGTATGCCAAAACTTAATTAAATCGGAGGTGGTCCTGGGTGGCCACCGGTCACTTTTATATTTTCGCAGCAATTTTCGGGGCCGCGCTATGTAAAAATATCTATTTTTTTTATTTACCAACCAGTTGACTACTTACATTGTTTCTTTTAATTAGAGTTGCTAAGGGGTGATTTACATAACATTTGAGAGAATAGACATTAAAATCCAAGAACCTAAGGGCGTTTGATGCACCCTAAAGGGGTGATTTACATAAAACATGTACCATAAACGAAACTTCACTTATAGTCTAATATATCCTTTATTGTCTTTCAGAAACAATGAAAGCTAAGAAGACCAGATTAGCAAGTGCCATTTTTGGTCTTGGCAATGCTCTTACAGAAGGAGATGGTACATTGACAGGAGTCCGCCTCCCAACTTGCCGGCAGGTTCTTCGATGCGTGATGTGGCACATCCAGAAAGAAATATGTGAAGGCAAACAAACACAGCCACTCAAATGGAAATCTGCCAGCATAGTCCTTATCCAGCTGAAAACATTCTACACTAAAAAGCAAAATATTCCTATGCTTTCAGACCATCAATGCTGCAAACTAATACTTGACCTTCTTAATGACAATAACAAATTGCGTCAAATACCTGTTTCTCGCAGAGAATCTCCAAACACTTTGGCTAAGTTGCAATCCATGAATGAACGTCTTGATAAGACCTTTGGTGTATGGACAAAAGATGCAATGACAAACATTAAGAATGAGGAAGATAGAGCATTTTTAGAGTCAATGAAATCTGACAGAGTAGCCTCATTTGGTAGTGTTGACAAGAAGAAAGCTGATAAAGATCGTAGAAAAGAAAAACGCATCTTAGCGGAAGCTTCAAGACGAGAACGTCATGAATCATCCAGTGTACAAGAGATGAAAAGTTCTGTATGCTCTGATGATAGTGCCTCTGCAGATAGCTTGGAAGAAACTGAAGAAGAGGCGATTCCAGAGCTTCAAAGGAAGCGTAGTCACCACAGATCAACATATGCAGGTACGTCTGCCTTTATTCCTCATGATATTCTGAAAAGGCCTTCAGTCGTGTCTGTTGCTACTCGACTAAAACATAACTCCTGTTCAACAGGCTGTGCTCACCGAAGCTGTAATTCAAGAGGCAGGAGGTGATCCACGTCGTGTGGCCAAGTCGTATTCAACTGCTGATAAGGCTCGACGATCAATAACAAGTGCTATCGCCAAAGATATTCGAGAAAATTGGATCGCCCCAACAGCTGCAACACTTCACTGGGATGGCAAGCAGATGCATACGCTCACAAACAAGAATGGCAAGGAAGAAAGATTGCCAGTGTTGGTTGGGAATGCCACTGATGTAAAGCTACTGGGAGTGGCTAGATATCCTCGTGGAAGTGATATGTCATCAGGTGACATCATTGCCGAGCACACTTACACGTTTCTACATTCATGGAAGTGCAAACAGTCAGTTGTCAACTTATGTTTTGACACAACAGCATCAAACACTGGACACGTTACAGCTGCCTGTGTTACCATTCAATCAAAACTGGACCGTGCTCTTCTGTGGTGTGCATGTCGCCATCATGTTGGAGAGGTAATCCTGGATCATGTGTTTGACGCTCTCAAAATTGAGACATCAAAGTCTCCAGAAGCATCTTTGTTCCAAGATTCCAGAAGAATTGGGAACGCATATCGCATGCAAAGGATGAAAGTTTAACCAAAATTGACATTTCAATGTACAATGACGATGCACAACAACTGCTTTTATCCTGCAAAAAAAGGTTTTAAGCACAATCCGCACAAGCGCTTCATACTGTAGGGAAGACTACAAGGAAATGGCACAACTCTGCCAGGTAGTCCTCGATGATGATGTCACAAAACAAGGAACACTCCACAGACCTGGGGCCATGCATAAAGCAAGGTGGATGTCAAAGATTCTTTATTCCATCAAAATATGCCTACTTGAAGAGCAAATTTCTGTACTACCTCGAGGAACTGTAACAACACAACATCAACAGGAAAAACTGAAGGAGTTTGTTGTTTTTGTTGTTTATATTTATTGTGATTGGTGGCTCATATGTCAGTCTGCTTCAAATGCCCCATGGTTTGATTTGTGCTTATACAAGACTCTGCTCAACTATAAAGCTGTCAACTCAATCATTTCAGTCAGCGCTGTGAAAGCCTTTGATAGACATTTGTGGTATTTAACCCCAGAACTGGTTGTTTCGGCACTGTTCAGCAATGCAGTACCTCAAAAGGAGCGTCGTGCCCTTGCAGATGTGTTACTGGCCATACAACCAGATGAAATGCCAAGCACTCCAAAACACCGCTACGGTTCTGGATATGGCAAACCGTCATTTCCAAAAATTACAGAAGCGACAACCCTGGCTGATCTTGTGAACGAGGACTCGTGGTTTACAGTGAACCTTCTTCACCTGGATATGACCTTCCTAACAGAGGATGTTGACAATTGGCAGAACAATGACCACTTCAAGGCAGCCAAGTCCATTGTGGATGGGTTAAATGTTGTGAATGACCCTGCGGAAGAGCAGTAAAGCTCACAACTGATTTTGTCTCAGCTGCAAGAGGAGAAGACCACTTCCAAAATCTTCTTCAAGTGGTTGAATGTGACCGCAAAGCGAGGCCAAATTTGCGGAAACGAGCAAAGTTGGAGTAGTGACATTGGCGTTGTGTTTTATACATTTTCAACTTTCAATCAATGTAAGTATAGTAATACCGAATATTTGTATATTAGTATTATAAGTAATACCGAATATTTGCCGAATATTCGGTGCATCACTACTAAATATATAAAAGTGGCCGGTGGCCACCCAGGACCACCTCCGATTTGATTTATTGTTTGCATACATACTTCTACCAACAAGTGTAACATTTGAGGGAATAGACATTAAAAGCCAACAACTTTTTGAAAATCATGGGGCGTTAATGCACCCTAATATATATTATATATATATATATAATATATATATAATTATATATATATATATATATATATACACACACACACACACATATATATATATTATTTATATATATATATATATATATATACACACACACACACACACATATATATATATATATATATTATATATACAGGGTGGGCCGTAAGTTTCCATACATAGGAAAATTAAACGTTTGTTTTTATGTTTCAGATACCCTAAGAATATGCGTTTGACGTAAGATCTTGTTTACTGATGAAGCAAATTTTTACGTCAATGGAGAGGTTAATCGGCAAAACATACGTTATTGGAGTAATGCTAACCCCTAACTAACTGGCTGAGTCCGACGAAGATGCAAGGTGCCGGTAAAGTGATGGTGTGGGCCGGGATATGGGGTGACAGAATTATTGGACCAATTTTTGTCAGTGGAAATCTTAATGCCGAAAGGTATCTTAACATGTTGCAAGAAGAGATTTTCCCATCCCTGCTAAACGAGGAAGGTAACTTCCCAGTTTACTTCCAGCAAGATGGAGCTCCACCTCATTATGGTCTTCACGTGCGTCGGTATTTGGATCAGCAGTTTCCGGATGCTTGGATTGGTCGGCGTGGTCCTGTGGAGTGGCCTCCCAGATCCCCAGATCTCACCCCCCTTGATTTCTATCTTTGGGGGCGCTTGAAGGCCATGGTGTATCAGGAAAAGATACGAGACATAAATCATCTAAAGGAACGTATCACCAACGCCATTACAAGCATAACGTCAACTGTGCTAATGCGTGTTCATCAACAGTGGGGAACACGTATTGAAATGTGTTTTCAAAACAATGGCAACCATGTAGAGCATATTATATAAATAAAAATGGTTGTCCATAAAAAAATGATTATTTTTCCTATGTATGGAAACTTACGGCCCTCCCTGTATATATATATTATATATATATATATATTATATATATATTATATATAGTTATACACACAAACATACATACACATATCTATATGTGGTGTAGTGGTTAGCGTTGCTGAATACGAATCCATCGGCCCCGGGTTCGAAACCCGTTGACGGCAGCCAGTGCGCAGCAAAACCCAGCTGTTCATCCTTCCACACAATAAAGAAAGTGGTTGGTAGATAAATGGGTACCCTAGGTGGCCTAGTGGTTAAGACGCTGGGCTGCTGATGGGGCGTGGTTCGGATTCCACGTTAAACTGTAGGTCTAAGGTGGAGTGAAAAGCTTGACCTTCGTCAGAATGAACAATTCGGGCGGAAACTAACCAAAGGCTACACATAGATATACACACGTACATATATATATATATATATGTACAGGGAGCGGCAGAAGTCGCTTTACCGAGAATAGTGAAATCACCTTGCGAAGAATAATATTTATTATTTATTACAGAAATTATTCAGTGTCCTCCATCATGTTCAATACACACCTTACATCTTTGAACCACTGAACAACAAATAGCACGACACAGTTTTTTGTTATTATTCGTCTCGAACTCTTGGCGTATCACTCTTCATGTGATCGAGAGGTTTCTGGCCGTAGACTCTATCTTTGATTGTACTCCACATTGAATAATCAATGTGATGTGATTATTCAATGTGGGATATAATCAAAGATAGAGTCTATGACCAGAAACCGTGGGACTTCGATCACGAAGATTTTGATACGCCAAGAGTTCGAGACGTTGAATAATAACAAAGAAGTGTGTCGTGCTATTTGTTGTTCAGTGGTTCAAAGATGTAACGTGTGTATTGAACATGATGGAGGACACTCTGGACAATTTCTGTAATAAATAATAATTATTATTCTTCGCAAGGTGATTTCATTGTTCTCGGTAAAGCGACTTATGCTGCACCCTGTATATATATAATTCTTATGCAGGTGTTTTGGCACACTGCATGAAATATTTAACCAATGTAAAGTAAAAAAAAACCATTTTCAACACAAATCTAAAATACAAACTTATAAAAAATATGTTATTCAGAATAGTAAAATCGCAATTTCTACTTTAGCACTCGTGATTGGTTTAGTGGTCGTTGGAGCTGCAATATTATCATCAAAAGCATCAAGCTTGATTCAATTTACACTGACAATAACAAGTGCAATGTTAGGACCAGTTTATGGCGTCTTTCTCCTGGGTTTCTTGTTTCCAAAAACAAATTTAAAAGGAGTTTGGACCGGGATGTTTTTCGCGTTGGTAAGTATGAAAGGCAAAATAAATTAAGCAAAAGATTATCTTTCAAATATAATTAAAAATCTTTGTGAAGTAAATCTATTTGTTATTTCAATAATTCAATATCAGCTTATAATTCAGTGTAAGCCTATAATCCTATATTTTCTGAAAAATGTCTTGGTTTTTCAGGAATGAGGATTACGATGCACTTAATGAGATACATTTTCTTATGCTAATGTTTTGTTCATCAAACTTGTGAACATCTTAAGAGCTAAACAACAACAAACTTCAGTAGATGTTCACAATTTTTATATAAATAAAATTGAAATGAATATTCCAAATGGTGGTTTGTTTTTGTCGACTTCGAATTTTATTTATTCTGTCCATTCTTTTAGAGAATACTACAGGGTGTCTGAAAAATCACTCCCTATTTTTAAATTTTTATTGCCCCGAAACGAAAAGATGTATAAATGTTAAACCCTCCGTCTATGGCCTTAGGCGGTTCGAAGTTGACGGGGGTTCTGGTTAGGTGGAAGCAACGGATTTGTTACTCTGGTACCGTATAGGAAATCGCAGAAGTTTTTCTTATACTACTCACCGATTTCTTTTTATATTGGATCGGAGGATTCTGTGAGGCTTACTAAATTCTCTGAAGGTTCCCCGATTCTTTTTATAACGTCTCAGGAAGTTATTTTTCTCTATTTAAGACTAAGTTCTCTGAAAGGAGTAAGGTTCGAAGGAGAAGACAATGATTTTCTCTGACTATAATTTACTGCTAAAATGTTACAGGTAATGCTCAGCCTCTAAGTTAGATCAGTCAGATCAGAATAATACATTGGAGAAATTTTATAGTCTTTTATAGTGAATATTTACTGACATTATTATTATTTAATGCTGATCTGTTCTTGTTTTTTATTCTCAATAGGCTGATTTACTTTGCAAAACATTTAAAGACAAAACAAATATGTTTGCTGTAGCAGTGTCTAGACTGCTAAGCAAGAGGAAGCCATATTTTTATTTCAAACCGCATATTGACAGATCTGATGATATCATGATCTGCCGAGTTAACTAAAAATGGAAATTGAAATATGCCTTCCCATCACGAATTACAAACATGCACATGGGCGAAAATTAAAGGTTTAAGATAAAAAATTAAACGTTAAGCACGACATGACTTCATCTTTTACAACGAAGAGAGAATGTATACAGGAAATGAACAAGATTACATTATTAAGCTAAGTCTACGAAAATGATCAAGTAGTTTACAAAGAAATAATTCACCAATTATAAAATAGAAAGCAAATAAAATTTTTATCCAAACTCGTGTCAGCGTTATACGATTTTGGCCTTGATATGTCAAAATGAATATATGAATAAGAATATAAGGTTTATTTAAATATTTGAATGAACATAAGAATTATATGAATGTAGGAATTAATTATTCATTGTTCAATTTTACATAAATACATTTCTTTAACTGAAATGAAGCTTATTTCATACCGTTTACTTTAGAGTATTACAAAATTAAAAAGCTTTAATACAAAGTTAAAGTTCAACGTAGGTTCCAGCATTGTCCACACACTTCTGTAACATCACTGGTACATTTTCAACAGATTTTCTCAAGAAGTTACGTGGTACATTACCAAAAACATCACGAATTTTGTTTTCAAGTTCATCAATGGTCCTTGGTTTTAATTTGTAGACCACTTGTTTGGCCCATCCCCACAGAAAGAAGTCGCATGGTGTTAAATCTGGACTTCGAGCAGGCGATTCAGTTGGCCCTCCACGACCTAACCACCGTCCGGAGAAGTGGTTATCTAACCATGCACGAACAGTTAATGCAAAATGTGGTGCAGCCCCATCTTGCATAAAGAGCAATTCTCCACCATTTTCCACTCAGTTTACAGAAGTGTGTGGTCAATGCTCGAGCCTACGT
This sequence comes from Bathynomus jamesi, assembly GCA_023014485.1. Lineage (NCBI taxonomy): Eukaryota > Metazoa > Arthropoda > Malacostraca > Isopoda > Cirolanidae > Bathynomus > Bathynomus jamesi. The sequence continues at coordinate 432,342 of JAJOZX010002302.1, forward strand.
TGAACTTTAACTTTGTATTAAAGCTTTTCAATTTTATAATAAAGTAAACGGTAAGAAATAAAGTTCATTTTAGTTAAAGAAATGTTTTTATACATCTTTTCGTTTCGGAGCAATAAAAATTTTAAAAAAGGGAGTGACTTTTCAGACACCTTGTAGATCTCGTTTATTTTTCTCTTATCAATATAAAATATTTGAAAATATCAAGATTACAGGAAGTTATTTCTTTTCTTCAAATACTACCTTATACACTATACAGGGTGTTTCATAACATGTGGGACGCACTTTTAGGATGGATTCAGGACCTAAAAACAATGCAAAAAGATTATATAAACATATGCCCGAAATCGCTTTGTTTCCGAGTTACAGCCCGTTTGTGTGTTCCAGCAAGTATCCGCCTTACCTTTAAAGGAAGTGCCCAAAATGACCACCTTGCGCTTGAATACACGTCTGAACACGCCTCGTCATAGACTGCCTGACGCGTTCAAACATTCCAGGTATTGCTCGGATTTTCTGGTATCCTTGTTCTACACGTTGGCGAAACATTTCAACGTTGTCAATGGGTGTCACGTAAACGATGGATTCAAGATGACCCCACAGGTAAAAATCGAGTGGATTCAGGTCCGGGGAGCGAGCAGGCCACGCAATGGGTCCTCCACGGCCTATCCATTTATCAGGGAAATGGTCATCCAAATACTACTCGACTAAAATGAGGCGGAGCGCCGACATGCATAAACCACATACGACGTCGGACACCAAGAGGAATTTCATCTAGTAAATCACTTAAATCATTCCTTAAAAAATTGGAATAGGAGATTCTCCTGTCAATCTTCCAGGCAAAACAAAAGGACCGATTAAATTGTCGGCAATAAGTCCTGCCCATATATTGATACTAAATTGTTGTTAGTGCCTTGACTGGATAATGGCATGCGGATTCTCTTCGGCCCAGTGAGGTGTTGTGAAAATTGATCAAGACATTTCTTGTGAAGGCAGCCTCATCAGAAAACAACACAGAGTTGTGTATCTTACACCCTCTACTGCTGCTATCCTTCGGGTGCTGACACCAGGATGCTCCTTCACGCGATTCAGGACCCGCTACTCCAACTCAACAGTTCTGGCGCTCATTGGTCTACCACCATCTGAAACTCGCTTCTTGAATGATCCTATAATCACCAAGACACTTGTCTATTCTCTGAAAGGTCTTCTTATCTGGCAGACGGCGATTCGGAAACCTTTCCGCATACAGACTTCTTGCTGCGGCCGCATTACACTCGGCAAGTCCATACATGAGATGCATGTCTGCTATTTCTGTTTGAATAAGCCTCCATTCTCACTTCAAATGAACACTATCACTGAATAGCACAAAAACTTTTAAGGTTTTTTTCACTGGACTGCACTTATTCACGGTAAGAAGTTACGAACAGTGAAACACTGCGCTGCAACTCTGACTGACTGATGGCTCTACACTCAACGATATTGAAACATTTCATAGTGTACGAAACATTACAATCGGCAAGGCCATACATGAAATAAATCTCGTGCACACTCACAAACATTGCCGGCAAGCAGTGTTTGTAAACAGTCTGCGGAAAGAATTGCTGGAACACAAAACGGGCTTAACTTGGAAACAAAGCGATTTCGGGCATATGTTTATATAGACTTTTTTCATTGTTTTCAGGTCCTGAATTCATCCTGAAAGTGCGTCCCACATGTTATGAAACACCTTGTATATAATTATCTTGACTTTACCTCCTCTTGAAACATTTGGTGTAAGTTTTATTACCCACGTTACTCTGCGAGCACAAACGTCATTTTCTCAATTTTATAATGTTCTGTTTTTTTGGTTTTAGTTAACTGTTGGTTGGATAACTATAGGAGCTTTCGTTCATGACAAGGAACTCAAACGTCTCCCCTTATCTACTGAAGAATGTTCGTCTGTTACTTTTAATGTGACTGGATTCGACAGTAGCAAAACATCATATGATATTCATTATGAAAACTCTACAAAAGAACTCGTACAAGATGACTCGGGAGAAGAGTAAGTATAACTAGTTTGAATTTATGCATCCTTTTTATTATGTCGAAGTTGAGAGACTTCAAGGAAACAACGAGCAATCTTGCATAATTTCATCTTGAATGCGAAGTCATTCGTTTCATACTGTTGCTTATTATTAGTTTTATAAATTTTAATCTTCAATTTGGAACAAAATCGGCCGCGAGTTATAAGAAATATACTATACAATAATGGGTAACTACGTACATGCTTGTTTAAAGTTAGTGCACTGTAAAAGTTGTTTCAGGTTCAAGAATTTCTAAACAAAATTTTTGTCTCCAATTTTCAAAAACGTTTAAGACTACGAATATTCTAAAGGAGGTTAATAGCCCCAGTCATTATGATTATTTATTGATAAGCCATTCTTAAATTAAGTAGACAATTCCAAACACAGGTTTATGGAACTCCAAACACGCTGAGGTATATGAGTACTAATGCAAACTTAGATTTACTAGCAAAAGTGGACCCTACAGGTCCATTTAGCTAGACCTGCAGTGCTGGGGCCTTCGGCCTCAGTAATTGGGAAGCCTGAACCCCGAGTAATTGGGGGACCGCAGATCCCCCAATTCCTGAGATTTCAATTATTCGGTCAGTAAAACTATAGAAAAGAACGCAGCCATGAAAATCTTAAGCTTCACATCCGAACCCATTGTATCATGCAATGAAAATCTTAACGTGCTACAGTAAAAAGTTAAAACAAAGCAAAGCGCATTTACAGTACAGTATTTCTATATGTTCAGAATCACTTAATAGCAGTGGTGGGCACCGTTAACCAAAAAGTTAACTTCGATAACGATAATCCGTTACCCCCAATTTTTAACTCCGATAACGATAATCCGATAATTTTATTACAAAGTTAACGGAAGTTAACGATAATCCGTTAACGATAACTATTTATTTACTAACATTTAAAAAAATCAAGGAAAAAAGCTTTAAAACCCATAGAAAATGTTTATTTATGCAAAATCCAACAATAAATAGGTATTTAACTGTATTTTTATCAAGTTTTGCAACTTTTTGCTTAATAACTTTTTCTTTATTTTTAATAAAAAATGTACTGATTACATGTTTTGAAACCCTTGTAACCACTAACCATTAACTAAATTTTAATTTACCAGAGAATTATTATGGCGGGAACTGAAAGGTAAAATTAAATTTTAGGCACATTTATTAAAGACCGACACAATGTGCTGGTTGCCCTTCAGAAAGACCAACGTCTCAAAGTTAGGCCCAACTGCCAGTCTTGACCTCTTGGGCCTCAGGATGTCCTTGCCGAGAGAGAAGAGCCGTTCCACTGCGGCAGAGGACGGAATTGGCAGACTGAAGTTATGGCGGTTTGAATTCATTCGCGAGCGGTGATCTTCCGTGAATGACTGACTCCTCGCAGTTAACGTGTTAACGGACTTAATATCGAGTTATCGGAAGTTAACTGGTCCGATAACGATAAATGGAAATTAACTTCAGTTAATAGTCCGTTAAAAAAAGTTAACTTCGTTAATTAACTGTTATCGGATTAACGCTTTAGTGCCCAACACTGCTTATTAGTAAATACATGTATCTACAGACGGACGGACAGGACTGCTTTTTTATAGTATAGATAAGTAAGTTTAAAAACGATTTTTTTCATGCAATGTTTTCGGTTCGATTAAATTTTTGTTTTATGTAAACTTATAATACTTTGTAATATATATACAGAAGTAACCATAATGTAGACATTAATCAACCTGCTTCAAATTAATTTCTAACATTTTCACTCCCAACAAAAAGCATACAGATTACACTGTGCCACAATCTTTGTTTATGTTGATTAATTTTTCGATCTTTTCTCTATGTTTCGGCCAAGCTGATTACAGATTTGACATCGGTTTTGCTCGGAAAACTATAGTTTTTATGATATGGTCAAATTTAGAAATCTTACTTTTTCGCCATTTTTCAGGCATTTTTCTGAGATAGCAAAAATAATTTTAAGTGCAAAATTCAAAATGTCCCCAAAACGGGTTTATTAGTAATGTTTTTATTGGTTAAGGCCAGCCTTTCTCAACCTTTGGTACGCGTACCACTGGTGGTACGCAAGAGCTGCCTAGGTGGTACGCAACGCCTTGGTATTAAATATGTGGTACACACTAAGCTTTATCCAGTTGAATTTTTTTTTTTTTTATCTTCACATTTTTCCGAAGAGAGTCGCAGTCAGATGGAAGATGTACATAACAAAAACTATTTCAGTTCATTTGGATAAACTTGTATTCAAATTTAATGAGTATTTTCCACCAGAAAACAATCCACGAACAGGATATTTTTGAGTGATGGACCCATTCATTCACGTTGATAATGAAACCAACAAGATCTCATTCACAGTCTCAGAGCAAGATAATCTTATAGAATTATCAAGTGACTTAACCTTAAAAGAGCTATTCAAGACAGCCTTTGGATGTTTTTTGGCTTAAATTGGAAACAGAATATGAAGCACTAACTAAAAAAAAGCAATAAAAAAGCTGTTGCCATTTGCATCAACCTACCTTTGTGAGCAGTCATTCTCTGTAATGACAACATTAAAAACAAGAGAGAGAAACCGTCTTCAACTTGAAACAGCTCTTCGAGTGGCTGTTTCAGACATTACTCCTCGAATTGATAAGCTCGTCAGCGAATTACAAGCACGGCTTTCTCATTAGAAGATTTGATATAACTAATTCATATTTGTAAGTATATTGATAGCTACTGGTTTTATTGCTTAAAGTCATTAAACTTTATTATCCAATGATACTTGTATAATTGTAAATATATAATCTTTATAATGAATAATGGAAATTTTAGCATAGGCCTAATATGGTACATGTATGTAATGTATGCATATAATTATCTGTATATGGCTTGAAGCTTAAATGTAAGTGCTCTTTCTGTCATAGTGGTACTTCGATTAGTGGAAGAAGGCTTGAGTGGTACGCGAGATGTGAAAAGTTGAGAAACACTGGGTTAAGGCTCATTATTAAATATTTGTACACATTTGGTTTCTTATTTCTGTTTATAAAATGTTTTTTTTTGTATTTTTCAGATATTTGAATTAGAATTATATGGTGATGGCTACCAATAGGACCTGCAGACATTGCAGATTCATTTTGTTATGTTTGCGGCCATTATATCAATCCAAAGCAAGTAAAGCACAAAAGTGACACAGGAACGAAGTTTTGTACAGCATATCACGCTTACTTTGGCATGCCCATTCGTGATCAAGATAAATCATGGGCACCTCACCTTTGCTGTGGAAGCTGCCGTTCCACATTAGAAGGATGGCTGCGAGGTACCAGAAAAGGCATGCCATTTGCTATTCCTCGCACTTGGAGGGAGCAAACCAATCACCACAATGATTGCTACTTCTGCATGGTAGACATTTCACTCTACAAAAGAAGTAAAGGTCGAAAAAATGTCCTATATCCAAATATCCCATCTTCTATTGCCCCAGTACTCCATAATGAAGATTTACCCATTCCATACCTACCCACCATGGATGAAATAGAAGAAACGCCTTTAATATCCTCCGATGAATATAAAGATGCTGACTTCGAGGGAAGCTCCAATACGTCACCCCATTTCCCCAACCAGAAAGACAGACGACCTCGTGAGGGATATGAACCTTACGAAAATCAATGCAGAAATTATGACGTCCCGCCTTAAAGAGTGGAATCTTTTGGACCCAAGTATCAAGATCTCTTTCTACAGGAACAGGCATTTGCGATACGCTTCTTTCTACTCCTGTTTTGCAGCGAGCTCTCTTTGCTACTGCTGTGATGTGAATGGCCTTTTTGCTGAGATAGGAATTGAATACAGCCCTGCTGATTCGCGTTTGTTTATTGACAGTTCAACTAGAAGTTTAAAAGGCGTCCTACTACAGAATGGAAACATGTTTCCATCTATTCCTGTGGCTCATTCGGTTGAATTGAAGGAAGAATATGAAAATGTAAAGCAGTTGCTAGACAAAATAAACTACAGTGAACATAGATAGGATGTATGTGGAGACTTCAAAATGCTAGGATTCCTGCTTGGACTACAGGGCGGTTACACTAAATATTCGTGTTTCCTCTGCCTTTGGGACAGCAGAGCAGATGATGAGCGCTTTGTCAGAAAGGAATGACCCGTGAGAAATGTGCTTAATCCAGGCAAACACAATCTTCTTAACGAAGTCCTTGTTCCAACAGACAAAATTTTGCTAACCCCACTGCATATCAAACTTGGTCTTATTAAGCAATTCATTAAAGCTTTGGATGCTGAAAGTGATGCTCTTTATCATATACGTTCAATGTTTCCCAAACTTTCTGAAGCTAAAATCAAGGGAGACATATTTGTTGGACCTCAAGTCAGACGCATGTTAGCATGGAAAGAGTTAGAAGAAAAAATGACAGCTCTTGAAAAAAATGCTTGGCAGTCATTTCGGCTTGTAGTCCATGGAACGACAACTACAAAGACCTGGTAGAAAATCTACTCAAACACTTTCAAAGGTGAGGTTGTAGAATATCCCTGAAGTTACACTATCTGGACTCGGAATTTAGAATTCTTCAGACCAAATTTGGGTGACGTAAGTGAAGAACATGGTGAACGTTTTCACCAAGATATCCAAACCATGGAGAGGAGATATCAGGGAAAATGGGACGAAGCTATGATGGCCGACTATATCTGGTGTTTAATACGAGATAATCCACGGGACTACAAGAGAAAAAGTCGCTCAAATGTACATTTTTAAGCATTATCCGTTTAGATTTGTAAGCATATTTGTGTCCACATTATATTTGGGTGCATTATATACGCATTATATATACATTATATATCTTTAAATATGAAATATATTTATTTTTCTTTCCTTTTCTTTATTGTGATTTTGCTCTCTGATAAGCCACTAGGTACAAAAAACAGATTATGGTTTTCAGAAGAAACTAGAGTTTTCACGAGAAAACTAATGCGATTTTTTAATTCAGCGCACCCAAAAACAAAGAAACACCCAAAAAAATAAGATAAACACAAATTTTCCAAAATTTTGTTACATAGCGCTATTTGTTTACGAAAGAGAAAAATTATACTATGCAGAGTGCATATTACAAAAATACTTCGAACGCATTTCTATAAGTGCCTTCACTATTTTGTGTTGCGCCAGGTAAGAGTTAGGAGTTAGAGGTATAACAACCAGCGTTCAGATCTCAGTGAGTAACAGTTTCCCTATAAGCGAAGTGAAAACACTGAGGTCGGGGGCTCGACTTACTGTAATGCTGTTTAATAGTAATCCAGGAGTTAGCGCAATGGGACCTTTTAGTTGGCCTGAGCGCTGGTCCAATTTATGGCCCTCCTGACGGCTTATTAGAGGAATAACATTTATATAAATTATACATTTAACTGCTACACACCTTTATATACCGGATGGTTACAAATGATCTTCCCGATTTTAAACATTTATGATGAAAAAACTAACAAAGCTACGGCGAAAAGAAAGATATACAAATAAAGAAAAACTCAAAAAGCTTTATTTACAAGCTATTGAAGTTCATTATGAGCTCCTTTTATGGCTCCTTTTGAGGTTACAACATTCCTGAATGAACAATCGCCAGATCGTTGGATCGGGCGTGGGGGCCCTTTCCTTGTCTGGGCTCGTTGGCCGATTTAACTCCCCTTCACTTCTTCCTCTGGGGCTATGTCAAAAATGAAGTTTTTGTTCCACCAATCGCAACAGCTTTGGAACATTTGAAGGAAAGGATACGTGAGGGTGTTAGAAGAGTTCAGTATGATTTGCTACAAAATGAATGGAGAGAAACAGAATACCGCTTTGATGTCTGAAGAGCTACAAAAGGAGCTCACATTGAACTTCAATAGCTTGTAAATAAAACCTTTTGAGTTCTTCTTTATTTGTATATCTTGCTTTTCGCTGTAGCTTTGTTAGTTTTTTCATAATAACTGTTTAAAATCGGGAAGATCATTTATAATCACCCGGTATATTTATATCTAAAATATTTTAACAAAAACAAAGTTCCTTGAAAATAATATATTTTTGGCCCCAAAACAATCTGTATTCTGTATAATGTGTTTACCAAACTTCTTTACAAATGTGCAACAATGTTAAATACATTTATGAACTTATTTTAATGTAAACATGTCTTGAAATAATTTTAATATTAAAATTTGTTATAGTCTTAAATCAAAGGTCGTAAAAGGCACCTTCCTAATCGACACTTATGTGAAATTCATACAAAACAATGTAGTAAAATGTTAATTTAAAAGTTAACCACGAAGTACATGCAAATGACGTAGTATGTCTGCATATATCATTGCTCCTATCAGCCATGCTGGCTCATAGCTATATCCCTGCAGTGTTCATGAGGGTATATATCTTGCCCCTGGTCAAAAATAAGTACGGAGACATTCTGTCCAGCAATAATTACAGGCCTATTGCTGTCGCTTCCTGCTTCTCGAAACTACTAGAAAAACTCTTGTTACTCCGATTAAATGATTTCCTATGGACATCTCCTAATCAGTTTGGCTTTAAAAGGTCCCACTCAACTGACCTGTGTATCTATGTACTTAAAGAAACAATATCTAAATACATTGACAGTAATTCAACCATTTATAGCTGTTTCCTTGATATAAGTAAGGCATATGATAGGATGAACCACAATATTTTATTTGCAAAACTAGAAGACAGGAAGGTTTCCATGTACATATTAAATTTATTGAAATTTTGGTATTCCCACCAATCTTTTACTGTTAGGTGGGGCAATGTACTATCCGAGTGATTTGGCTCCTCTTGCGGGGTGAGACAAGGCTCCTTGCTCTCCCCTATGCTGTTTAATGTGTATATTGACGGATTAATTGCTTCAGTTAATGAGGCAACAGTGGGATGTTGTATAGATAACACAAGGACAAATAACTTAGTTTATGCCGATGATATGGTGTTAATTAGTCCCTCTGTTAAAGGTCTGGATCGGCTACTAAAATCTGCGAAGTGTATTCGCAGAAATATGATATTCTTCTTAATGTTACAAAAACTAAGGTTATGCAATTTCATCCTAAAAGCTGTAATCAGCCAGCTGATATAAGGTTTAAAATGAATGGTGAAGTAATTGAGGAAGTACAAGAGTTTAAGTATTTGGGTCAAACTATTACCAGCTCCTTGAGTGATGACTTGGATATAAGAAAACAAACTCGAAGCCTGTGTGCTAAAGCGAATATGACCATAAGGAACTTTCGATTCTGTACAAGTGAAGCTAAACACTCTCTTTCGTACTTTCTGCAGTAATATATACGGACAGCAACTCTGGTGAATTATAAAAAAGGTTCTGGCAGAACTCTAAATTTGCTGTATAACAGGTCTTTTAGACTCTTACATAAATTACCCCCGAGATGCTCGGCTTCGCAAATGTTTGCTACCCACAATGTCCCGAGCTTCCCGGAAGTAACAAAACGTGCTCAACACAGTCTAATGCAAAGAATTAAAAAATCAACCAACCCGATCATCCAAGCTATCCACGAGTCCTGCCATTTATCCTCTAAGCTATGGACTTCTTGGTACGAAAACGTCTGTCTGTAGCTCCACTTAACTTCGACATTACAGTATTATTTCTAATCAATTGTATATATTTCTATCCTTAGTATATGAACTGTCCTTGTATTAATAATATTTGTCATATGGACTATAGTCTGCCAATAAACCTTTTCATTTTAAACTATTTTATGATTGCAAAATATGACCGCGAGTTGTTTTACAAGATCAGGGATGCCGTTCACTGGCCGCATCATTCCCGAGAGCCAACAGTTGGATATTGTAATCACTAAAGTGGAAAAGGAGACTTTATTATAGAGTTTATTTTAATTATTTTAAACTAAAATGCTGCGTGTAAATAGTGAACGAAGAACCTTTGAGTTCACTGCCAATTTTGAGCATTCATTTCTAAATTAGTTGTGGGTAAATATATCCTTTGGGTTACTTTTCCGATTAGTAACCTTACAATGAGGAAAGAAGGCCCACAAAATCGAATCGGTATTTAATTTTTTTTTATGATCAGTTATATTTATTTTTATATTTTTTTATATTTATTTGTTCATACTTTATTTTCTTTACATTAAATTTTAGTGACAATTCGACGTAAACCTTGACCGAATTTCACTCTTCTGAACCATATAAACATCAAGTCTCTGAGTGACGTTTTGCACAAAATTCGCTCTTATACTTATTAGCAAACACGGTAAATGCACACATATCGGTAGTAATATATAATACCACCATGCATATCATTATCAGTAATGAACTATTCAAGCACTTTCAAATAGGTTAAGGATGAAGTACCAGTGGTGTAGTGCTAAATAAAGAAGTGAGGGAACGCATTTTGAAAGTGTTACTCAGATGCGGGGCACAATGGCGAGCGCGGCGAGCCCATACAGCCGGGGGTCCGGAAATTTTTTTGAAATCTGACCAATTTCAGGGATATTTTGAGGCCATATGCACTAAATATTAGGATATATTCCAAGGTTAAAGATGCAATATTTCCAGTGTCATTAGATATATAACATCCAGTACAATCGATAAAAATAGCTAACAACTGGAATGATTAAATAAAAAAAAGTTAACAACTGGTACGCCGTGGTGACTGTTTCACCAGATGTTGGCTATTCAATAGGCTAACACCATTTACACCACTTTTGGTGAGCAACTAATCTTGTATTCCAACTCAGCGTTGCTCTGAGCAACGCCTCAGTCGAAGCTAAAAGAAATAAAACAGTTAATGATTCTTTCTCATATTTTTTCTAGGGGTGGGAATTAAATTAGAGACTTGTAAGTTCGGATTTATTTGAAATAGTGAGGGAACGCCGTTCCGCCTACCAAAAAAAGTAAGGGAATGACGTTCCCACACGTTCCCATAGCACTACACCACTGTGAAGTACTATATGTAATCTGTTCATTGAACTGACAATGTTGTACCATGGTACAGTATATCACTTTTCTTCATGAAGTTTATTAGTTTTTTGTTACTTTCTAGTTCTCCACTGATGAAACTGTACAGAATATCCTACACCCTGTATCTATTCATTGGAACGTCTAGCTGCATCGTAATTGGATTGATCGTTTCCTTTTTAACAGGTCAGATATCACTATTACTATTGGTGCATTTAGGGAGAGCCAGTGCCAGTTATACTGAGGGAAGAGGAGAAGGGGGAGGGGAAACGAGATGAGTGCCAGAGGGGAGTGCGAGAACAACAAAACTTTAATCGTTGACAAGCTCTCTTAATCCCTGATAAGATCTTAATCCATTAATGGCTTTTGATTAAAACAACGAAAGAATAAATAAAAAATAAATAAATGCAAATTAAAATAGTGACGTCACCTTATCAACTTTAACAGTCACCATTTTAAAAGGTAAAGTAATAAAATTGTAAAGAAATAAGGCTTAGAGGCCACCTGATTTTATGCAGTATGGTGTCACGTGCATATATATACACACCTAACCTAACCTAACCTAACCTAACCTAACCTAACCTCAACAACAAAAATAATAATTCTAACCTACCCTAAAGTGCATAACTTCGACAGCACGCTGACACTAGAACAGAGACATGCAAGCACATACGCACACAGACACCACCGATGTTTGCGAAAGAGGTGCCGAACTTTTTCTTGGTAGGCAATTGTGGGCGGAGCCTATTATTTGTGTTTAGGTGTGAAACCTATAGTGAGCTCAAGCGCATAATAATAATAATAATAATCTGTAACCGTTTGGAAAGGTTGATACGTTCACGGACTCGGACAACAGTAAAAATAATCTCTGCGAACTATCCTAGACGAGGTCTATTTTCAAGACATGATATTAGCTTTTCGTTTTTATGTATATTTGTGTGTGTAATTCCTCTCTCCAAACATTTTATATATATAAAAAGTAAAAAACCAATAAACTAGAAGAAACTCAGACACATTTCACAGCTAAGATTGATGGCTGCAAAGAACTCAACTACTGGGAAAGACTACGTAAACTAAATCTATACTCCCTGGAAAGGAGAGGAGAGGTATCGTATACTATAAAAAACATATGGAAAATGATCGAAAAACTGGTACTACACCTCAAACTAAACCCAATTACCATCCGAACAACGCTGGAAAATAGGAAAGGCAGAACGTGTAGTGTTCCCAAATTAAAGGCCCAACAAGGGACCTCTTCAACACTGAAGGAAAATAGCTTAGTTGTCAGTGAGGGGGCCAAGACATTTTAACCAGCTTCCAAAGGACCTCAGGAACGTTACAGGGGTCAAAGTTGAAGTCTTCAAAAGAAGACTGGATGCCTGGCTCAGGACTGTACCAGATGAGCCAGGTGTACCTGGCTATGTGCGATGGAGCGCGCAAGAGAGCGACTCGCTCCTCCACCAAGCCAGGCCTAGAGGCGGGGCCACCAGCTTCACCTTCATGTGAAGAGGGACCAACGCACACAGGTTAACGAGGTGTATTTATATATAACACACCTGGATATTTTTTATTTATTTATACGTTTATTTACTTTTTATATATAGTAAAACTCAATAATGTTCGGCTTTATGCAGGCTTTTTTTAATTCACAAAAAGAGAGAATCATGTATTAAGTTATTAAGTCTGAAGAAGGCACACGAGAGTTTTATAATTTTTTTATCAATATACAGGGTGATTCATAAATGTGTTTCATAAATCGCAGGGATATTCTTGAGAAAAGAAAAAAACACCCTATAAACATAGGTCGAGAAACCCGTAGGTTTCGAGCTATAGCACGCGACAGAAAAATGCACATGCTGTGTATCCTGACAAGAGGATAGGGCGCGGTGGTCCTATTCCGTGGCCACCACCGTCACCACATTTAAATCCTTTTGATTATTAGTTGTGGGGTCATTTAAAAAGCTGAGTTTGTTACAAAAGTCCGAGCACGCGATGAATTGTGGCAACGAGTTCAAGACAATTGCGAAGCGATCCTCAATACTCCAGGAATTTTTAGTGTGTCAGACAATCTTACTGGTGTGACGTACTGAAGTATGTATTTAAGAAGTATGAAAGAATTGCGAACATTTACTTTAATGAAGCAAATGTATCACACCTAATTTGCATAAAATGTATCATAAATATTCTTTTGGAGTTTCAGTTTTCTGTCGCGTTTCTACGGGTTTATCGAACTATGTTTATATGGTCTTTTTTCTTTACTTTTGTCTCAAGAATACACACTGTGATTTACGAAACATTTATGAATCACCCTGTATATTACTCGTACATACATATATACATACATAAATACATAAAAAACCAAAAGTAAATTAATTTTTTCTTGGCTTAACTTATAGTGGATCTTTGGATCTTAATACATAGAGGATTGTGCCGTTTATATACTGTATACATGTTTTATTTCTTTTTACGCAGGTAACCAAGATTTGAAAGAAGTTTCTCCCAAACACATTTCACCTTTCATCAGAAAGTTGTACTGGAAAGAAATAGATTTGAAAAACCTTGAGTTGGAGGAACAAAGAATAAATTCACAAAAAGCAAATAAAGATGAAACGAAACGAAGAGATATTTATTTACAGGAGACGAACATTAATAATAATATTTAAACATTTTTCAAAATTCCTTGTAGTTCGAATGTATAAAGTTAACACGAATAATGCGCATTAAGACGTGTGAAAGAAATTCAAAAACGTACGAAGAAATGAATACTTGTAGAGACCTAAAAGAAAATCTCTATACAAATTGTGTACACCACTAGTTTTTAGCAGTTTTTAGCCCCTTTGAGTGTGGAGAGCTGAAGTATTGGTAAGCGAACTTAATCAATCTATAAATCAAAACTCATGAACTTATGCTTTTACTTTATTATTAAATAAAGCTGTGGTTAAAACCATGATAAAAATAGCAATTGTAAGGATAGTGTGTTTTAATGTTCTTGTAAACATATTGTACAACAAATGTGGAAATGGATTATCTGTTCCTTAAACGGTTCTCCAGGTTATTGGAGACATTAGGCTAGTGGCTTTAAGTGCAGGACATTCATCCTGTAACAACATCACTACTGGTAAAGAAGATACTAGAAAAATTTGTGAAAAGTTCTCCGGAGTAATTGTAGTATGTTAAACTAGTTATTGTCCAGTGATCTTTACTTGAAATTAAGATTTTTGTTGATTATTTTGGAAGTTTTGACTGAAGAAAACTTAAGTAACTCTGATTTTGGTCCTTTAGATGTTGTAACTCAAACAATCTCGATAAGATTTAAAGAAAGGATGATGATGTTAGGTTTGGGAATAAATAAAATTATTAAACCAAATAAAGCTGTTGGATCTGGTAATACTTAAGCTAGGATTCTCAGAGAAGGGGAGGTTAGCTTAGCTGAAACACTAGCTATTTTGCTTTTTAGGTCTATTAACTATGCATAGATACCTGTTGAATGGAATCTAAACTTGAAGATAATATAAAAAGTATGACCCTAGGTTCACTCAGTTACAAATATACAGTAGAAGAATCTTATAAACTATAAAAAGATCTTGAAAGAACATTGGTTTGGATTAGTAAATGGTAGATGGAATTCAGTGTTCAAAAAAATGCATAGCCCTCCATTTTGGTAGAAATAGTTAAAAAACTTTTGTCATGAGATTCAGGGAAACTGGATAGAGGTTTAAAAGATGTCATTATAGCTAGTAATCATCTAAAAGATTCTAAACAATGCTTAGAGGTTAAGAACAACTGAACTAAATTGCGATGTATTATTGAAAGCAAAGTTAGCTACAGGTGTATGTCAAACTAAATCTCTAAAATGGGAAATGAATGAATGTTGTATAAAAAATAAATAAACTAAGTAAGAAACTAAGTAAGTAAAAAAAACACCAAGTCCATAGAGGAAGGATAGACAATGATCAAGAAAATAATTACTGTAAACGCAAGTAAGCCGATTGTAAGTTGAAATCCAAATGCCAGAGTTTTGGTAGAGATTTTGCTACAAAGTTTCTTAATTTTATTATTTATGGCTAAAATCCTATTTGT
The DNA here is from genome assembly GCA_023014485.1 of Bathynomus jamesi. Lineage (NCBI taxonomy): Eukaryota > Metazoa > Arthropoda > Malacostraca > Isopoda > Cirolanidae > Bathynomus > Bathynomus jamesi. Next base: position 447,395 of record JAJOZX010002302.1, read on the forward strand.
AAACCTTTATACGAGTATTTTATCTGTTTTATAAAATTATCAACAAATTTTCTGTACCAACAGTATGTTTAATGTCTTCTGAATTTCTATTTAACTTAAACTTCCCATCTTTGTGGTTACTTGTCAAATCAATTATACATTATAGGCCTATACACTACGTGTTACATACAGTACAGTCTAATTCCGGTCGCCGACTGTACGAGGGTTTGCTCGAAAGTTCTTTTTCAAATGGCCAAAGAACCAACTAGAGAATGCAATATTTAGATTTAGTTTTAAGTACAGACCTAGACTTAATTGATAATATTAGCTAAAGTGGGACCTACGGGCCCATCTAGCTAGACTTGCGGTGCTGGGGCCTTCAACCTCAGTAATTGGGGTGCCTGCGGGCCCCCAGTTACTGGCGAGTCAACTATTCGGTCAATACAACTATAGAAAAGAATGCAGTTAGAACGAAGTTATCCACTCTGAAACGTAATTAACTTAAATTCTACTCAACATTTATTGAACTTTAATATTTATTCATATGCAAAATCGTTAATAAATTAGAAATATATTATGCTTCCATTTACCTAACGATAAATGCAATATATTTAACAATTTATTCAATAAACTCGCAAGTCATGCGAGGATGTCCTTGAGTAGAGTATAGTTCTCACTCCATACGCTACATGGCGAGCAGTGTATATATCATGAATTTCGTATCTTGTTCGTCTTTGATGCGGAACTACGTTTGGTTACTGTATACTCCATGCAAGCATTGTGTTTATTGTTTCTGATATTTGGATTCAGTGAGGGATGGTTATTTCAGTGAGTGCAATAAATAATACAGGCGACCAAAAATGAGTGGATCTTTCAATTTTACCAAGTTCTGTTATACATGCCGATAAAACTAAGTACAGTATTTCTAAATATTTTATTGAATATATATATATATATATATATATATATATATATATATATATATATATATATATATATATATACAGAGAGAGAGAGAGAGATATTCATATATATGTAATTTTACTTTACATATTTAACTTATTTTAAAACGTATGATGTTACATACGTAGCTACTCCTAGAATAATAATAATTAACTAATATTTTCCCACAGATTCCAATGCATTTCTTTGGATAATATTTATGGTAATTAACTGATGTTTTATATTCCTTCATAAATTTACTCATGCATTTATTCTTTTAGGAATATCTTCTGTACACCTTCGTATGGCAAAATAAATAAATATACAGGGTGTCCCGTAAGCCTGGAACCATAGGGCAAAATGATAAAAACTACAATAAAAACACCGGAGAGACTTTTGGGGACTGTTTGTGAAATGAGCGAGGATGGTAGCGGCTGTGCCATCGTCGGTGGATGTCCTCGTAGGTCCACTGCGTGGTTTATCTCCTATGGATCCCGTTTCCCTGAACTTTGCTACAAGTTTGCCGACACAGCTGTGTGTTATCGGCGCGCGGTCCGGGTGCAATCTGTTAAATTCCTCAGCGACCTCCCTCTGACTCCGATTTCCTACGAGCAGAATTACTTGGATGCGTTCTTCCTTACTCAATGACATCATGGGCACTTGCATAAACGGGAAAAAATTAATTACTTATTTTACCCTATGTTCCAGACTTATGGGACACCCTGTATATATTATTTGTTTACAAGAATTCAATATATTTTGGTTCTTACATTATTTTAGGATTATATTTTGCTATTTCAGTTTATTTTTAAATACTGATGATGGAGATTCCATACTGAAATGTTTGTATAAGTCGTAAAGGATAGAGAGATTGATAGGTAGATATATAGATGGATAGATGGATAGATTTAAAGGGGACGACATCAACTGAACCGATGTCCATAAAATATCTTGTAATAATCGTTGACCTTGGATTACATCCTCCATAAAGTTAGTAATTTTACTGCCTTGAAATAATCTTTGGCTTCTAATATATGGATATACTCAGTGTCCGGCTCCTGATATATACTTTCAGAAAATACCGAAAGTGAAGGATCGAAGCAGGGAATGCAGCTGGGGGGGGGGGGGTGTATTGGTAATTGTTTTCAGGTGACTGTGTCGTGCACAAAAACAAAGATAAAATTGAAAATAGAGAGTTTAAAGTTATTGCGATGACTGTGTTAATGAAAGTAATAGATATTTTACTGAAAAAAAAAAGGGGGACTGTTCAGGAACCGAATTTGGGTAGGATGGTTACTCGTTAAGGTTTTTTAACTTCCTTCGCAATATCTGTCGTATGACGGAAGGGACCTACAGCTTTACGTGCGATCCGAACCACGGGCGCTACATAATCTAGTGTGTTAAGGTAATAAACGATACGACTAATTATAGCAATCTCCTATAATAGGAGGAAATTGTACACACCTGTCGACCAGAGAAATACTCCAGGGAATACGTTAAGCGGGAGAAAGGGCGTGCTGGAACTCCCTTTTCTCCTGTCACTGTCCTCCTTAGCTGAAATTTTTCCGCGTCTCATCTACCCTGTATGAAGTCCAGACAGGCTCTCACACACACACTTCTCCCTCTATTCTTCACTACATATACACGTATCTTACAAAGTATATAATCTTTTCAAAATTAAAAAATGCATGGAGTCCCCCTGACCTTGATTTGGGCTCTCTCCTTCTCCCATGGCAAGGCTTCCCAACCTTTATCATGTACGACCCCTAAAATCATGTTTATACAATTCACCACCTCACACGCTGGTCGAAGTTCGACAAACTCCCCAAAAGTTCTTATATACTGTATACAGTATACACACACCTTTGGTTAGCTTCCGCCCAAATTGTTCATTCTGACGAAGGTCAAACTTTTCACTCCACCTTAGACCTACAGTTTAACGTGGAATCCGAACCACGCCCCACCAGCAGCCCAGCGTCTTAACCACTAGGCCACCCAGGGTACCCATTTATCTACCAACCACTTTCTTTATTGTGTGGAAGGATGAACAGCTGGGTTTTGCTGTGCGCCGGCTGTCGTCACCGGGTCTCGAGACCGGGGCCAATGGATTCGTTGTCAGCGACGCTAACCACTACACCACCGAGGCGCATCAATAAATAAATATATATATATACACATATATATATAAGCACAGCGCGCGGGAAAGGCCCAGATTTCTGCTATTATATGCAACTACATTCATAATTGATAAATGTCTTGTTGGAAGACCATAGGAAAAGAATTAAAAATAAATTACCAGATCGGTTCACGACCCCAAATATGATCTTCGCGACCCTTCGCGACCCAATAATACATACATATAAATGCGACAGTAATAACTTTCAATATATGCGTATGATGCGTAGCATTGAACTGCCATTTACAAGCAAATTTAATATTTTACAGGTAGAATGGTGTCATTTGATTAATTTTGTTAAATAATGCAGAATAATAAGATTATTTACATTAATTTTAAAGATATAGAAGCAAAGAGAGAGAAAATATGTAGAGATTATCTGTAGTAAGTTTCATGCCTCCTCCTTTAAGGAAAGTATGCAATATCAGACTTCCGACACATTCTCCTTCCTTTTCTGTCCAACTCTCCCATACAAAGTTTAATTGGTATTCTCATTCTTTCATCTACTTTAACCCTGTTTATGACGTCCATTGTTTCAAACCCAGAATGTCCAGGCATCTCGAAAACTTTTTTAGACCTTAATTTTAATCTTCTTCTACTGCAGGGGTGAGTTTTCTTGCAGGCATTCGCCCTTGGCAGGACTACATTGTAACCAATGTTGTAACATCGCTTCCCGTTGATTAGTGAAGTTAAGCGACATTGGGTCGGATAGTATTTGGATGGGAGATTGTGATGTTCACTTTTTAATATGTTAATTATTTATGTTCTACTTATTTGGGGGTATTCTCTATGCGAAATAACTCCATCCGTACTCCGTGGGTTTTTTAATTTAGTATCAATTTAACCTACGAGAGAGAGAGAGAGAGAGAGAGAGAGAGAGAGAGAGAGAGAGAGAGAGAGAGAGAGAGAGAGAGAGAGAGAGAGAGAGAGAGAGAGAGAGAGAGAGAGAGAGAGAGAGAGAGAGAGAGAGAGAGAGAGAGAGAGAGAGAGAGAGAGAGAGAGAGAGAGAGAGAGAGAGAGAGAGAGAGAGAGAGAGAGAGAGAGAGAGAGAGAGAGAGAGAGAGAGAGAGAGAGAACGGGTAAGGAATGTATTTACATGATCGATATTATATTTCTGGCTTATTATTTGCCTAATTTCACATTAGAATTCAAGACATTGTGCACCGTTACCACAAGGAATGAATCCGTTCTTTTTTATGAAAATGTCCCTGGGAAAAGGGGCTCTCAATCCGAACTGTTATACATTCTCTTATTGATTAAAGGAAAAAGCCACACTGTAAGCTTTTACAGGATTGGTTACCTTGGTTAACCTTGGTTTTGCTTTCGCTCGAAATGTTCATTCTGGCGAAGTTCAAACTTGTCACTCCACCTTAGACCTACAGTTTAACGTGGAATCCGAACCACGCCCCACCAGCAGCCCAGCGTCTTAACCACAAGGCTACCCAGGGTACCCATTTACTTATCAACCATTTTTTTGTAGTGTGTGAAAGGATGAACAGCTGGGTTTTGCTACGCGCCGCCGTCACCGGGTCTCGATCGTAGGGCCGATGGATTGATTCGTAGTCAGCGACGCTAACCACTACACCACCACCACCTTTTAAAACGCCCAAAACTTTCTCATCTTTGTTTTGAAATAAATAAGCGTGATGCACAATGATCGCCATTTTAACCGTTTAATCAACAATTAAATTAATTACCAATTATATTAAAAATTATATTAAATTCCGTATACGACAAAACCGTCTTCTGCATCCAGACTATGTAGTGACTCGTGGTTCGGATCCTATGTAAAGCTGTAGGTCCCCTCAGTCATATGTCCTTAGATTTTGCAAAAGGGGTTAAACAAACCCGCCATTACATTTTTTCGCTCTTGGCTTCTTCCTGCATATATATATATATATATATATATATATATATATAAAATTATATGTGTGTGTGTATATATATATACACAAACAAGTTGTTTGTTTTCCTAAACTTTGTTCACCATTTCAACCGTCACCGATGTCGTAACTTGAGAAGAAGCTGGCAAAATCAAAAAGAAATGAGAACGCCAATCGCGTCGTTGATTGGTCAGACACGTAAAGCTGAGGACGGAGAGAGTTTAAAAGCAATAGTTCAGTCTCGGTCTGTACTTTCTCCTGAACGCGACCAAAGCTACGAAGAACCAACACGTGCCGATCATTTCCCATTGTACCGCGCTTCCCCCGTTCGCCGACGAGGAAATCGGCGACATCACAAACCAACTCGGTAACATTAGAAACACGATGAAGAATGTAATTTATTGTTTGAGTAATTTATGCCAATGTAATATACTCGGGGCGCGTCTACGCAGACAATGGATCGCAAAAGAAAACGAAATGTGGAACGAACGCACTTGTTAAAAAAATAGATATAGAAAGAAATTGCAGAATTTTTTTGCACCAGATTCAAAGGTTTAATGCAGTGGTATTTAACCTTTTTGGCGATGTTATCCCTTGAAAAGTGTTCGTACATTTATTTACAAAATTACAAAAGTGTTCGTACATTTTATTTTCAAAATTATTTAATACTGTGTGTGTCCACCTTAGGCTTGAAGAATTTAAAATTTTTATCAGCAGTTGGTTGTTTATTGAGTAGAGACCGTTCGCAATTCTGAATTCTAGAATTTTTTCCGTGAATTTCATGGAAAGCGGACGACTGTACAAACTATTAGTAAGCAGTGGGATGGTCGTGGTAAAGAGATGGCTACAGATCTTAAGAGATCCGTTATTGCTGAACACGTCTGGAAAGAGTTATAGGAAGATAGAAGAACTTCGAATTCCATTTACGACGGCTGCTGCATTTATAAAGAAATGGAAAGGCTTTGGAACAATCAAAACTTTAAGGTGTGGAAGATCTTGAAAAATTCAGGACGTACAGCTAAACGGATTGAAAGAATAGCTGCTGCAAATCCAACAGTGATTGTAAGTGATATTTACCTAACATTAAGACTATCTAAGGTCAATGTCCATCCTTCTACTGTACGTCGTACATCAATAAAGAATGGTTTGCATAGAAGAGTTACACAAAGCAAACCTCTGCTACGAAAAGCCGACAAAGAAGCTCGTTTAAAGTACGTCAAGAATCATGAAAGTGATGGATTTACATTCTGGAACAAAGTTCTCTGGACAGACGAGACCAAAATTGAATTTTTCCGGAACAACGAGCATCAGAGCAACAGTATGTTCGAGGAAAAAATAAACCCTTCCTACGGTTAAACATTGTTTGTTTGGGGATGCTTTAGTGCTTCCGGTCTGAGAAAGCTTGTCGTCATCAACGTAACGTAATTTTGAATTCGAAGAAATATCAGGAAATTTTAGTAGAAAATGTATTACTTTCAGTTCGAGAGTTGCGAATGGATCGCAATTGGGTACTGCAACAAGATAATGATACAAAACATAAAAATAAGAGCACTATGAAATGGCTTCAACAAAAGAACTTCAAGCTTCTCGAATGGCCTAGTTAAAGCCCAGATCTCAATTTAATTCAGAATTTATGGTTTGATTTGAAAAAAGCTGTCTGCAAGAGAAACCCTTCAAATCTGAATGAATTACAACCATTTTCTTCAGAAGAATGAGCTAAAATTTCTACTGAGAGATATCGAAACCTTGTAGAAAAATACCCAAAAGGAATCATTGAAGTCACTCAAGCAAGAGGTGGACACGCAAAATATTAGATAATTTTCTAAGTAAATGTACGAAAACTTTTGCATTTTAACTTCTTTTTTTTTATTTTCCTCAAATTCTTTGATGTTTTACATTATATGCTGGAGTTGAATTAATTTTTTTATTTGTTAAATTTTTCCAAACGAACGGTAAACTTTTTATAACTATTCTTTGCATGGTACAAAAGATAAAGACTAATATAACTGACATATTTCTCTGTACGAATACTTCTGAGCGCCACTATGCACGAGGGTAAGTCAAAAAGTATCTGTAATTTGTCTCTTCTTTTCCACAACTGTCTGCACTGCTGACAGTTGTGTATATATCATTTTATTATTATCATCATCATCATCACATACAGGAAATATCTGCTTTTACGATTCCATTTGTCTCCAAGGATGTTTGTCATAATGTGAATGATCAAATGCTGAAGTAAATAAACCTCAAAAAACAATGGACGACTAATCCGGACAGTCAACATTTTATGATGATGGAGATGTATATAACAATGAGACTATAAGTATTATATATGTAATTTAGTTTCGACACGAATCTAGAATACATTAGAAAAAATAAGACCGGCCGCGTCTCCATTGTCATCATCACTTTTGTTATAGAAACAATATAGAATAATAGAGCACAATCCTGTTTTTTAACAGTGTTTATAACGCTTGAGCACCGTTTTGTGTTTCCTTTCCTTCGTGGTTTTATTCATCATAAATATTTTTCACGTGTTACTTTCGTGAAATAATTTTCATATATATATATATATATATAATATATATATATATATATATATAAAAAAAAGGTATCCAAAGGTTAT